>BSBK01005392.1:305000-895000 GCA_027943335.1 Chamaecyparis obtusa
TAAATTAAATTAAATTAATATTATTTAGCCTAAAATTATTTTCCACAAGATAATTTATTTCTAATTAATAATTATCTTCTGTTTGAAAATATGAGTTTGATAATTAATCAAATCTTTAAGATAATGTATTTAATTAATCTTCATTAATTAAATACTCTCATTTCCATAAATAAGCTCTTAATTAAATCTTTAGATTTAATAAATTTATCTAATTAATTTTTATTAATTAAATACTTCCACATTAAAATAACTATATATAGCAAAATCTAATTTATTTAAATCACATAATTAATCTAGATAAATTATTTAATTATAACACACATATCAACCAACCAAATATCAACTGAACTAAGAAAACCATAACCATGCTCAAGGGAAAGACTATGAACTCACGTCACTTGGATGAATTTGAGAAGGGTAAAATTATATCAGAAACTTGTCCACTATTTCAGTATAATAGAATGGCTTATGTTGGGATTTGGATCTGAACATTATCTCCCCTCTCTTACCATTAAGACTTGTGACATGGCATGCTCATCCTGAAAATTGAAGGAAGTCGATACCTAGTACTTGCAAACTTGCAAAAAAGATAAGCATGTACATACATGTATATATGACAAGCAATGACATGGATCCCACAAGAAGGTAACTATGACTCCATCCCTTAACCATACCAAACACATCAAACAGGAAAGTAAAAGCATACATGATAAGTATACACATGCAAGTATGGGGTAAGTAAAATCATAACCATAAGCATCATTTTAAACATATAAATAATCATCATCAAAGTAAATAACATCATCTAATTTCAAATATATAATATCTATAATTATTCAATCATCAAAATCACCATGTAATGTCATAAATCCAAAACCACATGATAACTGAAATAATCAATGCACACATAAAAGTGGCTTAAAAGAGTTTGGCAATATAAAACTGAAAAGAAAACTATGAGTGGGCACTACACAACTCTTCAATTGGTCCCAAGAATATTCTCAAGGGATCTTTACATGTTGGATGTCCATTTAGGTGCTCCTAGGAGAAACATTTATATAATAAATAAAATATTACAATATTATTCAAGGTGTACAACATACCATTTTTCCAACATTCTCCTACTCATTGTATATATTGCATAAGGGTCAATAAGTAGTCACATAAGATGAAAAAGGAAAATCCCTCCTAACAACATGTACCATCATGAATAAAAGTTCTCCAAGTTCTCTATCATGATATCTACAAAAAATGAAAAATGATCATCATCGCATAGATGAATGTTCCCACCTTCTATCATGTCTCTAACACTAGATATACATAGAATCCATCCAAAGAGAAATCCACACAACCCATCACAAAAGAATCTTAATTCATGTCTCAATTGATATCCCAAAACAAAAATACACAATTCAAAGGTAACAACATGTATTAGTAGTTGTCAAAACCATAGTTGAAATAACACCCATAGCTAGTGCTAACACACCCAACTATCCATACCTCTAAGATATAAAAAAACATACCAAGTGAATCCCAAAATCATCAACATATCTAGCCTATAACATGCAACCACAAGCCTCAAGTCAAATATCTACCACATACACACCAAGAACTTCCCACTACATAGGTAATGTCAAACCTAAAATGAATCCACTAAATACATCACATATAAGTGTAACCATAAACCTCTAGTATCAAGAACATCACCTTGATCCACACATGCAGTCCACATAGCTATACACTCTCCTAAAATATGTCACCATCCTCCCAAATCATGTGAACATGAAACACATGGAAGAAACCATATAATGAAAAGAGAAAACTTGTAAACCACAACAACTCTCATAATAAGTCTCTAGTACTCCCGCATGTTCTCCGTAACCAAATAAGGAAATAGATAAAAGGAATCACTATGTCATCTCCCACATGATACATATAAACAAAAAAAAGTGATCACAAAGCTCCAACCAATCCCAAATCCAATGTAATTGAAACTAAACATCTAGGAAGATAATAAGACCAAAGAGAGAAATATTGGAAGTCAAAACCTATATCATGTCCTTCTACACACACCTCTAAATGTCATATGTGTCAAGTATGATCTCTCCATAACACCCCCACAAAAAATCCATAACAATACCCAAAACACATTCATTCTCTTTAGGTCAAATAAAAATAAATATCATGTAACCAACATGGATGTAATCTTTAGACAAGAAGATCAAACCATTACCATTCCCAATATAAAGAATATTCCCATTAAAACATCTCCCAAACTCAATCATAATGACATCATAATAACATAAATGCACAAGGATATAACAAATGCCAAAACCATCTCTCAATTGAACCCTCCAGAACTAGCTCACATCATATCTCAAGATCCATATCTATGAAAGATAAGCATAAACATAATGCACATGAAAGGAACAATTGGAAATACCTCTCAAGTATTAAACTATTGAGTAGACTAATATTGGGGAATGATAATTCTAATCAATATATCCAATTCTTCAAGACTAATTCAAGAACATTCTCTTCTCAAGTCCATACCAGGTGAATGGTCCTCAATCTTTCTATTGAAACCATCAACCATATCAACACACATATCTCTAATCACAAGAGAATATCTGTATCACCTAAGTCTCTAAGTATCCATCAGAACTTGTTTAACTGATTAGTCCAATTCCATGCCAAACCCCAAATGAAAAAAAAAACTATAATGAAGTATCAATAAAATGATCACTCTACTGAAACAAGATCAATATCTAAGCTCCAACATTAGAATTAGGAATATAAACATGACAACATGATCTAAACCATCTCCTCCAAAGAGATAACATGCTCTATGTAAACATATCAAATAACCATATCCTGCCATTTAACATAGTGAAACCATCCTATCAAAAAGGATGACATGTCAAATGAAAGCATAAACCACACCTCTAATAAGGACCAATTGAGTCCTTAAGATGTAAACACATCCAATCACATGAAGATAACCACCACATACTAGTGCACTAGAAAATGTAAAAGATCCTTAAATGCAACAACAGGATCTAAGGCATCCTCCAATATCTGCAAACATTAAATACACATCACTCCCAAAAAATCCCACTAAAATTTGATAACAAGTCACACATGGTGTTGGAGTTGATGAAAAACAACCCACAACTCCAAAGAACACCTGCACGCAAACACCTGTCACAGAAAGAGAGAGAAGCAAACAGCTATGGAGGTTTGAACTCATTGATCCACGAGAGAGGAGAAATCCTTGATGTGCAAAAACAAAAGTTGCAATAAATAATGAAATGTCAGAAAAAGTTCCAAAACAAGAGGAGATCAATCCTTATGAAAGGAGATAAGAAACCCTAAAAAGGTAAAACCCTAGGTTACATAATAATAATTAATAAAGATAATTAATTATTATATGCCTAAAGTTTAGCTTAAGTCGAAAGAGGTAATAAGTGACTGAATAATTAATATATATGATTCAATTAATCAGTAAAACACTTTATTACTCTAACACCCCCCCTTAAGATAAACTTTGGGAGAAGCTAAAAACCTAGAAAGAACTACTGAAAGCAAATGGGTCCCGACAACAAAGGCCTGATCAAGTACCCAAGTACAAAAGAGAGTCTCTACAAAGTGGAGAAATAGAGAAAACCACATGGGAAAAAATCTACTCCAAAAAGAGACAAAGACTAGTCTGAAGGACTGAAGAAGCCTCCAAAAATAGGAATGTTCCAAAAAATAAGAATAAAGATGAACATGTACAACATCACTGAAGCATGAAACTACAAACTCTATCAAGAAGAAACTGATGATCTAAAGATCCTCCACAGAAATATGACCAAGTAGAGAATATTGTAATCTGCATGAGTGCCCTCAAATAACACTACTTGAATCAGGAGGCAAACAAAGGAAAACACCCAAACTCGAAGATATAGATGGCATAAACACCAAAAGCCCGAAGAGCTGATCAATCAAAGCTAGAAGAGTGCATCCAAAAATAGGAAAGAAAAGAGTGTCCATATGGTAAATGATCCATCTCACTGGAATGCATAGGTACCTAGCCACTGCAACCGCCTAGTACATAGGATCAAATACTGAATACATAGCTCATACAATCGAACCAAGGAAGCAATAGAACCAATAGTAGAAACCCCCACATACTACTGACAAGGGAGTAATGACGGGGACACTGAAAAGATCATCCAATATGAACTGCATTATGAAGATGAATCTAGAACATCGAATGTGCAGAGAGAGTAGAAACATAAATAAAGATACCTAAGGCTAATGTCATTGGAGGAATGCTCACATGACAAAAGAATATGGCAAACAAAGGCAAACATCAAAACCCCCCTGGCACTTTATAATGGAGTGCAAGTACAAAGAGCACAAACATGTGCAAGATCCCATCAAAGCAATAGAATGGCACTTTATCTCAGTGCATGTGCATAAAAGAATGCTACAAAAGTGAAGTATACACTTCTCAAAGAAGATCAAAGGCTTTTGAAACAAAATAACAACCTAAGATGAGCCATCCCTCAAAGGGAAGAGATCCAAGGACCTGACACAACCAAGATATCCACCAGACTGCAAAAAAGAAAGAATATAAATAAAATTAGCCTAGAGTAGAATTTGGAAAAATGACTTATAGCACTGAAAAGCTCTCTGAATGAGCTTTCCAACCATATATCATTTTCCAAAAATGGAGACTGAATGTGCAAGATAGAGCTCCCAGAGTGCAAACTTGAAGATCTGGCTTTGATAGGGAAAAACACCGTTAGAAAAATAAAACTAGAAAATATAACCTCTAGATCTAAAAAGAGCTCGGAATTAGCTTTTCGACAATATTTCATTTTCCAAATTTTGACACTGTATGCTCAAGATATGAGCAAAAAACCAACAGTTGCGCTGGAGGGCCCAAAGAAGGTGTCTGCAAGGATCTAAGGATTGGTGACATCAGCAAAAGGACCAAAAACCACATGAAACCATCAGCTCTAATAAAAGCTCAGAAAGATCTTTCCGGCAATATCTCATTTGCTGAAAATGGAGCTCAGATGCAAGAGAAACACATCCCAGAATGCAGGAGGTCTAAAACACCATGATCATAGAGAACATCTAACTTTGATAGCAAAAAGGAGCATCAAAATGGAAAAATCACAAAACCATACCAAAAAATTTGGATCGAGCTCGGAACCAGCTTTTCGGTGGTATATCACACGCCCAATTATGATCCAAAATACCTAAGATATTCGCAAAAAAGCCCAGGTACCTCCAAAAAGCTCAAAAAAGGGGCAAAGAGTTGCTTACATCAACAACACACGAGGTTAAAAATGATGGCCAAATGGTCGTCATACCTCAAATCCATCAGGGGCTTAAGGAAAAGGCCCCTGGTCACATGGGTGACTAGGGGCTAAGACCAGGGGTGTAGGGGTTGGCCAGCGAAGCGATGACTGAGCTGGGCGGAGCGGAGCAGGCGACGACATGGGGGTGGCACAGTGGAGCTGGTGGTGGCCGTTGGGCTGCTCGCGGGTGGCCGCTCGTAATATATATATATATATATATATATATATATATATATATATATATATATATATATATATATATATATATATATATATATATATATATATTTGAAAAATCACTTGCATCAGTCTATGTTGGAATGCGTGCCAGGGCCGTACGACCCTAGTAGGCAAAAAAATTTGCCTCAGAAGCCAACATGTCCAAAATCTACAAGCTTTATATGGATTTTGACTATCTCGGGCCTAGACACAACCGTGAGGTCTGTTTGGGCCAAAAGTGCTCCAAAAATACTGATCACCTCGGGATCCATGTCGGGGCCGATTGTAAATTTATTTTTTCTCACAGATTCCAACTCTGTCCAAATTAGACAAATTTTATATGGATGTTGGGGTTCTTGGATGCACTAAATGCAACTGTGAGATCTGTTTGAAGCCAAGATGACCAGAAATATAGGTCCCCCCCAAATCTGACAGGAAACCCTATCTAAAAACACAGATCTGATGAACACAACCAAATCTCTTAGGAAGAGGAAAGTGGCAAGAAGATCTGAAGCTCTGATACCATGTTGGAGTTGATTAAAAACAACCCACAGCTCCCAAGAACACTTGCCACAGAAAAAGAGAGAAGCAAACAACTATGGAGGCTTGAATGCATTGATCCATGAGAGAGGAGAAATCCTTGATGTGCAAAAACAAAAGTTGCAATCAATAATGAAATGTCAGAAAAAGTTACAAAACAAGAGGAGATCAATCCTTATGAAAGGAGATCAGAAACCCTAAAAAGGTAAAACCCTAGGTTGCATAATAATAATTAATAAAGATAATTAATTATTATATGCCTAAAGTTTAGCTTAAGTCGAAAGAGGTAATAAGTGACTGAATAATTAAATCAATATGATTCAATTAATCAGTAAAACACTTTATTACTCTAACACATGACATTTTCATATCCATATTATAAATGAAGATCTTGCAAGTCTACACACATGCAACTGGTATATCAGTAACATCAATTAAAACTAAGATTGCCAAATGAAGAAGATACAAAACTTACAACAAACAAATCAAGAACCAATACTACACTTTGATATCATCACTATCAAAACCTCTCATTAAAAGTGTAGTACAAACTATCAATAACATCATGATAAAACCATCCTCTAACATGAGAATCAACCAAGGCATCACACCATCAATAAACTCAAAGCTAATCATGATCTCCCGTAAAGAAACCAAAGTAGTCATGATCCTCAAATAAGAATATATGCCACCATAACCATATCAATAATCCAAAAAAATGATCGTTAATAAAAGAAACTAAAAATCCAACCATGTAATGCCAATGTCCCTAAACCCAAGAAAAATCCATGATACCATGATCATATCTATAAAAAAAGCATCTAACTCTTAATGTGTTCAACATGTTAGCATCACATCGTCAACAACATAGACCCTTAACCATGATTGTACCTAGTAACAACATCTCCTCCTCCTCTATATTAAAACAAATAAAAAAAACTAGGTGACAATACCATGTCACCAATATAAATATGCATCAACAATAAAAGGTTTATGGGCAGAGAAAACCCATATCCAAGCATTTATGAAACCTACAAGTACAAATCACTTACAACATTGCACAACTTGTAGACCAAACAATAAAACATACATATCCAAACTAAATAAGGATAACCATGTCAACATGAGAGAAATATGAGATGCATACTGAGTATACAATCACATAATCACCAAATATCCAATATGAAACATGTCATAAACTCATAACGCTACCATAGTGAAAATAACTCATAGTGTTACCAAAGTGTAGAACTCTCCAAAAAATTGTTGTCAACTACTCAAAGTCCAAAATATGACTCCATAAATTCTCAAGTTATGAATCCTCAAAGTCATCAAGGTAACCCTATCTTCATCTCACATCTCACTGCCCAAAAAATAAAATTTGGAAAATATGATAATTAAAATATGTATATCTTTGATTAACCTTTCCAATGACCATAACAACTCAAAAAAATGACATCATATGTCCAAGTTATGCTTTGTGGAAAGAAAACAACCAACTAGGTCATGCATGTAATAAGAGGGCCCCCAAAAAGCCAATATGCCCAAAAATATGTTTTTCAGTTTCCTCTAATATGCCAAGATATTAATTATCCATTTTTAACTACAAGTGGGTCCTAGAACCATACACATAACATGAAATATGCAAATCAACAAGCATGTACAAATATAGAAAATTATTTTTTTTAAAGCCAAAGTGGACTAGCCACCATATTTATATTAATATAAACTGATTCAAAGACTCATCTGTGGAAGAATCAGGAAGAAACCCCAGAGTCATTGTCATATACATGCAAGGAAATTATATATCTTTTTACATTTAGTTTTCCACATGAAAACCATGAATCCATGAAGGATGATACAAGAACTCAAAAACCCACTTATTGGGTAGATACAAAACGGACACTAGCTCTAGACAAAACCCCCAAAAGACCCACCCTAAACACATTTGTAATACAACATTAGATATAATTTTTTAATAAAAAACCAGCCAATTAAGTGAGGCTAAAATTCATCCATGGGAGAGGATGGACGCTATACATGATCCCATGCCAATTCCCAACTAGCAGGTGGAGCTGTAACAGTCACCACCTCCCAACTGTCAAGTGTAGTCAAAGCTACAAGAGGAACAGTAGAAGGCTGAGTAGGTGAAAGAGGTACATTCAGATCAGGTACCTATTTTGAAGTAGTAGGAGGTAGCACTTTGCAAGATGAATTCACTGGAGGAGGTTGAACCTGTTGACTTGGTGGTCAACACCTCCTTGGAGATTCATGACATGGCTTAATCGCCTCCCATGGATCGGGTTAAATTTGGCATGTGTATCGGGCATTGACAGTTCAAGCTTTTGGTGCAATGACAAATGATTCCAAAAATTGGTATCAGAGCCTTGGGTCACAGGTTTGAGTCTCCCTTCAGTGGGTGCTGAAGGCTCAATCGGTGCTGAGGGGGAGATTGTTGACTTGGTGGTCAACACCTCCTTGGAGATTCGTGACATGGCTTAACCACCTCCCGTGGATCGGGTTAAATCTGGCATTTGTATCGAGCATTGATAGTTCTAGCTTTGGTGCAACGACAAATGATTCCAACAAAACCAGTGGAGGTGGCGAGAGCAAAAGATCCAACATCGCATGAGCTAGACACCTGATGTTGTCCATAAGGTCCTTGCTAAGAATCGGGCTCACAATCTGCAAATTGGTGCTAATGATTTGGTAGCTCCTTTTCTCCATGGCCCATTTGAAACAATCATAGGCCATTAGATATTTGTGGCTTGTCATGAGGTCGTGGTGAGACAAAAGTCCACCAATCAGTGCTTTGCTCGACCATAATTCATATTTTTGCATGGCCTCCATGATCCAAATGTCCGAAATGAATTGAGGATGCACTATTTTGTTGGTAATATAAATCACTAACTCAGCTGACTACAGTAGGTCCATTAAGTTGGATAGAAAAATTGACACCAGTTGCGTTGGAAATACCACTAATTTAGTCCTTGGTGAGAGCACATTTTTGCCAATAATCCTACGAATTGCCCTGTAGTGGAGCATGGAGTTGCAGACAAACACTTGTTCAATCCCTAGGCCGTCAATTCTATTTGGGAACGGGAGCTCAGAGGTAATCAAGGATATGAATACCCTAAAATTCCTAGGTAGGAGGTCGACATGAAGATAACCACAAGTAGCACAGTGAGGAAACTCCATTTTGAAAATAAATCACAGTGTCAGAACAAGAATCCAACCCAAGAAGAGAAACCGCTTAACATTACTAAAATCCAGGGTATTTGAAGGTAGAAGAGGAGCATACAGTACTCGTGCCAATTAAGAAAAATCTTCCATTATCTTTTCTTAAAGTTGTAATGGTACAAGGCTCATAATATACCAAAGTGCATGTCAAAAAAGCCTCACATAACATCTATGTAGTTACTTACGAAACTGCAGACACAATATACTTAGACTGAGTTGTAAATAAGTAATGGTGACATACAAATGAAGAATGATGATTCAAATTAATAGTCCTCTGATTATGAATTCATTTCTACATCATCCTCTCGCACTTCCACACAATCACAGTACTTATGTCATGTGGAAAATTGATGAGTTGTGACTACACCCACCAAGTAACAAGCTCCACTGACAGTTTGCACTCAGGGTAACCTCAAATCCGCACATTTGAGAAAGTTCCATCATACGATGTCTTATCCAAAGTAAGTATATCTTGTAGTTTTACATCTTGTTTTGTGATAACATCTAGAGAAAATGATAGTTCCTCATGACCATCGCAACCTTTATTTTCAAGGTGATCTGCCAACTCATTTCCTTCCTGCAATGTGTGAGAGATGAATACTTCCTGAAATGAATCTAGTAAGTGCCAATTTTTTTTAAAAATGTATGTAAGTCTCCAATTATGTGATACTTAATTAATACATGCTTTGATTATAATCATCGAGTCACATTCTATATGAATATGTTGAAATCCTCCAGTTTTAGCCAATACTAAGCCTGCAAATAACGCCTGAGCGTCTACCATATTATTTGTTCCTTGTGGGAGTTGACAACATTTAATTGCTAGTAGTGATCCTTGATGATCATGAATGCATACTCCTGCACCTGATTTCCCCTAGTTTCCTCTTGAGGAACCATCAAAATTTATTTTAACAACTCCTATAGAGGGCAGTATCCATTTGACTGGAGCTCTATTATATGCCTTAGTAGATGTTGTTTGCTAACACCAACCAAAAGGTACATGTATATTTTTCCAGTCACACAATATAGAAGTGTCCCAAGTTGTCATGACTAAGTTATATCTAAGTTTACTATGACTAGCATTTACTAATTTAGATATTGATCTTTCTAGCTTTGAGGTAACTACTTAGATGAGCGAAAAAGTTCTGTGGAAAATTATTTTGTTCCGCTCCTACCATATTGCTCGTACTACTAGCTCTGGTATGCACTTCCAAATAGTAGAAAATAGGGATGCAGAATATAGTTCTAGCCAAGACTCAAATAAGTCCCATAATTTGTGTGGAAGTGGTGTGGAATAATGTAGTTTACCAAGGACAAATAGCCAGCAGTTCTGAGCAAATTGGCAATTTAGAAATAGATGATTTGCATCTTCCTGTTGACTATCACATAATAGATAATTGAACGGTTGTGCTATGTTTAGTCTATGTAAATGATCACTGGTTAGTACCCTATTCTTTAGTGCTATCCAAGCAAAACAACTAGCCTTAGGCAGAGTCAGATGATTCCAGCAGAATGTGTAGGCATGGGATGGTTTTATGTTAGTATCCCTCTGTTGGATAATTTTATACCCTTCTTTGATGGTAAAGTTCCCATCTTTCCTAGGAGCCCAAATCAATTTATCCTCCAAGTGTGAGAGGTAGACCAATTTTTTTGAGAAGATATTTTCCAAACATTGTACTCCTTGAGGGGATAGTGACAATTCATGGGGATCTTTCCATATCACCTTTCTTGAGAATAAGCATACTGCTGAAACATAGTCACATAGGAAAGTACCCCATTCATTTTTTGAAGTAGCAACTATGACCTCTATATCATCCATTTGTGATAGGGGTGGTGCACCATTCCATGAGTCACACCAAAATTTGACTGATAAACCATTGTTCACTTCCCAAGTGATGAAGTTACTTACTATTTCTCTAGAGGAGATCATGAAGTCCCAAATGACTGAACCTTTAGGGAGGTCTGACATAGTGAGAATTCTCACTGGATTAGTATCATCTAAGCACTTCTTTTGCATAGTTTGACACTAGATGTTTTGTGATTTGGTGTACATTTGCTAGACTAATTTTTCCCCAAAAGCCTGATTTCATTTTTGAAGATCATGAATCCCTGCACCTCCTAGCTGCTTGACCTATGCCATGTTATCTACAGAGACCAAAGGTATTTTCTTCCCACCATCCATATTTCATGTCCATAGAAATTCTCTTAACAACTTCTGAATGGTTTAAATTACTAAAAAGGGGCTTTGAGAACTGATAAATAATAGTTTGGGATTGCTAAGAGTACTATTTTAATAAGTAATATTCTACCCGAGAGACATAACCACCTTTCTTTCCATGCTACTACTCTAGATTTGATCCTATCAATGATATGCATCCAATAGCTAACTTTGTTTGCCCCCATAAAGAATGGAATTCCCAGATATATAGATGGAAGGAAGTCAACTATGAATCCTAAAAGATTGACAATCTTGTTGGATATAATCTGATTGGTATTGAACAAATAGATTTTAGACTTAAGGGGGTTAACTTTTTGATTTGAGGCTGTTGTGTAAAGATCCAACAATTGTTTGATCTGCTTGGCCTCCGAGATGTTAGACACTCCAAAAAGTAATGTGTCATCCGCAAAGAGGGAGTGTGTCACTGAAATGTCTATCTGACCAATCTATACTCCTTGCCAGCTATCTAGAGCTTTCTTTTTCTGAATGATCCTACTGAATGATTCTTCCATGAGGATGAATAACATTGGCGATAGGGGATCACCTTGCTTGATTCCTTGTGTGGATGAAAAGAATCCAGTTGACACCCCATTTATCAATATTGAAAATCTAGCACCTGATATGCAAGATTTGATCCATTTACACCAGTGTTTTGCAAAGCCAAATAGACTTTGATTAGAAACTCCCATTTTACCCTATCATATTCTTTCATCATGTCCAACTTGATGACGAAGTGTGATGATTTACTATTATTAATTGAATGAAGTGCTTCATGTGCCACTAGAGCACCTTCCATTGGTTCTCTACCTGGTACAAATCCACCTTGTGGCTGTGATACAAGGCTAGTGATCAAATGTTGCATTCTGAGATATATAGCATTTGTGATGATCTTGTAGATAGTGTTGCATAAGGAAATCAGGTGGAATTCTAAAAATGATTTGGGTGTCTTGACTTTAGGAATGATGGCTATGTTTGTGGTGTTGAAATTCTTTAACATGGATTTACTAGTCCTGGATTCTTCTATTACACCCAGTAGGTCCCACGCAATCTAATCCCAACAAGATTAGAAGAATAAAGCTATAAAGCCATATGGACCTGGTGCTTTGTCTGGAGGCATTGAAAAGACCACTTTCTTGAGTTCCTAAATTGTGAATGGAGCCAAGAGTTTTAGATTATCAGCTTTTGCTACTAGTGTAAGGATTGCCTCTAGCAATTCATCCATTGGAGGGGTTACTAAACCAGTTATAGGAGGGGGGGCTAGCAGTGTCTAAAAGTATTTGACTCCTTAAATTCTTTGGGGTTTCGATATTAGGATGCTCATTTCATCATTAGTGATAGTGAAAATGCAGTTAATTGCTACTTTTTGTTTTGCTAAAGCATGAAAATATTTGGTATTCCTGTCCCCCTCCCGTAACCAAAGTTCTCTTGATTTTTGCCTCCAGTATTCCTCTTCTCTACTACATATTTCTTCCCATTCCTGCATGAGGATTTTCTAAGTGGTGTAAGAGTCCTTGTCCATTCCTTGTTTAATAATATTGTTGTATATGGATTCCAATTTTTTCTTTACTACTTCTTTTTCCATGAAAATGTTCTTGAAGACCTCTTCATTCCATTTTTTAATCCAAATTTTGATATGTTTCATCTTATGTGAAAATTGATACATTTTAGATCCCTCAGTATCTAGTGCACTAACCCACCACTGTCTAAGTAAGGGCATAAATGTTGGATGTCGTAACCACATTCTTTCAAATTTGAAGGATGGTCTATGCTGAAATCCTTGATTGGCTATTGACAAACTCACATGAAGGCATATGGGAAAGTGATTTGACCTTGGCCGAGGCATGATTTCTGATTGAAGTGTGACATTTGCTAACTTCCAATTCTGTGATAGGAGAAATCTATCCAGTCTCATAGCTATCTATGAAAAATTTAACCTTTTTTAAGTCCATGTGAATGACCCATTGATTGGTTCTACATCCATAAAACTATTATCTTCAACAAAATTAGAGAAGTCTTGGATAGTTCTAAGCGGTGGACAAATGCCACCAATTTTTTCTAATAATTTGAGGATGGCATTAAAGTCACCACCCATTATGATATGTTGATCTGTCTGAAGATGGATCATATGGGTTAGTTCTCTCCACAATCTCTGCTTATCCAATGTTGATGTGGGTCCATAGACATTGATGAGTAGAAATTTTTTGTCAAAGCACTTCATCCTAATGGCTTGCCAATTATCTTCTAGATTTAGTATCTACCCTTGAATTGATTTAGGATCCCAAAGGATAGCCAAACCTCCTGATGCACCAGCTACCGGGCTATGGGCAAAGTTCCACTTTGGCCACTTCCCAACTGACTTGTCAAAATTCTTTGTTGACATCTTTGTTTCTTGGAGAAGTATCACATCTGTTTTCAAAGAATCCAGCTCTTGCTTGATTCTATTTCTTTTGTCAGAGGCATTTAGGCCTCTGACATTCCAAGAGGCTATCTTCATTGCTGACAAGGAGAACCCTTGGTTCTCCTTGTCAATATTTTAGAGGGTGTGAATTTTCCATCCAATGTTGATTGGATACCTGCTGCAATTTCTTCTTTGACTAGGTTACTTTTGGGTTTTCTACCTCTCTTTTTTGGTGTAGCCTTGATCTATGAATTTTGGAGTGGTGTTTTCTCAATTGATAGGGTTAGGCTATGATCAAATGTTGGCTAATGTGACTTTGGCTCAAATGTAGTAGTTTCAAAATCCATGATGCTATCTTGATCTTTATCTTCTTGACTCTGCTCTGAATCCACAAATGTATTATTCTGGATCCATTCTCTGATGTGATTGGTTACATCATCATCAAGTTTGGGGGAGGACACCATTGAAATGCTATCTTGAAAACAACCAGTGATCCTTATTGAATCCATGTCTCTAATTTTCTTAAATGAGTCCTCATCTAGGTTGAAGATAGACTCATCAGATATGGAACTTTGAAAGATCCCAATGTTGTCTATGCCATCATTGTAAATGTTGTCTCTCTCCTCTATGAAGGGTCATTGTACATATGCTTGTGACTACCTTTCCTTGATGGCAGATTGATCATCTTAGGCATGTGTGACACCATTGTTTACTTGTTGAAAATCTAATGGATTCTGGTCAGCTTCATGAAACAATACTCCCTCTTCTTCTGCTATTTCATATATGATTTTAGTAGCCAGTTCTATCAGTAACTAGTCTAAAATTTTCCTCGCTCGAAGATTTAGTAGGGCCTCTTTGTTAAGCACATCATGTGTAATTGGCATTTTAGTTGGGGATTCATGAAACATAAGCTGTTGAACTAAGATATCCATATCTAGATTGTGCGTAACTTTAGGTTTCTAGTCTAATAAGAGGGCCTTGCAGAAATTATTCAGAATCAAAAGTATATATCTCAGTACAAAATAGAAGAAGATGGATACCTTATATGAATGATAGAAATATTGGAAAGGCATATCTTTTTCAGGCTCTGGTAGGTCTGTTGAAGGAATTTGTAAATCTTTATGTAGAGAGCAATGGGGAGATGATTGAATTGAGCATTGAAGAGGGTTTGTGCAATGGTCCTCATACACCACCATCGATGGAAGAGACTGTGGGTTACACTAAGTTGTGAAGTTCCCTAACTGGTGTTGGAATGACATGATAGTATCCTCATTCTGAAGAACAATTTCCTGATCCCAATGCCCCCATTTTGATTTTAGGGAAATGTGTTTTGGTAGTCCCTTAGCCAGATCAAGAAGGATGCACACTCTAACCTCACAATGTGGATGCTCAAAAGGGCTTAGATCATGTCTGACAAAGATTCCAAGTCTTTTGGCAATGATCTTGATTATATCCAAGTCTCTGTATTCCAAGAGTAATTGAGGCAATGCAATCCAAATGGGAAAGAATAAAGGAGATCTACCATGAAGCATTACATTAGGAGTCCACACCAAAGTAAAGAGACCCAAACCTTTGCAAAACCAACTTTTATTCTTATGAATAGCATCCCTCATATCAACAGACTCAAATTTGGCAAGAAAATAACCCAACTCAACATTCAACCAGAAAACATCTGATAAATCTAGCCAGTTCTGTAAGGCCCAAGACTTAATATCATCAATAGAAATATCAGGCTTCAAAAACTTACCTATTAGAGCTCTGTCATAGAAAAGGTGAACTTGGTCCTGAAGCAAGTGTTCTAGTAAGATAATAGTCATCAAGGTATGGGGATCATTGCCATGAGAGAGGATCACTGAGTCTGAAGGGATCTGCAACTGTTTGACCTACCAAGTTTGTGTAGACTTTTTTGGATTGAAGGGTGCTCTACTAACCATTGGTCGTTGAGTCTCAGATGTAAATCCATTCAGAATTTGATTGGCATTGCTGAAATCAAGTTTATCTATACTAGGGCCAAGAGAATAATAGAGAAAAATAGGGGATCTAGGTGGCGTGCCTTCACAAATGTCAAATATTGGTTTATTTTGGTTAAGACAGCTCCTACCCAACCCCTTTTGTCTGAAAAATTGGCTTGATCTGTTGAAACGGGGTCGAGGATATTTTGAAATTTTTTCTTGCTCATTTGCCTTTTTGAAAAAATCATGATCTGTAGAAGTGAGAGCCTATTTGAAGGATATCACATGTCTCTTGGCAGCTTGCCTAGTCAACTCTCCAACCTCAAAAGTAGAGATGCCATTGAATCTGGGAGGATTAACTGATAGATTAGAATCCTTCCCTTGTGAGTGAATCTTTCCTATTTCATGCATATTATGCTCTTGATTATGCTACACCCCTTGATTTTTATTTAGAGATGTCTTGACATGAAACTTGGGGTTAATAAAGAAGGGCTTTGCTGGCTAGACTATCACTTTCCCTCTAAAAATCTTCATGAAGTAATCCACTCCAAATTGGGGTATTGAGTCTACTTTAGGCATATTTTTCTGAACAAAGGGGACCAACTGAAACCCAGTAGAGTAAGTTCGATGGTGACTATATGGATTGTCAGATTCAAATTTCTTTATTCGTTGTAAACCCTTGTCCTAGCCAAAATGGTTGATCTTCTGACTCTGCACCTGCGACTGATGCCCTTTGTCAAAAGCTCGCCCGTTTCATGTATGAAGACCATGTTCATAACAATACTGATTAAATAGTTGACTCTGTGATTGCAGCTGTTGTCTTCTATAGTATGACTGCCATATCTGTCCTCCACTCTACCCTCCACTCTGCCTTCCACTGTTCCTTTCACTTTGCCTTCCACTCTACCCTCTATTTGCCATCTTTATTTAATTTTCCACCGGATTAAAAATATAGCAATATTTAAAAATATTATTAAATAAATTTTTTGTATTAAATCAAAATCATATTTAATAATTTTAATGGAGAGGTGGAAATTTTTAATTATAAAATAATTTGTTAAAAAAAGAGCGAGTAGATTTCCACAATCCATAGATAATCTACAAATTGCTTTTGGTTTATAAGTGTTTTTGCATCAATGTTTTGAATCTCACTTTGTGATCCATCATCAAGATGAATGATAGAGAGCATAAGGAGAAAAATATTCTTGTGCTCTTTATCATTCATCCTAATGATGGATCATGAAGTGTGATCTAAAACGTTGATGCAAAAACATTTACACAATCACATCTAGAAGCAATTTGATGAATGCATTTAAAAAAAAATTAAACCCCACCTATGGGAGGCCCCACTGCATGCACCCAAGGGGTTTGGTCCCTACTTCACTGTGGGAGTCACAATGACTTTAGGCTCTATAGTATCTATAGGGTACACCTGTAGTGTACTATGGAGTACTTGTAGTAACTTGCATGTCACAGGGGGTGGGGGTGGTGACCCCACCCCCCAAAACCATTTTTATAATTTCTTTTTAAATTCAAATAATTTTGTTCAGGTTTTCATCCATAGATTATTACTTTTTAAAAATATTTATATGCACTCTACATCAATAGTCTGTTTGACCTAGCAATTATATAGGCTAATTTGTTTTCAATACAAATCTATTGTCACCAAACTAAGACATGTTTTATGTCAAAATTTGTCTCTCAGCCTCCTTGAACACAACCATGAGATCATTTTTATTCCATGGGGTCAAATATGAAACCTCACCCCCAAAACCCCATATAATGCACATCCAAGGAAAACCTTCTTGAAACAAATTTTCATAAAATTAGATTTGTAAAGCCCCACAAATCTATAGCTCCCAAATTTTCAATAGACTCTCATATATTGTGTTGTTGTATCATTCTCTTTTATGCATTTCATGGATTCACACCCAGAGTTATAATAACCAAAATCAAAGATTTGATACCACTTATAAGGAAACTTGCAACCAATTTTATGAAAATTTCTACATAATCCATAACGCAACATAAACAAATAAATAATCAGAATCCACATGTAAGAAAATAGACAACATACCCACAAAAGGTGACACAAGATATATCCCGGGAAAATCTCTGTAATACTATCTCCGATGATTATACTTTGACTGTTTAATTTGGATATTTTGCATTATGATTATTAGAACTATATGTTCACATTTATGTTTATGGATGATGATATGCTTATCAGATAGTTAGATATACTCATTTATAATTATTGTTTAATGTTTATTAATCATCTTTCTTTATATGTTTATGAGGAAGTAGAGCTAACCGAAGGATTTGAATCTAACCATTACTATCTATGATATCTCATGTTTCATATGTGATTGATGTGTTTTCATGACTCGGGATGAAGTCATAGTTACTCACTTAGTTGAGGTCCACACAATGTATTGGTCCTAGTCATTTGTTTGCATATGTCTTATTATGTATCGATGCACATGTCTGAGCGAGCCCTCAAAAAATCCTCAATCGTTATTGTTGTTATGGAGATATCACCAAGGTTCCATGAGAAGGAACTCTACCTCTGACCCTTTTTAATCGTTAGGTGGGGAGTTCTTGAGTCAGTCTCCTATATGGATGATGCATCTTTGTTTATTGGATTTTGTGGATTTGATGCTTACTTTTCTGAGAGATTTATGTTGTGATTGGTATAATGTGTGTTAAGGAATATTTTATTTATGATAGTAAATACATACATATATATATATATATATATATATATATATATATATATATATATATATATATATATATATATATATATATATATATATATATATATATATATATATATATATATATATATATATATATATATATATATATATATATATATATATATATATATATATATGGAATGTGATTTAGTATTTGACATAAATAATAATGTATTTGATTAAAATAATAATATTCACAATAAAATAAATATTTATAATATTAGTAATAATATGTCTTACTATGGTATATGTACACATAAGCATATGGGTGCACACATATGCCTATGATTACATATATATTTATATAATTATATGTGTGAAGGAAATTATTATAAGATAATAATGAAACTATGTTATTTTCATGGATGGTAAATATGTTTGGTAAATTCTATTACCTTAGTTAACTAACTTGGTAATTTATTCTTAAAATTAAATTATATATTATCTTCCTTGAATTAAGGGGACATAAATATAAAAACATTATTAATATTATTTATCCATTCATGAGAATAGATATACTAATTATATTTATCCTAAACTATTAACTAATAGATAGTTGGGATAGTTGCATCGGTTGATTTTCCCGTGCAACGACTCCCTCCAATCTATTTACAGGAGAGATTTAGGTGTGTGAGAGGGGATTGGATATAGAATATTGGATATGAGGAGAGGCCTTATTTTTTTTGGATAGAATAAGAAAGCTATAGTTTTGAGAAGAGAGAATTTATTATTCTCTGAGAGGATCGTGAATTAGATTGCATCCTAAAGAGGTTGGAGTTTGTTTGCAGAAGGAGTCTGAAGAGGTGATTGAATTGGGCTAAGACCGCTTGGATCTTCCTCTCCCCAATAATTTTTGCTTCACAGGACTTCTAGGTAGGATCTATCCCGAAGATGATCCTTCTATTTGTTTACTTGTCCGCATTGCTATTGTTGTCTTCTATGTGTTTTGTATCTAAAAGAGGAATTATGTTGTTATACTGTGTGAGAAAGGATTTCTATGTTGATTTTGATAATTTAATAATTTTTCTATGTGTCTTATTGTTAATTTGTGTAATTTAATAATTTAATTTTATTGAGCACTATTTCTTTATGTTTTAGATATTGTAATGAATTACCTTTCAGATTAAATAAGTGAATTTTGTTGTAGAGAAATCTGCTTGCACTTGGTTATGATATTCTAAAAATTAATTCCAGATTTCTCTTCTCCACATTCTCCCCTTTCCAAAACATATTTATGTTTTTAATTTGGTTAACGTATGTGAAAGTTATAGCTATTTTAAGTCAGTGTTATTTTATTGAAATGTATAAGTAGCTAGATATTTATCTAGTAGAGTTTCAAATGTAGTTGTCCATAAATTGTTGGATATTTTTGGATTCTCATAACTAGGGCATCTTATACATTTTCTTCCCCTCTAGAATCATATTAAAATCTTGAAGTTGGCTAAGGTTCATAGAAATTATACGTAATTAACTTTGTCTGTTAGAAATTTCTAAATTTAACAATTACCACAAATTTTAATAGATTGTGAATATTTAGAAACATGGTTATTTTGTTTAACATAAATTAACACTAGATAAAAATAAATATTATCTTTTGGATAATTACAAATGACTTGGCATAATAAGAAGGTGCTAGAATATATATATATATGCAATAGCGATATTGGTTGATTTTGAGTTTTATTTTTTTAAGTGAAATAAATATTTTTCTATTAATAAGAATTATAGATAGTTATAAAATTATTATTTTGAATATATGATCAATAATTTTCAAATCAAAACAATGAGAAAATCCTATGTCTTGAGGATTTGCTTATCTCATAAGTTTAAAAAGATAATCTTTTAAGTCATCTCTTAAAAATTTGAAAGTTATTGAAAGATAATCTCTTAGGTATTGACTTGTGCTAATAAATTGATTCCACCTTAAAATTATAAATTTTTAACTATTTTAATTTTGTAACTAATGTCCACACATTGGTTACTATATAGTTTAAAGAATATTCATTGCATGAATATGGTAAATAATCTATTTAGTACACTCACTTGTTATATTATAATGGAAATTTACTTGTAATTCATTTCTCAATGCCTTATAGAATAGTCATATTTGTGGAATTATTATTTTGATAGGGTTTCTAAGTTCACACTATTATTAAAAATAATAATTTATTACCAGTGGTGAATCTTGTAAAGATATTGAGTTTATTTTTAATTATATGAGAAATGACTATTAGAATTATAAAAAAAGGTTGGATAAACCTCCCTTGTATCTTTCTTGTTCATCCTATAAGTTATGATTTAGGATTGGTACTTTATAAACTAGATACCTAATAAAATAAAATGATATATTATTTTATAATAGTATGATTTTAATTCTACCTTGAGTTGTGGAATTAGTATCAGGTTATGGATTAAGTATAGGAATTTATTTAGGTTCCACCTAAGTGGGTGGTAGCCGATGGAAAAGCTATCTAGGGAATAGGGCTCTAGAAAGGGTTGCATACCTACTTTCTTGATTTTATAAATAGATAGTCTAGAATGGGGAGAGTCAAACTACAAAGTCTCTGAGTGTGAATGTAGGCAAGACCATCGATGATGAGCCCCCCAAGGCCTAGGTCCAGTCCCTTAGGATTTTTCTTTAATTTTCTAATGCAATGATTTTACTTCTTAATAATGATTCTCATAGCTAAGCTATCAATAGAGAATTTATTTATGATGGAATATATCTAATGTTTGCATCTAGTTATTTAGACATGTGTGTAGTTACAAGTGTTGTACATGGTGGTCATCATGTAAAAGAAAGTTAGCGATATTTAGGTATGCAAGAATAATAATTTGTTAATTGATCAGGACAAGTAGTATGATCTCTTTATTCTCTTGACTTCTAGTAACATTAAATAAATCAAATTAGATTATGTTCTACTACTTTATTGGAAAAATATATATATTGTGTATGACTTAATGAGTATAATGTCCTTTAGCCAATGGTTCCTTGGTGGGGCATTACAATCTCACAAGGGAAAAAAAATAGCCTCTAAAATCATCTAACATCCATGTATTATTTAGAAAAGTAACATTGTAGTACAACCATGAAATCTTTTGAAGCCCCATCCATAAACAAGCACTCCATGTGAACAAGCAAGAAACCATGCATCCCATGCCATGCTTCCAACTCCATAAATGCTAAGCCTGGCTTACGTTAACAACTACCCTTATGGTTTTTTATATAGAAACAAGTTACCACAAAACTACCAAGCGGTATTACATAAACCATGTGTTACCTAACCCCATTGATCCCACATTTAATATTGGGAACTTTGTTTGATTATTTCTCTAATATTAAATAATTACATAAAATAATATTAAACTATTACAATACATATCATCAATTATTGGCCCCAAGAATATTCCCAAGGAATATCTACATGCCCATCCATCTAGGTGCTCCTAGGTGCAACATTTACATAATAAATAAAATATTACTTTAATATGCATTATTATGCAAGGTGTACAACACACCATTTTCCCAACAAAAGCAAGGCCAACAATAAGATCTTATTAGGAACAAATATTGTAAGGGATGTAGAATGAATAAAAAATCTTCACAAAGGATTAGTGCATTATCCATTGTGAAATATATTCAAAGGAGAAGAAAAAAGAAACTAATCAAAGAGATTAGTCATAATCCAAAAATGGGATAGAAACAACAAAAATACTACTACCTAAAATATGTATATGGTAGCTACCCCTACCTCAAATTACTCTAGGAGTATCATTAAAGTCCATTAATAGTTTGAGAGAAATAGGATCTAATATTGAAAAGATAGTGCATCCATGTAGCATCTATGAACTTAATAAGCTAGCAATATTGAGACACGTGAGATTAGAAAATTTTCTTGATGAAAAGGTAAACAACCATTTTTCATCATAAATCATTGAGTCCTCAAAACCAATGACACTTAATTGTGTAGTATTTTTTATTTGTTTAGATATCACATTGAGCATACAAACTTTCTCTCTATGAAGATCCTTCTAATGGTTTGTATTGGTAAAAAATAACCCGTGAATCAAACAACCTCATATTATAGTTTGTGAGGTGAAGAAACTTGAACCAATACAAATGTTGAATCTATTTTTTGAATATTAAATTCAAAGAGAATAGGCTCATCCTTGTATCATAATACATTTGTCTTCTTTTATCATGATTATTTTAGGGAATTCTTTATCCATACAATAGAAAGTGAAGAAGAAGATTACACATTCATATTCTAGAAATAATTTATATGAATGCATTCATCAAATACTTCAAAAGGTTAAGGTAGACACCATCATAGAGAAAATCATGGTTTGAAGCTTCCAAGAACCAATTCACAATATACACTTTGGGAGAGTACAAATAAAATTAACTAATTTTTTCATGTTGCCTCATTAGATAACACATTACTATAATTTGTTCTTTATTGTATAGTTGGACTACAAACATCCTCTATTCTATAATTAAAATAAAGATGCAAGTATACAAAAATTTCTAAGAGGAATATACAAATTTAGCAATCTCGGTATACATGGGATTGTCAAATTAAGATTTGTAGAGTGATTTACACATCATATGGTAACAATTTCAACTACTTGTCCTCCCTCAAACACCAAATGTTGTAAAACAACTTGAAGAAATCAAACATGCATATACTCATTCACAAGATGGAAGAGGCAGAAGAAGGGACATGAGAAGATTCGTGACAAGGAAAACAAAAAATGTATTGTAATAAGAAACTCTCTTATTTTCTAACAATTAGTTAAATAAAGAAATGTATATATTAATGTTTCTCCAAATTTATAGGACAAGGGGATTTAGGTACATTGGCTTGAGGTTTTGGCGATGACAAAAATATTCTTAAACTTTTAGGATGGCAAGATACAAAGTTAGTAAAATATCTTAATCAAGATAAAAAGATGTAATTTCAATTGTACTACATTTGTAGTGACAATTTTAATTTTATGTTCCAAATGGAGAAAGCCATCCAATTTTTGAAAAGAGGAAGTCCCCCAAGTCTCTCAAGATAATCAAGACATCAACCAAAACCTCAAGTACATGTCTTCATAGAATAATGATACATATATATATATATATATATATATATATATATATATATATATATATATATATATATATATATATATATATATATATATATATATATATATATATATATATATATATATATATATATATATATATATATATATATATATATATATATATATATATATATATAACACAAGGTCGAACAACTATCGTCTCAACCACAAAGGAAATCACTTAACCACCCATAATTGATTAGGATGCAGTTATTTTATAATCCAGTAATGTATTAAAACTAGGGAAGAAATATAAACTAAACTATGAAGCAAGCATGTATCCAACACACAAACCATATTTCCTTCTATACTATCCATAAAAGCCCCATTATGAGTGTGACAAGACATTTTTCCTTTTGCACAAAAAATGTAAGAAATTCAATGCTACCGATACCATCTTGAATTCTACATTAGCTAGGAAATCACATTTTTTCATGGTTAGACATTTCTTCTCCTTTTCCAACCATATTTGTGAATGTTACTTAACATGGGCTTCATCGAATACATGAGTGACGGTGTCATATGATACTTTAAAGTAAATTTAACCAATAATTTTTCTTATGAAACACCATATTAATTTAATTATATCATTTTTTTTACTTGATCTACTTTTTAATTTCCTCAAAGTAACACTTCCATATTTCACTACTACCTTCAAAATCCAAAATCCAAAATTTACAAATGACCATAAGTAAACACAACTTGTTTCCCCATCTTTGATTATCTAAGTCTTGTTTCTTTTGCATCTTCTCACCTTGTTCATTTTTATTAGTCTATGCCCAAAATCTCTCTAGTCTCTAAAACATTGTATTAGAAATGAAACCCTAATCATTTATATTAAGCCTTCAATAAAAATTATTGAAATTTTGAAAAATCATCCCTCAAGATTCATATAACACTCATAGCTTTATAATTATACATCATTTTAAAAACTAAAGGAATTTTAAAATCTTAGCAATATAAAGAATCTTATTATACTAAATATAGACTTAATTTTAACCATCTACTAATGTTTCCTCAGATTATACCACAATGTCACATCCTAGTCATAACTTGATCTCATTTCCTAGTCCCCTTCTAAATTTTCCCTTTCATTTTCCATCCTTAAAATATTAAATAATCTATTTTCATCTAGTTGAAAAATAAATAAAATAATATCTCCATTTATCTATTCTCACATAATAACATCCATTCTTTGTTTCTAATAAAGAATTAAATCCAAATGTCCAATTTGTAACCTCGATACATCATGAAGATGTTCTTCATATAGCAAAAACAAAGTGCATATTTTATCACCACATACATCTATGACCATAGTGTATTGACTAAGATTACTCATGATTGACGCATAGTTGATGAATATGGAACTCCCATAAATGAAGAAAATCTAAAAGAATAAAAAATCATCACATTTCAATCAATAAAATATTCATATAACTATAGCCAAATGATCTGCCATTTTGGCAACTTGCAACAACAAAATTTTAACTATGATTTCACCTCCAATGATGATTCATAACACACATCCCTAAAATAAATCACTATTTGGAATGTCCATCAAAGATAATTGACTCTTATTTGTAATGACCACTACCCCATAAACATGTGTCATCTTTTATTGACACGTTTTTTTCATGAGTAAAAATGAATTATTATTACATTATCTAATTTTTTAAAAATCTATGAAAATATCATCCTTAAGGTGTCAATTTTCTACCTAAAACTTATTTTTTTTACATACAATCTTTTAATTCACTTAAGAATTTTTTATTTACTTACAGAAGTATAATTATTCACATGAAAATGGTATATTTATTAAAATGATATTGGCTAGTAGATTAACAATTCATATGTTGTATGTTGAAAAATAGTGGATTTCAAAATCTGATGAGGATGAAGTCTCCTATTGTGCACTCTCATGCAGCGCCTAGGGTTTCCCTTGCCCCTGTTGATGGCACTCTCCCTGCGAATCTTCAAAAGTCTCCCTCTTGTGGGTCGCCTTTTGGTTTTGAGGGGGTTGTGTTGGTAGCGACTGCCTTTGGGTCTCCTGCCTTTCAACCTCCCATTTTTTTTGAAGCTCTGGGCGCTTCTATTGGGTGTGTGATTGTGTCTCTGGATGTAGGTGCGGGTGTGGGTGCACAAGGGTCTTTAGTTTCCCGCCCATTAAATTAAAAAATGCCTGTGTAGGGGTGTGCTGGCTCAGTACCTCCAGTTGTGCCTATGAGGAGGAAAGCTCCTGTGGGTGTTGTTTTGGGTTTTTCTAGATTGCAACCTCCTTATTCTACAAATGGCCCAAATGCCTCTTCTGTTAATGCTATCTCAAATCTGAGTGTTGTTTCTAAAGACCATTTTGTGGAGGGTTCTTATGCTAATGTTGCTTCTAAAGCTTTGCATGGTTTTGGGGGCTCTTCTCATGGTGTGCCTTCTTTTGTTCCAGTTCCAGTTTGTGGGTCTCTTTCTGTTAAACTCTTTGTTGTTATTGAAGGGGACTTGGATAGTTGCTCTGAGAACCTTACGAAACAAGCTTTGATATGTCATTTTTAGGGGTTCTAGCCGAGCTTGCCCCAACTTCATGATTGGATTTCCCAAAAACCAGAACCAATAATCTCAGATAATGTTCACATTTTTCCCTTCTAGCTAAAGAATTCTTTGTAGCTAAATTTGATAGAATTAAGGATAGAACTAAGATTTTGTGTGAAAATTTCTTCATCTGGGAGGAGGATAAATTTTTTCTTATGGTAAAAACCTGGCATCTGGATTTCAATCCCTCCTCTGAAGTTTTCATCAATCTTCCTATTTGGGTTAGGCTTCCCAATCTCCCTCTCTATCTCTAGCAAGGTTTTGTCCTGGAGGAGGTGGGGGAGGCTTTGGGGGAGTTTCTTCTTATTGATCATGACTTTTCTAATATCTACCATTCTACCTTTGCCCGCATTCTAGTAGATATTGATTTATCGCAGGGTCTTCCAGCTGAAATTAAAATTGAATCATCTAAGGGCCCGTTTGTTTGCGAGAATTGGAATTTGAGACAAAACCTGATTATCTCAAAATTAGGTTTTGAAATTCTGATTTTGTGTATTTGGAATATAGTTTGGACCGTTTGGTTCACCCGAAAGATGGCTGAGACAATCCATATTTTGTGTTTGGTTGCCATTTTCAAAATTGGAATTGGAAGTGACAAATTCCTATTTATGTGTTTGGTTTGCAATTTCAAATTGGAATTGGCATTATATTATCCATTTTCTGTGTTTGGTTCTACATTTTCAATTGGAATTAGAATTTGATAAGAAAATTTAAGTTTTTATAATTATTATATAATGTTTTAATTTAATATTTTATTTTTGTTGTCCATTTTTTATTTATAATTTTTTTTTATTAATTTATATTTTTATATAGAAAATCATAAACAAAATTTAATATTTTTTTTCCAATATTGTGAAGAGTAAACTTAACTTTTTTTAATAATTTTATACAATATCATAAACAATATTATAACAAGAAAGTAATTATAGCATTGCTCGATATCACATCAAAATATAAATAAGTCATCTAGTCCACATATATATCTATTTTTGCATAATGAGCCAACAAATGGCCGAACTAAATAGTACGATTATTGCACAAAGTAAACATTGTAAAAAAATGACATCGGCTTTATACGTAGCCTCCACTTTTGCAAAAGCTTTTTCAAGTGCTTTGCAAGACTTGCACTCATCATCCACAACAGGTATATGTGGAGAACGTGCAGATGATGTAAACAGGGATGGGGTGTCATTGGCCCATCGAAAGTACTGACATCCACCTCCATCCTACAATACAAATCTAAGTTAGTCTCACTATAATGACTAATATTTATTCTTTGTAAACATTTAAATATTGTGCAATTAACAACCTTTTTCTTATTTTTGCAACTCCAAAATTTTTGATCTGGATTATCCCGTGTGTGTGACATCTTTAACACGCAACACGATCCATCACCACACTCACACATAGGGACATTTACCATAGCCATCAGCACTGTATCAAGCAAAAAAAATTTCATTCATACTATTTTTGCTCATTCATATATAACATGACTATATTCTATGAGTACAAATTGAAAAAGTTTCATTTATGTTGATATTACAAATTTATAGAAAAAATATAATCACACAACTATAGCATCAGATAGAAGTTTTGGGGAAGAACAATATCCATGAATTGAATGGTGGTGTGAAAACACACTGTTAAATAAGAAAATGCAAGGAAATCCACGCTCTACACCCTTATACCCCACATTCGATGAGCAACCATCTCATATCTTGCTCATTATTCCCATTACTTTTTGTATTGTTAGATGGTCAACCCTGCATCTACAAAGTAAACATGCTAGAAAAACTAAAACTCATTTATTTTTAAATGGAATACACCAAGGAGTACCATAAAAAATATTGACCGTTTACAAACATGAACAGTAAACAATCATCAGATAGCTCATTTTTTATCATCATATGTGGATATTTTTGGCATCAATGTTTCAAATAGCTTCTGGATTCGATTGTGTAGATAGTTATGGATCACACTCTGTGATCCATCATTAGGATGAAAGAGACCAAAATGATTGCAACAGACCAAAATGATGGACTTTTCTTTCAATCATTTTTCTCTCTTCCATCTTGATGAAGGATCACAGAGTGTGATCGTAAATGTTGATGCCAAAAATATCTACATTATCAAATCCAGAAGCTATTTCAAACATATTTAATGTTAGCATATGTGTAGTCTCACTTTATCATCATATGTGTAGTCTCAAAACTATCCATTTCTATTTTTGTACCTATCACGTGGTTTTAAAAAATGAATGAAAAATGAAAAGAAATTGAAAATGAAATAGAGCATTGAACAAAGTAGAATTATTTAACTTAATTTTGTAATGCAACAATAATAACAAGAAGGTTAGGGTATATACATACAGAAGCATGAACAATATAGTCATCTACCAAAACACATTTATAAAATCATGTCTGAAGAACTAGAAATGGATAGTTATGAGACTACACCTTAACAATGCATTAAATGAAGCATTCATCATGTGGTACTCCTTCGTGTATTCCACTTAAATATGTTAAAAGCAACAACACTAACAAATGAAATCAATGGTCAAGGGAGGGAAAGATCTTGCAATACCAAAACATTAAACCAATATGCACCAATATGCAAAAATACCATATCCAGTAACTTTGAAAGCAAGGCATAAAAGCAACAACACTAACAAATGAAATCAATGGTCAAGGGAGGGCAAGATCTTGCAATACCAAAACATTAAACCAATATGCACCAATATGCAAAAATACCATATCCAGTAACTTTGAAAGCAAGACATAAAAGCAACAACACTAACAAATGAAAACAATGGTCAAGGGAGGACAAGATCTTGCAACACCAAAAGATTAAACCAATATGCACCAATATGCAAAAATACCATATCCAGTAACTTTGAAAGCAAGGCATACATGCAACAAGTGCACTTAATTGTAAGTGGAGGACTGGTCTGTAAGAAAAGGATGACTAAATCGCAAGAGACTAAAAAGCCATCAAATAAGTGTGTCATTTTAAGGTGGTAAGTAAAATTCATAGTGTGCCAGTTGATGAAACTCCTGACTGCACATTCCCAGTGTATGGTTGGCAAGAATCCCATAGAGGGGCTACTTACTAATACATTGCTTATAACCACAAACACAAGTGTAGACTGTAACCACAAACACAAGTGTACACTGTAACAAGTGTATAATACATTTCTTAACCACAAACACAAGTGTATACTATAACCACAAACACAAGTGTACATTGTAACAAGTGTAAACTGTACCAAGTGTATACTGTAACAAGTGTATAATACATTGCTTAACCACAAACACAAGTGTATACTGTAACAAGTGTATACTGTCACCAGTGTATACTATAACAAGTGCATCCTAGATTTTTGCCATCATATTTTGAATTTGTGCCTAGGAGGGGTTATACCGCTTTCTTAGGAGTGGGAGATTTTGCTGATTTAGTGGAGTTTGGCAGGTCCCCTGCATTTGCATGGATCATAAAAAGAGTGTCACATCTTATAATAGTGTCTGTTCAACTGTTTATGAAATCTATGGCCCTTAGCAAAGTATTGGAGGATCACTACATTCCATAACATGACCGACCAGAAATGGATATTTGTTTGAGCGATCTTTTTAACCCTTGGCTAGTGTAGTTGGCCCTAAATTATTAGATCCGTATGATGCAGAGGTTGGGACTCACCCTTAAAACTTTGTAAACATTTTAATGTCAATCAAGCATATTTCACAATAATGGGCTCAAACCCTTTCTTAACCAAACACGTAACCCTATGGAACACTCCTCCCCCACAGCCAACTTCTTGACAGCTCAATACCTTAGAATGAACAAAGACTTTCATATAGTTTGGTCTCACAACATCTCACTATCATTACACCTTGCTCATCCCACACTTCCCTTTTCACTTTGCCTTACAGGTTTCAAGTAACAAATGAGGCCTTTGATGATAACAAGTCCCAACCAACTTTAGAGACATACTAGAACAACAAAATACACCCTTTGGTCACCCATGGTGGCACTCCAAACAACTGGTTTCAACAGCTGTTATGGTCTTTCCAAAATCAAGCCTAGTGTCTTCTAGTCCTAGACAACAACAAAACTGATTATATTCCTCAAGAACAAAACAACTCTCCAAACCAAGTAGCATTACAAATACCCTTTATGGCCTTCTAAAACAAAACTCTAAATGATCAAAGGTTTCTTTGTAACATGGCTTCCAAAGAAGGACTGGTAAACTAATTTTTGGGCCTAATTAGGCCTCCATGAACAGTCCAATTATAATCTCCACAACAATATTCAACAAAATAACTTCAAGGCTTGAAATATAATTTAAAAGCATTAATCACCCCTCATTTACTGAACTTGGAGGAGATTCGAAGGCCAATATTACAAAAAGCTTCATAACACGTTTATACTGACTGCTATAAATCAATCCTAATAGAGACTGCTTCAAATGAGTCCTAAAAGAGAAGTGATGTAAAGGGTCACAAATACTTATAGTCTCATCAAATCATAATGTGAAAAGGGGCACAATACATCTTAATGTGTTTGTGGTTACAAGAATCTGCCAGTGGTTTGAGGTTGTTCCTACGCTAAACCAACATAGTATAAAGCAGAAGACCTCAAAAGTTCTCTTTCAATCAAAGTCCAACCATTTTGTTTTCACACAAGGCTAAGCATTGGAGTTTTTGTTTCCCAAATTCACTATAGCACCAGAGAGGTCACAAAGGAAGTCACAAACAAGAGGGTATTTGGTATCCACTTCCACTCAAATAGATGGAATTCATTTTTTAAAACCCATTTTTATGTTTTATGCATTGCATTTGATATTCTATTGGGTCCAGTGACTTCCACATTTACAAACCCAACATCGTCCATTTGGCAGTTCATCTTCTGCTTAACCACAAACACAAGTGTATACTGTAACCAATGTATACTGTAACCAGTGTATACTATTATACAGCTATTGGCATACAGTCCAAATAGTGTATCCACTGATTGGATTGTATGTCAGTGGTTGTGAACAACAATGCATCTTTCTTAAAAATATAGACAAACTGTTAGTCCACTGTAACGAGTGTATACTATAATAAGTGTATATTGTAACCAGTGTATACTATAACAAGTGTATAATACATTGCTTAACCACAAACACAAGTGTATACTGTAACCACAAACACAAGTGTAGACTGTAACAAGTGTATGCTATAACAAGTGTATAATACATTTCTTAACCACAAACACAAATGTATATTGTAACAAGTGTATACTGTCACTAGTGTATACTATAACAAGTGTATAATACATTGCTTAACCACAAACACAAGTGTATACTGTTATATAGCCACTGGCATACAGTCCAAATAGTGTATCCATTGATTGGACTATATGCCAGTGGCTGTGAACAGCAATGCATCTTTCTTACAGATGAATCAACATCATAAAAATATAGACAAACTATTAGTCCACATGTTAAGAGAACTTTCTTTGTAAATTATGAATCATTGTAAATTGCCATTGTATACTAGTGGGTACTTTAATTTTATTGAATACCACTGTATACCACTATATTCATTCTAATAATCTCATATAAATTGCCATAACACACTAGAGAAATCCATCTACCACTGTATCCATATATTGATAACCTTGTTAAATCAAATGCACAAAGTAGATTAATGATCAAATGCACTGTCGATAGAAAAACACTTAAATATACTACAATCCTCAAATAATTAATAAGGTAATATCTGGTAACATCTTGAATGTGCAATGGAGTCACAATGAGCAATAGTATGTGGAAAATAACTATAATCCACCATACGTGGCTGCAATCCAGTCCACTCTCTCATCCTCAATCATCAACAAGAACCATTTGGCTCTTTCATGTTCAGATGTGAAGGTTTCGTATACCCTCAGGAATACACCTCGACTCAATCTAGGGATGGATTTGAGAGCATTATATGCAGCCGCCAAAGTATTTTCATGTTGAGATTCATCAATTTGGTGAAGGTGAACATTGCTCATGCCCTCTTTTATTTTCTTCATTGTTTCACACATGGCATCCAAGGAAGTGGCCATACTTGCCTTCTTCCTCTTTCCCACATTTCTCACTGATGATGTAGGAGTCCCTCGAGTACTTTCTGTTGCAGTGGACTGATTGGATTGATAAGGGTCTTCGTCCAAATCAATAGCACTATCGAGATGTACATTGAAACCAAGGTCCTCTTCATCATGCACATTGAATGGCTCTTCCATAGGGTTCCCTTCTTTAGTCTCAAGGGTCGTGGTAGCTGCATTACCTTCAACAATGTCATTACCCACAATTGCACCCAATTCATTGAAGTACTGGAAGGGCTGCCTCTTATACACTTTGGCATTTTTGAACTCTCTTCTCTACATGTTGGCATAAATAAATGGATTAGGTTCTTTGTCTTTCATTATTAACTTTAAAAGAAGGCAATATTATTTCCATCAAAATAGTAGAGAGATCACCCTACCTTCAAAAGCTCATCCCACATGCTATCCTCAGCATCCATGCACTGAGTTGCCTCATTCCAAGCGAAACCACTTATATTCCTTAGCTCTTTCATTGCTCTATAGGCAAGCTTCCAGGTTTTCAACTTATTTTTAAAGATGTCTTTTGATAGATGAAGGCTCATATCAGCATTGAACCGCCTCTCAATTGTGGACTATGCTTCTTTTTTGAAGCCTCCGTCACATTTTTTGCCTAGTTGTACTTGCTCGAGGAGCAAGTCTAGAAACTTGTGTTCCATTTCCTTCATCCACATTATCTTCTTTGAGGAAGGAGATATATGGCTCGTGTTACCAGTTTCATCCATGGACATCATTAATTATGTGTATGCCATGTTGTGTATACAAATTGTTGTTAATGGTATCAAAGTATCTTCATACATCAATTAACTCAAATAAAACACATTAACCCATACATGTCCAATACTTGCAGATAGAAAGAGAAGAAAAAGGATACCATCATTATTATCAAAGTATCTTCATACATTAGTTTACTCAAATAAAACACATTGACCCATACAAGTCCAATACTTGCAGAGAAAAACATAAGAAAAAGGAAACCATCATGTAGTCTTGACTCATACAAGAACAACTATTGTCGGGATCTATACTCTTCCCACATTCTACTTGCTATATCATCTTAGAACTATGCCCACTGGTCTCTATCACGCTGAGACAACCCATATGTCTCTAGCATTGGTACATCTATCCCATCACGACCATCTTCCTCTTCGGTGACAATTTTTTATGGAATGCCATCCTCTAACGTAATGTAGTTGTGTAGTATGCAACATGCTAATACAATATGGGCTTGTGTCATGATAGGATAAGACGTGGCATGCCTCAGGATTGGAAAATGCTACTTGAGAATACCAAATGTACACTCTACTGAGTTTCTAAGAGAGGAGTGTCGATGGTTGAACAACTCTTCTCGAGAGTTTATTGGATTCTCTCTTGAAAACTCCTTCAGGCGGTAGCGTGTACACCAATAAGGAGCAAAAAATCTAGGTGCATTGGGATATCCAGCATCCACTAGAAAATATTTTCCTACATAAATAAAGTATATTATTAAAACATGAAACATTGATTGTACCCTTGAGTATATTAAACTATGATTTGGCTTATCGGGGGGAACAACAAGAGGATCTTCTCTTGACAGAGCTAAAGCTAGAACACGATTATCCATGGCAGACCCTTCCCAACCAACAAGGTAGTACTGAAAATTATGATCAAAGGAACACACACCCATAACATTTTGCGACAGGTTACCTTTTCTATCAAGATATTTACCCTACATGTCGACATTGATGGTGACTGGTATATGGGTTCCATCGATAGCTCCAACACAATCCTATACGATATGATACAATTATCAATTCTACGGTCAACCAATACTATGATAAGGATAAAAATTCATACAAGAAATTTGTAACAACACAATAATTACCTTGAAGAATGGATCAAAATGTTCATTCCCACTAATTTCAGGAGGAGTGTTTGGACTAGGTGGTAGAAAGCAATCCTTGTGGAGTCCTAAGATAGCCCTCAACACCTTGTGGAAGTATCGACTGATTGTCTCTCCTGAGTGCCCAAATTTGTGGGCAATCTTGTGGTTCCTTAGATTGTGGCCAAGGGTGTGGAGGAACATCACAAGTTGTTCTTCTAATGTCAAGTGTATCGAATATGTCAAGGTTCCTTTCAGCTTTAGGATAGTAACTAGACGAAAGAAGGCTGCCCTACTCATGCAAATCTGATCATGACAATCCACATTGTTGGAATGAATAACCATTCTATAAAACAAAGTTCCTTTTCTTTTTCATTTACCCTTTTGTGCACTGGCTTCTTGGGCCACCACTACTGTGGCTACAACAACACATGTAATAAGAGCTATGAGAAGACGAGAATATGTGGTCTCCACAGCTACTCGTCCTAGAACATCAATATTCTTAATAGGATCCATCAATGGCCTGAAATGTCGACAAACAAAATGAATTGAGCGAGGAGATATTGGTAGCATGTTGTTGATGTTCTAGAAATTGAAAGTATTCTACAAATAAAAGTGATTTTAAGACATTTGTGTTTGTGGCTACAGTATACACTTGTGTTTGTGGTTACAACATACACTTGTGTTTGTGATACTTGTGTTTGTGGGTAAGCAATGTACTATACACTTGTTACAATATACACTTGTGTTTGTGATACTTGTGTTTGTGGTTAAGCAATGTATTATACACTTGTTACAGTATACACTTGTGTTTGTGGTTACAGTATACACTGGTTACGATATACACTTGTGTTTGTGGTTATAGTATACACTGGTTACGGTATAAACTTGTGTTTGTGGTTACAGTATACACTTGTGTTTGTGGTTACAGTATACACTTATGTTTGTGGTTACAATATCAATATGGTATCTGATTGCACATTTTCATTCATCAATACAAAAACATATGGATTTTATACTTTCACTGCTATCATGATATAGTTTCTTGCATAAGATGTGACCTTGCTGCTACATTCTAGGAGGAACAAGCCTCATTCTCGGATGTGTTACTACAAGTGCATGTCCTCCAAGTTATGCCCCTTTTTATTGTGGGCATGGCGATGAGAAACTGCTCACTCTCTTTATGAACAATTTTTCACTATTTACCAGAATTATATTTGGACTATCTACAAGTTATCTAATATTCTTTTAGAAGACTCTTCCACTATTAGGTTTCTAATTTTTTTTCAATGAAATGGTGCTATACATTATCACATTGATAATGTGAAGACAATTTACTAAAAAAGATTGAAGCAAGGGAATCAAACCCCAAAGTCATGCATATGAGGCGAAGCCTAGGACAATAAAAAAGCATTATCTGGCCCATAAAGGAAATAACTACCTAGCAAGTCTAAGTTTTTAAGAACAAGTTGTAAAAAACTAAGCAGCAACAACAATAAAGCTAGAAGAAGGGGGTGGATCCCGGTCATCTGGCTTGGATACCCATCCCATCTAGTAAATCCCGGCCATTTGAGCTAGGCTCCTAACCATCAATTGCATCCATTTCTATATTTCCAAATACAAAATAAAATCTCCACTTACAAAGTATGCTAGATCTAGGTGAACTTTGCTGGAAGCCTGGGACTATCTCTAGAATAATATTGTGCCAAGTAAAAAATTCAGGTTGAAAGGGCTAAGAAAGTTATGAATCCATGACCAAGCCGACTAAACTTTGGTGTAAAGCTCAAGTAAATGATTGAGGGTCCATAGAAAATGCAATTAGGGTTTGAAACTCCTACTTAAAACCTTGTTAAAGAATACATTAGGTGAAATTGTCAAGCTTAGGCTCCAAAATGGCCAAAAGGAGTAGCCACATAGAATTTCCAACTTTCTATCACAACTGACTAGATTGAATGGTGATTTTGTGCTTCATGTGAGAATGCTTAGCCTGTAGGATTTTCTTGAGAAGGCTTTGTATCTTGATTGTTCAATTTTAAGTAAGGTTTGCCAAGAACTGGAAGAGTAATGATTATTTCAAATGCCTTTTGTAGAAAACTTGAGGGGGTGAATCCAAGGAACCTTAACTAGTTGGACATCCTGTGAGGCAGTGACTGGAGAGATTGTTGATTCATAGTAAGCCCATCATGGAAGCCATTGTCATTCTAAAGAAGCTAAGGCTTAATGGCTTCCCAAGCTTTCTGAGGGTGTATTTCTTCAGTTTTGTGAATTTAATGTTTAGATACTTATTAATACGTTCTAAATTATATGTTTAGCAAAAAAATTGGCAAATATCAATACCTAAACTAGAAAGGAAGTGTGACCTATGTGAAAGAGGTGAAGTAGAAAAATAATAAACAACTAGATTTAGCCATTGGGAAACACAATAAATATTAAAATTGTATAAGATTTATTTCTAATGAGATTGGTAAGTATAAATGCTAAACTGAAAAAAGAAATGACATATCTAAAAGAGCTCCAACAACGATTTGATTTGTAAGAGTTTTCTTCTGTAGCAACATGGCTTTCCACAGTATCAGCCAGTTTTCAAAGTATAAAAAAAAAGTAACCATACATGACAGAAAATTTATATAACTATCTACATTGAATATTGGTAGCATGTTGTTGATGTTCTAGAAATTGAAAGTATTCTACAAATAAAAGTGATTTTAAGACATTTGTGTTTGTGGTTATAGTATACACTTGTGTTTGTGGTTAAGCAATGTATTATACACTTGTTACAATATACACTTGTGTTTGTGGTTACAGTATACACTTGTGCTTATGATACTTGTGTTTGTGGTTAAGCAATGTTTGTTCATCTTTCGCTTTTACAAACCCAGCAGCATCCATTCGGCAGTTCATCTTCCCCTTAACCACCAATGTATTATACACTTGTTACAGTATACACTTGTGTTTGTGGTTATAGTATACACTTGTTACGGTATACACTTGTGTTTGTGGTTACAGTATACACTTGTGTTTGTAGTTACAGTATACACTTGTGTTTGTGTTTACAGTATACACTGGTTATGGTATAAACTTGTGTTTGTGGTTACAGTATACACTTGTTACAGTACTAAGCTAGATCAATATGGTATCTGATTGCACTTTTTCATTCATCAATACAAAAACATATGGATTAATAGAGCTTCAAATTGGAGAAACAAAAACATAATATCGAAACCCTCAGACCGAGCAAGCTCCCAAAATTCATACCTTTTTTTCCACAGCTCCTGCTCTCCCCAGCTGGAGAAGAAAATGACAAACAAAACAAGGACCCAGTGCAACTATGAGGACCCACTACGAAGATGAAGATGCAAAGACAAAGACCCACAAAACCCTCAGGCGAAAAAAGTGGAAGATGAACTGCTGAATGGACACTGCTGGGTTTGTAAAAGCGAAAGTGACGGACCCGATAGAATATCAAATGTAATGCATAAAACACAAAAATAGGTTTTAAAAAGTGAATTCCACCTATTTGAGTGGAAGTGGAACTTCTCAAAATTGACACGAAATGGGGGTTTGAAAATAAAAACCTGATTTTTAATATTGGCAACCAAATGGCAGATTCAGCTCGAAAGCAGAAGTTCCACCGCCAATTCCAGCCCAATTCCCACAAATAAACGGGGCCTAAAGGTTTTTGGATGCAAGAACTGGATTATGAGGGTATACCCTTTAGGTGCAAAAAAGGTTTTCAAACAGGTCATCATGCTACACATTGCAGTTCTGATTTTAAAAAGAAGAAAGTCTCTCACTCTTGGTGGAAGGATGCTTCCATCAAACATTATACAATCTTGAAAAACTCATCTCAGAGTTTGAAGGAATCTAATCCTGTCTCGGGCTCTCATAAGCCTATTGTTGAAGAAAATGGCTTGAATCTCATTCTAACTCATGTTGATCCTACTAGGATTGATGTTGATTCTATTTCTTATTTCCCTGCTAAGAAGGGACCCTCTTTTCCTTTGCTGGTGGATTCCATTATCTCTGTTGCTGGTTTTGTGGTTTCTGTTTATGTTGGCCCTGCTGGTGGGTTGATTACAGAGGGTGTTGGTGTTCCTGTCTCTCTAGTTGGGAGTAATTATGGCCTTGTTTCAGAACTAATGCTGGGTTCTGGTTCTTTTGTCTTGAATTCGTTGTGCTGGCAGGATGAGGCTGCGAGAGTCAAAGATGGTTGGATCATTGTTAAAGGGAAACATTCTAAGAAATATTCCTTTTCTTTTGACATGACCCTTCGTTCCCATAAAAAGGGGAATAACAGATAGCTTTGTTGCTATTTTTGTTGGACTGTTGTTTATAATGATCCTATTTATGTAGTGTTTTGGGTTCATTGTTTGAGTGTCTTGCCTTTTGTGTTGGCTGGTTTGACTCGTTCTGGAAGCTTTTAATGTTCTATCCTGAAGTTTTATTTGCTAAAGGGTTTCCGGGGCCCTTCAAAACCTGTTGTTACCTTAATTCAAAACAATTCATAAATTGTAATTGTGGATAATATTAGTATACTTATCTTTAAAAAAATTATTTCAACGTTTTGTATTTTTTAAATAATATAAAATATAATATACTTAATATTATATTTATTATTTTTATACAGAACTTTATCTTTAGATACTATTAATATGTATGTAACTCATGTTTAATTAAGGTCAAAGTGGCATTTTTTCATTTTTAAGTTGATTTTTTTAATAAAAGATATAAACACGGATATTCAAAAAGTTGCACATTACAAATTATATTTTACAATGCACAAATATATTGTGACACATGTTTTTTGTCCTTGAATGACAAAATTTATTTAAACTTTATATTATATTCAGCTTTCAAATTTATATAAATATTTTTCAATTTCATTATTGATTTTCTGACTATCTTAATTACTTTATATAAATATATATACTATTTTGTAGAAGAAATTTTTAAAACAAAATATTAAAACTATCATAAAATTTATAGTATTAAATATATTAATACAATACCCAAATCTATTTTCCTACAACCATTCTTACACAACAGGAGATACAAATCTTTACTAAAAACTATAAACAACTATTGCAGAGTTAAAGTTGCCAAGCCCGCGAAACATGATGATCTAACGGTGGTGATATAAAGTAGATCTCAGTTCAGATGTTGACCGTTGATAGACTGTTGGCGCCCTGAGGATGACTGTTGCATTTCAAGTTCAAATTTGCAGAGGATTTTCACGACAGGAAGTACCAGAATTGATGGCTTTAGCAGCGGGTTTCAACTGGTTTGGTGGCGTAGTTATTGCCGACTGATCCGAGGGGCTCAGTGACCGTTCGCAGTGATGTTTTGTACCTGGTGGAGTAGGTTTTTGAGCTCGAGAAGCTTTTTGCAGGCGGTGATTTGTACTGGTTTTCATGGCTATCCATGGTGTTTTGTACTGAAGAAATTAGAAGAAATATCGGTATCAGCGAATTACTGTTGTTGAAAGTTGAAATGATTTTGTTTTGAACATTAGGCCCTGCAACAGTGGGCTTGAACTGATGATAGATACTTTGTTAATTTATGTTTATATTTATATATATAAAAATCCCGACTTCAGCCCTTCATCGATCAAAAAAATAGAAAAAAAAACTATAAACAACTATTACTATTATTTTATATTTCAACAAATCATGAATACAAACTATTAACAACACTTACAAGTATTTTGTATTTCAACCATTTTAAATTAACAAAAACCAATCTTTATACTACTCTTGTTTGAAAGATAAACCAATTGGCTAAACTCGGGGTGCTCTCCTATCTATTCACTGGTTTGGATCAGTTGAAGAGTTACCAGAGTTGGCCACTAGTTTTCTCACAAGTGATGATTGCAATGTGTTGCCGATTTCAGAGATGCGCGTCAATTAATGTTTCAAACGGGCACGCTCGGCCTGTTTCAAATTGACCAAAGTACCATTCATTTGACGATTTTTCTAATGAAAGTATGAGTGATGATAATGGTCGCAATAACCAGAACAAGATGACGTTCCATAATCATTTCCCTGATTACTATAAATGATATGCTCCCTCCACTTTTGTAGCAGGCCAATCAAGAAGACAAATTGGTGAATGAAGGGACCCATATGAGATTCTTTTCAACAAGAGTGAGAAGAAGAGAGACTGGTGGACCTTACTCGGCAATGGATGGCTTTTCATGGTGGAGGTTGGTTTGCGTATTCTATTTCACTGGTTTCCATAAACAATGAGATTTTTCACTCCATAAAGAGACTCTTTTCATATTAGTGTGCTTCATTGTGGGTGCACCAATTTCCTAACAAAAACGTCCCCAAGTCTTCTACCTTTACTTTTGTTAGACCTAAACCACTCCCTTTTGTTCCCTCGCATCCCCTTTTGATTGATTCCTTATATCAGGAACCTTCTGCCCCATCTAACTCTTTTTCTGCTTTCCCTTCATATTTTCCCCTCACCCTAATCTTTTCACTCTTATCCTTCAATTACTTTTTTTTAAGCATGTCTTGATAAGAATTGAAGAATGATGAAGAAAACAAATGATTAATGTTGCACTTATTTATTTTTATATTCTAAGATATTTTCTTAGTATGCTTATTGTCTCCATCAATTAAATAATTATGTAGAAATGACTATTTAGCTTTTAAGATGTACCATTTTACAATTACTTTTATATGCCTTAACTTATGGATTAGTGTATCATAAGAGGTGGACAGTCGTTTCCTAATTATGTTATCTATTGACAAAGATCAGCCAAAAAAGTTACTAGAGAAGCTTTTCATAGTGAGGCATGTTGTGGTAATTTCTCTTCATCTATGATTTCCTTTAAAATACTAAGGCAATGTTACGAATGGTTGGGCACGTTTGCAAATGCATATCACTGGGTGGCTAAATGTGAAGAGTATAAATAGTTTTATGCTAGACCTTAGTTGGCAACCCTTCCTCTAAAACTTATATTTTGTGAAAAAAAAATATTTCAACAATGGAGATTTTAATTTGTTGGACCAATCAATCCACCATCACGTGCATGCCAAACTCATATACTCCTAGCAAAAAATTACTTTACCAAGTTGGTAGAGGAAATACCAATGATGTGTATGACTTTCAAGGTAGTCTTTGATTTTATAAAGGAAAATATATTGGTGTGTTTTAGGGTTCCTCAAAAGCTGGTAACATAGAATGCTTCCAAAATTTCTCTTCTTAACTAGTTCTCTTTTGTTATGAACATGGGATAATCTTGGCTCATTTGTCTATTTACTATTCTCAAGGGATTTGGCAAGCTGAGTCTAGTAATAAAAATTTGGTATCTATCATGAAAAAGATAGTAGATTAGAGTTAAAAGATTTGACGCAAAAAGTTATATGAATCTATGTGGGCATATTAGATCACACCAAAGAGGGTGATAAGGATGTATCCTTTTGAGCTAGTGTATGACACGGGTATGACTTGGATATTTTAGAATTGGGGAAAAGATTTTTCATTATACATTTTCTTAAGGATTGTGTTCAAACAATGTTTTCCAATTTTTTAGAAAAAAATTATGCAATGATTTTATGCATTGTTTTGCATGCCACATTCAATTTTATTGAGAATGTGACGAACCTAGGATTATTTATCAAAGATTAATATAGAAGCAGTTCTCAACTTGTCCTTAACCCAAATTGACACATTGACAATAATGGGTGGGGAGTCTTGAATCAAGTGAAAACTAATGAAACATGGATAATGTATTAACAAAGGTAATTGATGCCTACTCTCATGCCTCGAGTGCTTATATGGATTAAGGATGTTTGTGAAGATATGTCTTCTCATCATCCATTGGACTTGTAAGATCAAGAATTTCATCTATGTGAGAGGATTACTAAATTTTTTGTGACATAATCCCTTCAAGCATATGTGATGACACTTCATACTCCCTCTAATATCTAGTCTTATATCTTGAATTATTTTAGATATTTTTCTCTATGTTTAATTGGTCCCAATGTGGTTGGTTGGATTATACCATTGGTGATTATTCTTAATGACAATGTTGCTTTCCTCCATTGGTGAATACGCCCAATGTGAGTGCTTGGTTTAGTGTCATTGGTGTTCATGCCCAATAATGATTTATATTTGTCCCTTGATGTTACTTGCATGTACTTTTCATAGTGTTTATGTGCATGTAAAATTTGTGTAAGATGTGTGTTTAAACCCTCGCCCTACGCATTTGGTGTGACTATGCTTGTGGCTAGTGTGACTCCTACCATGGTGGGAATGGATCTTTTGATTTCATAAATTTGGGTGGCATGGAAACCACTATTAGGGATGATGGATTGTATATGAAGATTAAATATATTAATACTATTGGTAATGACGCACTTATATTTCATTTTCTTATTTTTTAATAATATTGATTATGAAGGACATTTGTGTCGTAAGTTGTAATTGTAGCTCAATGTACCTTGGATTGGGCTAATATTGATATGGATTGTATTTTAATGTAAATGATAGTGATAGTGGTTTCTTGCCTATGTGTCTTGATATGGGAGTCAAGGACATCTATACCTCAAATATTTTTTAAGCTTTATGATGAAAATGGTAAAATGAACTTAGGAACTTTTCAATTTGCATATAAATTGTATGTACATGAACTTAAATATTTTGGACTTAAAATGAACTTTCTCTTTAGCAAGAGTTATATCATATCCTTGAACCTTATGGAAAAAAATTGTATGTATTTTGAGTCTTTCTTGTTGAGCCTTAAACTTTAAGAACTTTACTAACTTTTTGAAAGGGTTAAGACTGATCACCAAAGCCAATCACTAATTAGTCTTTAATAACATTGGCTTTATTTAAGGTTTTTGGGAATTGGCCCTTAGGGTTTTTCCTTGTTGGTTTTATGTGATGTGTAATTACCCCATTTTGAGGTGTGTTTTGTTGGATTTTTTAGCAATAGCCTTTGGTCACTATCATAACTATTATGTTGATTATATGGTACATACTTGGTCCTATTCTAGAAGAGATAACCTTTAATGTATGTTATTTAGTTGCAGTGTGGCATTCAAAGTGTGATCTTGTATTTAGTTTCTTCTATTTTATGCTCAATGATGATGGAGGATGAGATTATTATGGACAAGATGGTCCTTAGTTGATGGATGTTGTAGATGCTTTGTTGAGTTTATGATAACAAAGGAATCAATTAGTACATCATGGGTGAAAGAAGGTTATCTTTCTCTCTCATGTGGTAAAATCAATTTATGTTACTTTGATATCCCTTTGTAGTATAACTATCAAGTGGGAAAGTGTTAGGGCTAGGTACACTATTCATCTTGAAAATACTAAGGCTCTTATAGACATTACTTTTTAAAATAGTCATATTATTCAAAAATCACATCTAGTGTTCAAAACTAAATCTTAGACAAACAATAATATATCCATTCCAAAAATTATGGAATGGACAAATGGAATGCTCAACTAAGAGAGGGTAAAATATAATTATTTATATAATCTATAGTGACTTGAAAATATTGTTTCCTTGAGAAGGTATTGAATGTGAAATTATTGGAATATCTTTCATCTGTAGTAATCTTATAAGAACTAATTAGTGCACTTATATGGTAATTGGTCATTATATATCCCAAATCATGTAATGGAGGTCAAAGATGTTTGTGTATAAATTATTTTCTATGGTGAGATAGCTCCATGCATATTTGAGAGTTGGGAGAACTCTTATCATGACTTATTTTTGGGTCATTTTTATGCCCATGGTATTATTTTATGGTGTCTTTCTAGGCCTCCTTAACCCTATAGATTACATGCATCGAATAGAGGATGTAATGGAATGCATTTTATAGGCCTGTATGGTATCAAACATCTTATAGAAGAGAAAGAGTGTTTATCTCATCAAAATATCTCAAGGAGAAGCTCAACCAATGTATTTTCACCATGTCTAGATTTGGAAATGCATTTGTTGTAGATATATTTTTTTAATCACTTTTTAATATTTGCAAGAGGTATTTAGTGCAATTATGTGGTGTTGGGAATTACTTACATGCCAAATTACATTTCACAAAGGTCAAATATTCTTGTGTGATATTTATTTTTCATTTTGAGATGACTACGTCCATGTGAGGATTGTGAGAATTATTAAAATGGTATTTTGAGAATATTTATATGCCTATTGTGTTGTATTGTGGGGGTTTTCTAGGACTCCTTGAACATATATATTAGAGACATACATGATAGAGTATGTAATAAAATTATTTTGTAGGATTATCATGTCTAATTTATTCTAGAGGAGTAGTAGTATTAATCTCATTAAATTATTATATGGATAAGTTGTTGGCAAGTTGACTTTACCTAGTATATATATGACTAAGTTTTATGTTTTCATTATGGCAACAAAGTCATATGAAGTTTTTTAGTCAATGCACTAACTTGGAAGATCATAATTCGGCTAAGTATAGAAGACAGAGCAAACAGAGAAGCACCCGATGATCAAAGCATCGATGTACGTGTGTATGACTGAGTTTTGGTATGCACCCTTGGATATAAGCTTTTGAGTATTTTGATATGCTAAGTCTAAGAACTAATGGTCAGATTTGATAGTATAGATAAGTTACAACAAGTCTAAGTGACATTGGCAGATAAGTGATAGAGCAGATTAGAGCATCTAGCCGACAGATAGTTTTTTGTTTAGCATGTATCATTTTGTTTTGTAAAGGATATGCACCTATTGTAATAGTGATCTAAACATGTTAATATCATTGTATGTAAACACACTTGAGCCAATTAATTTGGAAGTGTTGTATGTGTTAGATTTTAGGCCGACATAGTAGTTAGTTTTGGTTGAGCCCATTTAGCATGTATATATATGACATGCGCTTTTGTATTTGTATATGAGGAAGAGATATAGAGTATAGAAGATATAAAGAAGAGAATAACTATGCGAGTTCAGTAAGTATGAGATAAATCTCTAAAAGAAGTTACAACATCAGCACCCAAAAGGAACTGATCAGACACTAGTGTCAAAGCAGTTGTTCACCATTACAGATATAGTGTATGTCTGATAACCAGGAGGTTGTAGCCTTCTTCATTGAGTAGTGAGTTCTAGATGTGAGTCTTCCACCCCTAACAAGGTTTGTTATATCATAATCCTAACCGAGTCATTGTACTCAGCTTTGTAAAGACTTCTCCTAACAGGGAAAAGGAACATTAACAGGTTCATAATACCAAGTACAATTATTTGTGGGTATTAATTCCCACTAAGATTTTCCTCTAGCCAAGGTTTCCTCATAAACATATCTTGTGTTATGTGTTATGGTTGAATGTTTCATTTTCTTTACTATTTATTTCAGTACTTAAGTAATTGAGCTAAGTTTAAAGAAGCATAAATCATAGAACACTAATTCACCCCCCCCCCCCCCCATCTCAGTGTTCCCATTCTTAACAATTGGTATTAGAGCTTTGGTCCTCTAAAGATAATTTTAACCACTTGAAAGATCATGGATACAGCTGAAGTGAAACATCTGAAGAAAAATCTTAAAGTAGCTCTTGAAGATCTTGATAGAGCTGTTTAGGAAATTGAAGAACTGAAATTAAAGGTCAGTGGCTCACAAGTATTCATCAAGAAATTGAGAAAAGATTTGAAAGATTGTTCAACAAATGATTTGGGAAAAAAGGTCACAAAGTTGAATGAAGAAAACACATCTCTGAAGGATCAGATTGAAGATTTGGATGAAAAGGTAACTAATAATCATGAAGCCTATGAAGAATAGATCAAAGAAAACAAACATTTGGATGAAGAACTTATGTAAGAAAACATGAAAATCTTGGAGTTAGAAAACATCAAGAAAAAGATGGAATCTGAGTTGATAGAAGCAAAGAACCATATTGATAAATTGCACACAAGTACTGATCTATTAGATTCTCAGTTATATGCACAAAGGATAAAAGGAGATTCCAGTGGTATTGGATTCAATGAAGCACAAATTCAAATCAATGCAATGTAAGAAAGATTGAAAGCACTAGAAGAATCTACAAAAGCTAAGAAGACTGAAAATCATACTAAAGCCAAAGCAGCACCATCTAAAGATGAATGCAAGCCAGTAAACAGAACTTGTTATGCCTGTAACAAGCATGGACATATAGCAAGAGATTGTAAAGAGGTAAGACCTTTCAATGGTTATTGTTATTCATGCAATAAATTTGGTCATAGAGCTATGAATTATAGATCAAATCAAACACAATACAATCAGAGAAATCAACCACAACAAAATTCTAGAATTCCTTATAACATCACATGTCAGATATGCAATTACAATGGTCACACAGCTAGACAATGTAGTATGGTAACTCACATCAATACGCCAAGGAATATAAGGCCTCCTATCATTTTTCACTCTTGTAACAACGTTGGACACATCTCAAAGTTTTGTAGATCACAAGAGGAAAGACAAGAAAGACCTAATAAGTCTCAAGGATCAATATTAGATGAATTTGGACAAGTCAAATTTGTGAATGCTACAAAAGATGCGAGCAAGATATGGATGGAAGTAAAGAAAGACAATGTAGTGGATGCATCCACAATGGACGCACCTTCTACTTCTAGATAAATGACTCTCATGGTCATAGGGGGAGCTAGATAAGCTCTAGACCCTTGTACGGCTAGTATACTCACCCACAGATTATGTGCCTTTGGTTTTAGTTGTTTGGTTGCTAGTTGATGCAATATTCAAGATCGCACAGCCTGATTGATAGCAAGAAAGAAGATTGAAATTCACTGTTCCAACCTGTATTATAGTGGCAAGCATTAATTGTAGAAAGTTGATTTATAAGCAACTGGAGATCTATTATCCTCACTTTTGCATTTGAGATCAAGCCTTTGGAGAGCACATGAGATCATAGCAGCAAGTATTGAAGGATTGAAGTTGTTTCATTAGCAAAGAAAGGTTAAAATTGTTGTGGAACCCTAGCTCAGATGTGTTGTTTCAGAAACTATTTGGAACCCTACCTAAGCATTGAAACAAGTAAGTAATGGAAACTCCAGTAGTCTTTGATGTCACAAAAAGGAAAATATATGTATTCAAGAAGCATCCATTTAAGTCAATGCTAGATGATTTAGAAGGATCATTTTTTGAAACTCTGATGAGAGTTATGCATGTTGAAGATATTCACGCTTACATCTATTGTAAGAAGGAACCTATAGGAGTAGACATGATAAGGTCGCACCTTGAATTTATGGTTAATCCAGACTTCACATTCAAGGATGAATTTGTGCACTTCACAAACAACCCTATCATAGAGTATGCGACTGCGTATGAATTCTATGGATCAAAATGGATCAAGATATTGCTTAATAGGATTCATGATGACTTGTTTTGGATTGGAGATGTCCTTGTTCACATAATAAATAATCTCATTCATGAGATGACTAGACTTTCTAAGACTGACACCATTCTTCCATCAGGCAAAGATGTCAAGAAACTAGTTGAGAAGGCATGTGAGTCTAGGAGTGATAAGCACCACATGACTATTGAGACCATTGAGGAGAAAGACATAAAGCTCATGGCTATGATACTTGGTTATAAGCTCCAACATGCAAACAAAGTAAACAGTGTATCCACAGCTACTATTCTGGTAGCTATAAGGATAGTCAAAGAAAATGGGGAGTTTAACCTATGTGATATCCTATGTGCACAGTTGTTAGACAACATAAGAGCCATAAAACATGATAAAAGAAAAATATTCAAATTTGGTTCACTAATTATTTACATATACTTTAATATAGTTGGTAAGGTCACTGATCTCTATCTAGACAAGAGCATACCTAAATTGCCTCAAATTTCATTTCAGGCAACATCAGAGACCACCTTAAAGGATTACATAGAATTGGAGATTAAGACATTCAGAATTAAGATGTAGAGAATTTATAGGATACGTGAGAAGATAGTGGAGAAATACAAGGACAACATTTTCCTAATGGTAGAAACAAACAGTACATGTATGGAAGCAATTGAGCCTAAGACAAAGTGGATTCATCCACTTGGCTATGAAGTTGATGAACACATTTTGGAAGGTTATGCACAATTCCTCCTATTTGCACCTAAGGATATAAGCTTTTGAGTATTTTGAAATGCTAAGTCTAAGAACATATGGTCAAATTTGATAGTATGGATAAGTTACAACAAGTCTAAATGACACTGGCAGATAAGTGATAGAGAAGAATAGAGCATGCAGCCGACAGATAGTTTTTTGTTTAGCATGTATAATTTTATTTTGTAATGGCTATACACCTATTGTAATAGTGATCTAAACATGTTAATATCATTGTATGTAAACACACTTGAGCCAATTAATTTGGAAGCATTGTGTGTGTTAGTTTTTAGGCCGACACAGTAGTTAGTTTTGGTTGAGCCCATTCAGCATGTATATATAAGACATACGCTTTTGTATTTGTATATGAGGAAGAGATATAGAGTATAGAAGATATAAAGAAGAGAATAAGTATGCGAGTTCAGTCAATATAAGGTAAATCTCTAAAAGAAATTAGAGCATTAGCACTCAAAAGGAATTGATCAGACAACAGTGTCAAAGCAACAGTTCACCATTACAGATATAGTGTGTATTTGATAACTAGGAGGTTGTAGCCTTCTTCATTAAGCAGTGAGCTTTGGCAGTGACCCTTCCACCCCTAATAGGATTTGTTATATCAGAATCCTAACTGAGTCATTGTACTAAGCTTTGTAAAGACTGCTCCTAACAGGGAAAAGGAACATTAACAGGTTCATAATACCAAGTACAATTATTTGCGGGTATTAATTCCCACCGGGGTTTTCCTCTGGCCAAGGTTTCCCCATAAACATATCTTGTGTTATGTGTTATGGTTGAATGTTTCATTTTCTTTACTATTTATTTTAGTACTTAAGTAATTGAGCTAAGATTAAAGAAGCATAAATTGTAGAACACTAATTCACCCCCCCCCCCCCCACTCTCAGTGTTCCCATTCTTAACAATTGGTATCAGAGCTTTCGTCCTCTAAAGATAATTTTAACCACTTGAGGAGATCATGGATACAACTGAAGTGAAACATCTGATGAAAAATCTTGAAGTAGCTCTTGAAGATCTTGATAGAGCTATTTAGGAAATTGAAGAAATTAAATTAAAGGTCAATGGCTCACAAGTATTCATCAAGAAATTGAGAAAAGATTTGAAAGATTGTTCAACAAATGATTTGGGAAAAATGGTCATAAAGTTGAATGATGAAAACACATCTCTAAAGGATTAGATTGAAGATTTGGATGAAAAGGTAACTAATAATCATGAAGCCTATGAAGAATAGATCAAAGAAAACAAACAGATCGATGAAGAACTTATGCAAGAAAACATGAAAATCTTGGAGTTAGAAAACATCAAGAAAAAGATGGAATCTAAGTTGACAGAAGAAAAGAACCATATTGACAAATTGCACACAAGTACCGATCTATTAGATTCTCAGTTATATGCACAAAGGATAAAATGAGATTCCAATGGTATTGGATTCAATGAAGCACAAATTCAAATCAATGCAATGTAAGAAAGATTGAAAGCACCAGAAGAATCTACAGAAGCTAAGAAGACTGAAAATCATATTGAAGCCAAAGCAGAACCATTTAAAGATGAATGCAAGCCAGTAAATAGAACTTGTTATGCCTGTAACAAGCATGGACATATAGCAAGAGATTGTAAAGAGGTAAGACTTTTCAATGGTTATTGTTATTCATGCAATAAATTTGGTCATAGAGCTATGAATTGTAGATCAAATCAAACACAACACAATAAGAGAAATCAACCACAACAAAATTCTAGAATTCCTTATAACATCACATATCAGATATGTAATTACAATGGTCACACAGCTACACAATGCAGTATGGTAACTCACATCAATGCATCAAGGAATATAAGGCCTCTAGTCATTTTTCACTCTTGTAACAAGGTTGGACACATCTCAAAGTTTTGCAGATCACAAGCACAAAGATGAGAAAGACCTAATAAGTCTCAAGGATCAATATTAGATGAATCTAGAGAAGTCAAGTTTGTGAAAGCTACAGAAGATGCGAGCAAGATAAGGATGGAAGTAAAGAAAGACAATGTAGTGGATGCATCCACAATGGACACACCTTCTACTTCTGGATAAATGACTCTCATGGTCATAGGGGGAGCTAGATAAGCTCTAGACCCCTATGTGGCTAGTATACTCACCCTCAAAGTATGCGCCTTTGGTTTTAGTTGCTTGGTTGCTAGTTGATGCAATATTCAAGATTGCATAACCTTATTGATAGCAAGAATGAAGATTGAAATTTACTATTGCAACCCATATTACAATGGAAAGCATTAATTACAAAAAGTTGATTTATAAGCAACCGGAGATCTATTATCCTCACTTTTGCATTTGAGATCAAGCCTTTGGAGAGCACATGAGATCATAGTAGCAAGTATTGAAGAATTAAAGTTATTTCATTAGCAAAGAAGTGTTAAAATTGTTACGGAACCCTAGCTCGGATGTGTCATTTCAAAAACTATTTGGAACCCTACTTAAGCATTGAAACAAGTAAGTAATGGAAACTCTAGTAGTCTTTGATGTCACAAAAAGGAAAAGATATATATTCAAGAAGCATCCATTTAAGTAATTGCTAGATGATTTAGAAGGATCACTTTCCAGAACTTTGATGAGAGTTATGCATGTTGAAGATATTCACGCTTACATCTATTGTAAGAAGGAGCCTGTAGGAGTAGACAGGATAAGGTCGCACCTTGAATCTATGGTTAATCCAGACTTCACATTCAAGGATGAATTTGTGCACTTCACAAACAACCCTATCATAGAGTATGCAATTGCGTATGAATTCTATGAATCAGAATGGATTAAGATATTGCTTAGCAGGATTCATGATGACTTGTTTTGGATTGGAGAAGTCCCTGTTCGCATAATAACTGATCTCATTCATGAGATCACCAGACTTTCTAAGACTGTTGCCATTCTTCCATTAGGCAAAGATGTTAGGAAACTAGTTGAGAAGGCATGTGAGTCTAGGAGTGATAAGCACAACATGACTATTGAGCCCATTGAGGAGAAAGACATAAAGCTCATGGCTATGATACTTGGTTATAAGCTCCAACATGCAAACAGAGTAAACAGTGTATCCACAGCTACTATTCTAGTAGCTATAAGGATAGTCAAAGAAAATGGGGATTTTAACCTATGTGAGATCCTACGTGCACAGTTGTTAGACAACATAAGAGCCATAAAACATGATAAAATAAAAATATTCAAATTTGGTTCTCTAATTATTTACATGTACTTTAATATAGTTGGTAAGGTCGCTGATCTCTATCTAGACAAGAGCATACCTACATTGCCTCAAATTTCATTTCAGGCAACATCAAATACCACCTTAAAGGATTACATAGAAATGGAGATTAAGATATTCATAATTAAGATGTAGAGAAGGTATAGGATACCTAAGAAGATAGTGGAGAAATACAAGGACATCATTTGCTTCACGGTAGAAATAAATAGTACATGTATGGAAGCAGTTGAGCCTAGGACAAAGTGGATTCCTCCACTTGGCTATGAAGTTGATGAAAAAATTTTGGAAGGTTATGCACAAGTCCTCCTATCTAGGCCTAAGGATCCCAATGAACCTAGATGGTGAACTTATGAAGAAAAGACAAGACAAGTTAATTTTGTCTTATACAATGCTGTGACAAAGAGAAAAGCATATAGAATTACCTCTGACATTCTAAAAATTCATGTTGTTACCCAAGAAGACTTAGAGAAAGAAAGGGAAGCCAAGATTTCTATGCAACTTGAGAGTGCACCCTCATCTGCAGAAGTCAAAATAGAAAAATTTGATGATCCTTAAGAGAAGAAGAGTAAAATTGATGTCAGCACCTCAGCACCCACAATCATAGTGTATCTAGAATCTACTCCACCTCCTGAGCCTAGCAAGATGTCTAAAAGGAAGAAGTAGATCGATGCAAGCCACCCATCCTCAAGGACAACCAGAAGCAAAGGAAAGAACACTCAAGCACCTCTTGAGGTAGGATTCAGACCGAATCTAGAAGTCTTGAGAACTAGAGTTGTTGATGAAGGAAGGATAGATCAAATAGAAAAATTATATGATAAGTATCATGAGATTGACAAGTCATAAATTCATTCTATGATCATCAAACACATGATTAAGTTCAAAAAGTCAGTTTTGGAACTTAAGAAAGTCATTCTTGATCAAGTATGGAATATACTTGACTCTTTGAAAGACAAGCTATTGAAGAGGATATGAGGATAAGAGAAAAGACATTGGATTCCAACCTCCCTATTTGTTCACTGGAAGACAATATATTATTGCTAGATTTGGTTAAGCCAGATCTAAGAACAAAAATCAGAACTCTATAGATAATGAACAAGGACCGTGAGTCAATTGCGAAGGAGATAGAGAAGGAATTTGAAAAGGTATTTTTGGAAAGACACATGTACCCTCCTACTACACCTGTAACCCAAGAATATGAGATCCCAAATGCACCTATGATAGGTCCACAGGATTCTGTGCCCAAGGTTGAAGCTAAGAATGAAACAATTGTGATTGATAATGTTGAAATATCCATGGAAGTGACAAATAAAGATCTAGATAAGTTTGAAGAAGCCTTTGTAAGTAGTGAAGAGACTGAGATCTTATGCGGTGATGAATCACCTATGCAGCAAGAAGAAGTCCAAATTGAAGACTTAACAGAACAAGAAGAAGAGAAGGAAGATGAACCTAAAGAAGAGCCTTCTGTTGAGATCCCAGTGAAGGTAAAAAGTGAATTAATGGATGTAAGTCAAAGCACACTTCTCACTCATAAGTCATCTATATCATTTTTGTCAAGTTTGACACCTCATACAACTAGTCTACACTCATGGGGAGAAGAAGATCTGATGAAGATAAGTGTATTGGCTATGGAGAAAGCCAAAGAAAAACAAGTAATGAGGAATCCTCTATTTGTTGAGTTAGTTAGCATACTGAACAACTTATTACCTAAGGATAAGAAAGTGATTAGTGTCCATTCAGTGGATGATGTTAGCAGCATCTTATCAAGCTTCTAAGCAAATTTTTCAAGTCTAGAAGCCTCAACATCAAAAATTGCAGAAAAAAAATATATCAAGAAAAGGCTAAATGAATTGATAAGTAATTTCTCACTTGACATTAATTCTCTAAATATTGGTCAAGAAATGTTGAAAGAGTTAGTAGAAAAAGGAAGGAAGATAATTGCTGACTGCATGAATAAGGACAGACTCACTACAGATATCTCTAAAAATATTCAGGAAGTACAATCTCTAATGGCAATTATACACACTAAATAGTGCACTTCTCTAAGTCATTACTTCCAAGGGAATCCATGAATGGGAAACCTTGAGAAAGTGACCTAGAGCTCCCTAGGCATGGAGTCACAAGGATGTTAATGGTGCTCTCAGCTAGAGCTATTGAAGCATTCAACCTTGCTAGTAAACCACACAATGGGAGATTCAAAGAGACAAGGGAAAGAATGCCAATATCCTCAAGAATCAATAATGAAAATGCAATGCAACTATAATAAGAATGAAGATGCAAGCTAAGCTATGGAAATGAAAGGATTACAAGCCTTGCTAATTAATCTATGTGAGCTAATCTAGAGCATAAAAGAAACTGAGCTAGATGCCATGAAAGCTAAGCTAAGAATGCAAGAATGAAAGCTAAATGCATGAAGATCTCCAAAGCTCCAAAGTCTCCAAGAAATCCTTCAGCATAAGATTAGTATTCAAAGTTGGGATCTAAGAATGAGAAAAGAGCTCTCCTTTTAAAGGAATTGAAAAGGAATAGACCATGGAGATTAAGAGGCAAAAGATTTGATCAAGGGTGGAGCTTGAAAGAGGAGAAATCCATGTGCACAAATATCCTCCAATGAGAAAATAAGAGTTGACTTTTGTGTCCATATGAGACAAAAAGGCATTTTCTTCTTTTTATAAAATAAGAATAATGCTTTATTTGTGCAACTTAGGATAAGAGGAAAAGTGGGGGCTTTTTATTTAATAAAAGGGGAGGGAATTCATTTTGATTAAATAAAGACTTAGGATAAAATGGTTAGCCCATAGAATATAATTGAATAAATGATAAAAATAGGATTTGATCAAGGAAATCGATATAATTTGAAAAATGTTGATTTTTGAAAATATTGATTTAGGGATTTGATAAATTGTTGAATGGGGGCCCAAAGTCTAGGCGACCATTTTAGGGTGCATACATTTGCCCCTCTTTGACTAATGTGAGATCGATTTGGGATCACATGTGGTCAAAGAATGGAATTGAAATGTGAGATCAATTTGGGATCACAAAACAACCCAAATGTGTGTTCAACGGATGGGAACACATCAGGACAAAGATAAGCATAAGCTGACAAAGATAAGCTAAAAGACAAGACCAACATACTTGGAAATAGGAATTTGTCAAGTCTAAAATAAGAGATAAGAATCTCAAGGTTTGATTGATAAAGCTGAATCAAGGATTGAAGCTGATAGGTATTGCCCCCTCGAAATTGAAATCGAAATCAGGTAGAGGAGAATAGCAAATTGATAAATCTGATCAAATCACTAGAAATCACAATCGAAGATGAAAGATGATAGGATAACCATCAAGCAGTGAAGACATGCCCTAGTTTGACTAGGTTTGACTAAGAAAGATATAGGATAAAAATAAAGTCAAACCTTTGAGAGATGAAATGAATGAAGATGAATGAAAGAATAGAAGGTTGAAAGAGATGGGGATGAAGAAATGAAGATGCCCCAACAAAGATCGAAGGATCAGGCCTCAAATGATCAGCCAACTGCGTAGAAGGGGAAAGTAATGTGATTTTGACTATCAAGATGAACTTAGATTTTGATTTCAATCTTGAAAATGGATCCAGGATGTCAAAATTAGCCAGGGGTGCAATATTCATGAAATTTTGAGGTGTTTTGAAAATTAGGTCAAAAAGTCAAAATGCTATATAAGGGGAAAAAAAAGGGTCATTTTATATATGATGATAAGATTAACCCATTGTGATGACAAGAAAAGGATGTGATGTGAAAAACAAGGAGCGAAAGACATGATCGAGAAAAGGAAAGGTGAGCGTAGTTGACCGACAAGTCCACGAAAGATGAAAGAGAGCTCTCTCCATATGCAAGATGCAAAACTAAACTAACATGAACCTAAAAATGCAAGCTACTATTGAAAGGTGGTTTACTTGCAAGGTTACAAAACCATTAGTCTCTAATATTCATCATCGAGCATTATTGGTGGCATCGCAAGATCATACAATACACACTAGGATTACTATGTGAATCTGAATATGATCTATATGAGATAGATATGTGGGAATCCCACCTAAGCACCAAAGAGATACAAGTCAAGATGACTAGTGCAATGAGATTTCCTAAGTTTAATATGGCAAGATTATACTCACATCGAGACACAAGAAAAGTCAAGATGGCTATAAGTATGCACTTGTGAAAACAGTCAAGGATAATACCTTGTAGACCCCAATGTCAAGTGGAACAAGCATAAATGCTAATGACAGTTAGGACCAACAAAATATACCCACAAGTAGAAAAAGCAATAAAACATGTCCTCATGCCCCCAGTCTTCTAGCTCGAAATCATCAAAAACTATTAGGGAGAGACCACTCATCAAAGAAAGCATCATAGATAGCACACAAAGAAATAAAGTCAACCAAGTCTCAGCGAGTCGAGTGTTTAAGTGTGTGTGTGTAGGTCATAGAGTCAAACTTTGAGTATCACATCTGCTAGTGAGAAACACCATATCATGCTAGACTGCGGGTAAGACATCTGATAAGTGTTGAGAAACACTTGACGCTAGGGTAGTGTTGAAAAACATAGTTGGGGTGGTGTTGAAAAACACCATTTGCAAGGTGTCCTAAAGACCAACGCATCCTAGAGACCAAAGCTAACATAGTTATGCCCCCTAGACAAAGACAAAGACCAATTCCAGACTAAGGCAACAAGGTCAAGGCATGATGGAGAGAGGCTTAGTGTCAAGGACGCATGCTAAGAAACAAAGGTGCAAAGGCCTCAAGTAGCGTCTATTTCCTGGTTTTCACCACTTGGAGATTTTTTTATTTTTTCAATTTTTTTGTATTTTTGCTACCAAGGCACCTATTTCCAGGTTTTCACCAAGGCACTTTTTCTATTTTTTTTAATTTTTTGCATTTTTTGATTTTTTTTGTATTTTTCAAGACTTTATATGCTTTTTAGGATTTTTTCAGCATCATATATGAATTTTTTTTGGAATTTTTTCAGGATCAATAAATATGTATAAGGATGCCCCCAGACAGAATAGGCATCATGGATAGAACTTCTTGAGGTGCAAAACATTAATAAGCTCAGGGAGCTACTCTCCCTCTACAGTAGGCAACAAGTAAGCACCTGTCCCAAAAGCAACAGTAATAATGTATGGTCCAAGCCAATTAGGTTCAAATTTTCCCTTTTGCTCTCTATGTTGTTGGTTCTTAGGGTTTTCTCATAAGACAAGATCTCCCACTTGAAATTTTCTAGGGTGAACCTTCTTGTTGAATGCTTTGGACATACGCTTTTGGTAAATCCTCATGTGATCAAATGATGCTTTACACTTTTCATCTAGAAGTTCTAGTTCTTGGAGCCTCATTGCGCAGTAGTCTTCATCAGTAACTAGACCTTTGAGAGAGACTCTAAGTGAAGGAATCTCCACCTCTAAAGGTAACACTACTTCAACACCATAAGTGAGGGAAAAAGGAGTAGCCCCTGTTGGAGTACGAATACTCATTCTATAGGCCCACAAGGCTGGATTTATCTATAGATGCCAATCTCTACCATTCTTGTGAACTGTTATATGGAGAATTTTGAGAATGGTCTTATTCGAAGCCTCTAGTTGTCCATTTCCTTGTGGGAAGTAAATGGAGGACCAATGTTGTTTTATCTTGAATTTCTTATAGAGATGTTTAAGGTCCTTTTTTTTAAACTGACCTCCATTGTCAGTGATTATTTCAGAGGGCACTCCATACCAATAGATGATATGGTTCAAAATAAATAGAGAAACTATCTTTCCTGAGGCAACAGAAAGTGGGACAGCTTCTACCCATTTGGTAAAGTAATCAGTAGCAATGATAATGAATTTGTGTCCACCTGATGAGTTGGGATGAATTTACCCAACAAGGTCAAAGGCCCAGCGCTGAAATGGCCAATGAGAAATAGAAGGAATAAGCTCCATGCCTGGAGCATGTATCGGGTTACCGTGTTTCTGACACTTTTCGCATGATTTAGCAAAAGCTACTGCATCTGTCTGCATGGTAGGCCAATAGTACCCCACCCTAAGCAACCTTCAGGCCATGGCAAGACCATTAGAATGTCCTCCAAAAATGCCCTCGTGAATGTCAGCTAATGCTTGGTTGGACTCATCCTTTTCCAAGCACCTAAGAAGTGTCCCATCTAAACCCCTCCTATACATATCACCAGAGATAAGGGTGTGGTGAGAGGCATTTCAGGTTAAGTTTCTTTGTTTAGAGTGGTTGAAGGTTTCGGGAATAATGTCATCACAGAGGTATGAGTAAATGGCACCATAGTGGGATGACTCGTGGCCAACCAGGGTATAAACAAATTGGCTTTCTTGGGAGTCATAGATAGGATAACATAGCTCTTCCACCAAGAATTCAAATCTAGACTCATGTTGTTCTAGCTGAAGAAGTGAAGCAAATGTAGCCATAGCATCAACTGCTTTATTATCTACTCTAGGGATTTGTTGAAATGTAACAAAGGTGAAATATCATCGCAATGAATCAACCATTTTCTTATAGGGTACCAATTTTTCATCCTTTGTTTGGTATTCTTCATTAATTTGGTTGATAATCAATAATGAGTCCCCATAAATATGCAGCTTTGTGATTCTCCATTCTATTGCCATTTTTAGTCCATTTGTCAAGGCCTCATATTTAGCAATGTTATTTGTGCATGGGAACAATAGTTTGTAGGACTTAGGGATTGTGTACCCATGAGGAGAAACAAATAACACTCCAGCTCCTGAACCATTTTGCATGAAAGAGCCATCAAAGAACATCTTCCATGTTCTTGCAGTCATGTACATTATGTGCTCATCTGGGAATTCAACTTGAATAGGCATGTTGTCTTGAATTGGGAAATTAGCTAGTTGGTCTGCAATGGCTTGTCCTTTTATAGCCTTACACTCAAGATACTCTATGTCAAATTCTGATAGGATCATCATCCACTTAGCAAGTCTACCTATGAGGGCAGCCTTACCAAGAAAATATTTGAGATGATCAATTTTTGCAATGAGGTGTATTGTATGCACAAGCATGTAATGTCGCAACTTTTGAGAAGCAAACACCACCGCTAGGCAAGATTTTTCAATACTAGTGTAGTTGACATCATATGACATGAGAGTACAACTGATGTAATATATAGCCCTTTCTTTTCCAGTATCATCAAGCTGAGCCAATAATGCCCCTAGGGAAGTTTATGTTGCTGAAACATACAATATGAGTGGTTTTCCTAGGATAGGAGGCATTAGGATTGGAGGATTAGCCAAGTATTGCTTGATTTGGTCCATTCTTTTCTAACAATCCTCATTCCAGACACATTTAACCCCTTTATGCAATGTTTTATTGAAGGTTTGAGCCCTATCATCCAGTTGTGAAATAAACCTCCGTATAGATTGAAGACGTCCTTAAAGACTCCTCATTTGGATAATGTTTTTGGGAGGCAGCATATCCAAGATTGCTTGAACTTTTTCTGGGTCCACCTCTATTCCTTTGGCTGAAATGATAAATCCTAGAAGTTTTCCAGAGGTGACTCCAAATGCACACTTTTTGGGATTTAATATGAGTTGAAACTACTCCATATGATCTAGAATGACCTCCAAATCGCCAAAGTGTGTATTCCTTTTTTTAGATTTTGCCAAGGTGTCATCCACATAATCTTCCATATTCATATGCATCATGTCATGGAAGATAGTTGTCATAGCTCTTTGATAAGTAGCTCCTGCATTTTTTAATCCAAATGGCATGACATTCTAGCAATAGGTTCCCCATGCGCAAGTGAATGTAGTCTTTTCCTGGTCTTTAGGAGCTATTTTGATTTGATTATACCCAGAAAAACCGTCCATCAAAGAATAGATCTCATAACTCGCGGTCATGTCCACTATCATGTCTATGTTTGGAAGTGGAAAATCATCCTTTGGACATGCTTTATTAAGATCTCTAAAATCTATGTAGACACGAATGGACTTTTCATGTTTTGAAACTGGTACAATATTGGATATCCACTCGGCATAATCAATGGCTCTTATAAATCCTGCACTAAGGAGGTTTTTTAATTTAGCTTTGATGAGAAGAGCTATGTGAGGATACATTTTCCTCAACTTTTGTTTTACTGTTTTGATACCTGGAGCTATTGGAAAAGTGATGTATAATGAGATTAGTGTCCAATCCTGGCATGTCTGAGTAAGTCTAAGCAAAATTAATTTTCTTGCTCTGTAGGAACTTGGTATATGCCTCTTTTTCCTGTGTTGATAGAGACTGAGCTAAATGCACTATTTGTGGGGCCTCCTATGTACAAAAATTAACTGGCTATGTAGGCTCAACAAGCACTGAAGATCTATCCTGAAAGTAACTTCAGAGATGATCAAGTACCTCAACCTTAGGTTCCTCAGAGAGGTTTTCACCCTCGGATACATCCTTTATTTTTACCTTTTTAGGTTCTGACACCACCACATAGTGGTTTTCGCCATTAGAACTCTTTTTCTTTTTATTTTGTGACTAAGGTACTTTATATCTGGTTTTGGCATGCTTGTAGTTGGTTCGCTAGTGGAAGAGACTATGGGCTCAAGGGCATTTAGGTAACATGCTATCTCATAGTCATTTTGGAAAGTTAGGAGCTGAGGCTCTTGATAGCGCTGAGACCAATCAATTAGGTGAGGATTGGCAAGGGGTAGGTCAATGATGGGTTCAATGTTGTGTATGTGAATGGTATCATCTCTAGTGATCGTAGAGTTAGGGTCTGTCAAGTATCCCTCTAAGGTACCTAAATCAGGACTTATCCTATCAAGCGAAGCATCGTCCACTAAAGTGACTTGCGGATTCAAATCCATTAATCCTACACTAGACTTGTTAGCTACCTTAGGTTGGGCACTATAAGTATGGACAACATCAACATCCATGTCGATTGTAGAAGAATCAGAGAGAGATTCCCACTCATACTCATGTGAGTCTGTATCTGAATCCTGACTAGGATGTTTACACCAAGCATATTTATGACATCTAGATGTGGAAGCCCCAATGTCACCAAGGGTAACACCTTCTTGAATACCATTTTTGTATTGATTTTCTTGAATAGGATCCTCAACATGATCTTCAACATCGGATTCTTCTTGTCCTAGGTCTGAAACTATTAGATTCACAACTGGAGTATTTAAATCTCCCCAAAGGAAATTGGTGGAAGGGACCCAATCTTCACACCTATCTTGTTGATTTTTCAAATTGGGTATGTAGTTTAATTCATCATCACTATCCATCGCAACATGGATAGGAGCAGTTTTCTTGTTATGACTTTCAAAACCTAGGCCAACCTCTTTTTAGACCTGCATCCAAAAAGAGCATGATCGAGTGGTTCGGCTTTAGCATCTAATCTATGACTGAGAGGACCATGACCTGGATAGCCCATAATTTTGACAAGAGTGTACCCTCTTCCATATGTCTTAGGAGAGGGAGAGAAGTTCTCATTATGCATGTATTTGTCTTCTCTATAGATCCATTCCTTGACAGCCACCTCTTATTTTTCATCCTGGATAGGCATCGAGGATTCTACAAATGTACCAAATAGAGTCATGGCTGAAGATGAAGGGCGCATCTCTTGTGAAGGTTTTCCATAGGACCTAGGTGAGACTGGCAGTTTTGTAAAGGAGTCAATTTGATATCCCCCCATACCAAGGTCTATGGATTTGAACTTATTCTTGAATTGTGTTAGAGTTGCATCAAAATCCTTTGCTTCTCTGTTGAGAGGAACATGATTTCCTACTGAAATTGCATTTATAGATAATGTGCTATCCCCAGGTATACAGACTTCTACTCCATTATAGGGGAACTTAACACATTGGTGGTAGGTGGATGGTACCGCTTGCATGTCATGGATCCACGGTCTACCAAGCAGGATATTATATGCTAGAGGACCAGCATCAATGATTTGGAACAAAATGTCCTTTTCAACAGGGCCAATCTTGACAGGAAGGATGGCCAAGCCCTTGGAGCTTCTCTCTACCTCATCATAGGCTTTAATGGTAATTTTCTTCTAGGTATCAATGACTTTCTCAAAATAACCTAGTATCTTCAACAAACTCAAGGAACAAATGTTGAGCCCAGCACCCCCATCAATCAACACACGCCTAACACGGGTCTTGTGAATCATGACTTCGATATGAAGGGAAAGATTATGTGGATGGCTCAAGGCTTTGTCATCTTCTTCTGAGAATGTTAGGTAATGAGGTCTGGAAAGGTGGTTAACCATGTTCTAGAATTGGTCAACATCTATGTTGTTAGGAACATTGGTTGCACGCAAAGCATCCTCAAAAATACACTTATGTCTTGGAGACAATTCCAAGAGTTCAAAAATTGAGATTTGAGTTGGCATTCTTTGTAACTAGTCAACAAGATTATAGCTCATTTTAGGGTTGACTGCTAATTTGCTGGTGACATTTTTAGATGCCACTTGCTTGGGTTTACTAGACTAGTTGGAACTAGGACCTCTAATAACCACAAGACCTTGACTTTGGCATTTGGTGACAGCGTTGAGAGCTTGGGAAGACCTTTGAGAGTGAGGAACCCTAAGCACCACCACTAGTTCTTCATCAAATATAGGAGGAGAGTCTACACCGTAACCATAAGGATCTTTGTCTCTCATCATGTTGACACTTTCCTTGACAACCTCAAGCATATTGACCACGTTTTCTACACCTGTGTAGGTATAGTTGATTTCATCCTTGCCATTCTTAGGTTTAGAGGTTTCCCCATTTTCATATTTGGGAAAAGGCTCCTTGAATGCCTTGTGGTCTGCATTGGTATTCAACCCATCAATCTGAAGTTTGCCACTTTCAATAAGATCCTGAATAAGGTGTTTAAGTTTCCAGCAATGTTCGATGTCATGTCCAATGCCATTCTGGAATTTGCAAAAAGCTTTTTCATTCCACCAATGTGGCTTAATGTCAAGTATGTGGAAATTTGTTGGATCGTGTGGTTGTGCAAGGTTATTGGTAATAAGCATCTTGAAAACATCCTCATAGGAGTCACCCGGTTTAGAAAATTGTCGCCTCTCCTTCTTAGCTTTTCTTGATACTTTGGTTTATGCTCTTGTTGGTTGGAGGATGTGTTGAGATTCATAGCTTGAACTCCACTAGATAAATGAAGGACTCCTTGATCCTTGGGTTGGGAAGAGTCCAAAACTCCATCGTTGACTACTTTCTTATTGTTGTTCCAGTGCGAGTGCTTGCCTTTGTCCTTATTAGCATTGTTAGTATTTTGACCATTGTTGTTATTGCTATGTTTGGTCAAAATGCCTTGCTCTTTCAAGACATCCTCAATTCGACATGCAGTTTTGACCATAGTGTTGAAGGAATCAAAGACCATCTTCCAAACCTCATACTGCATTTCAGGCACCAAATTACTAACAATGATATCAATCCTTTCATGCTCAGGAATAGTCCTAGAATAGCAAGAGCACAATCATCTCCACCTTTGTAAAAAGGTAACAAAGGATTCCCCTTGGTTTTGTTTCAAATTGCACAAGTCCAACATAGTGACTGATCTTAACAAGTTGTATGCAAAATGTTGGACAAATCTATGGACAAGTTCTTTGAAAGTTTTGATGGGAGGGGTTATGTTGGTAAACCACTCCATGGCTTGTCCCTTGAGACTTCTTGGAAATAATCTCATAAGATAGGAGTCATCTTGGTGAAACTCAAAACTCATGATGTAGAACTGATGCACATGATCATGTGGGTCACCATTGCTGTCATACTTGTCATAATGGGGAATTTCAACCTTTCTAGGAAAATCCTTCATACTAACACTTCTATCAAAAGGATTGGGACAAATAGAATCGAGTGAAAAGGAACTCTTAGGTGCCAACACCTTTTCTATCATACGCTTGAGTTTCTTGATCTCCTCTTCTTGAGAGGGTCCTTGTTTCTTGATTTTTCTATCCACATCAAAGTTGTAAGGGACTTTGGCACCCTTGTTAATCAAGCTTTCTAGGAACCTATCCTTGTTTTGATCAAGATACTTCTCCACATATTGTTGAAATAGTGGCTCTTGTTGCATCCTCATAAAATCTTGATCATCAAAACTTGCACTACTTCCTCCATGTTGAGAGCCATGATGAGCTCGTTGGGAGGGTTGTCTCAAGTTCCTAGGAGGTGTTTGTCTCCTATATTGTGAAATCCTCCTTCCTCTAGGACTAGGAGATCTTGAAGGGGTCCTTGACCACCTTCTGCTTCTTGGGGTTCTTGAGGGAGTAGATGGTGGAGAATTGTTTCCACTATTGGTACCCCTATTGTTGAATTGGTCATTGAGTTGATGGGCTAAAAGCCTATCTTGTTCATCTTGGAATGCTTTTCTTTTCAACTCTAACAAGGCTTGTTTCTCTACCTATAGGTATCTAAACCTTTCTTCTTTAGTGGCTTGTTCGTCCAAAAATGCTTTCTTTTCATGCTCAATTATTTTAAGCCTTTCATTAGCATACCTTGAGGTTGTTTTGAGTGGAGAGTTGGGCCTTGAATGTTTGAACAAGTCGTTAGTAAATGCTACATTGACATGAGCATCACAAGATTGGTTGTTTTGGTCTTCATGTTGTGACCGTGCATCTTGGTGAGCTCGTCCATAATGTCTTTTAGCTCTTTCACGCTCACTTCTCTCTCCTTTGTGGTCATGGTGTAGCTCATGTCCATATCTGATTGAGAAAGTGCTAAAGAGGTACTCAACTCACTAGGATTTCTTTTTGGGTCAAAACAAGCTTTAGACTCCCTCCTAGGTGATTGATAAAAGATGAGTTTCTTTCCCTTTCGCTTTTGATGAGTTTGGACTAAGGGTAACTGATAAAAGACAACTTGAGGCCATTTTCCTTGATTAACTTGGTAACTTGTCGTAACCAACATGAAAGAAAAAGACCCTTGGTGATAAGATGACCCTACGAAACGTCAATACCAAACTAGGATAGTAAAAGTGTTCAATTGTCCAAAAGAGATGGTGAGATAGAAAGTTGCAAAAGGTGTAAACCAATCACTACCACATAGGTGTATAATAAAAGGATAAGTATCCTAACACATATGGACTAGGAGGATGGATTTAACCAAATATATAATTGAAATTGAAATCGAATTTTTTATGGAAGTGAATTTGGACAAAAGAGTATTGAAACTCTCCAACTGTGTTACTAAAGAATATCAAGGTGTACTTTTTCAACAAGGATGATTCATAACTTATCAATGCCAAGAAAGACTACTTTGGAAAATCAAAGAACGCTAATTCAAGGGGCCTAAACACAAAAACCCAAGGTACACACAGGTTTCCACCAGCAGAGTAAGTCACCTACTAAAATCTGGTCGACTAAGGAAAGACTAAAAAAGGCATAAACCAGATAAACAACAAAAATATTATGTGTGACAATTTCCAAGTAAATAGTATGATACAATCTGACCAAGTGATATTTCGCAGGAAGCAGTGCGACAATTTCTAGGCACCCTGTGCGATACTTTCCAGGCAAGCAGTGCGATAGTTTTGCAAGAAGGAATTATTGCACAATAAATCTCAGTACAGTGTGTGATAAAGTTTCAGGATCGTACAACTCTTGACCAGTGAGTGTTAAAAATCTCAGTTTTAAAGGCAATTCGGTCAAAGTTTCAATCTGAAGGTGGGATTTTTCGATTTCAAGCATAGAACTAGCAGTAATCAGACAAGTTTGCAAATAGTAGGTGATCAAACATGTCATAAAACACTTGTAGAAGGAAAAAAGCAACCTTTCCAAGACAAGAAATTATGATATCAAAGCAATAAAATCCTATGAATGCTACTGTGATGTTTGATATTTGAGAACATTTGCATGGGTAGATCACAACGAGAACACTTCAAGCACTTACTAGCCTAAAAAGACAATGGTTCAATACTTAACAACTTGGCCATCACTTGATGCTCCATTGCCTCACACAAAGTGGTTACGCACAATAGATATTGGCTTTATCGTGGAAGTGCTAATGACACAACCAAAGGAACACAGATGGTGAGTAATCTTGGGGTGATCCGGGTTAGTCCACTAGGATCAATCCTTGCTAAGGATGGCTTCTATCTATGGTTCTTAGTAAGGGCTTCCATTCGTAACACCCCTCTTGCTCCCCAAAGGGACTCCTTACCTTGTAGCAAGTAACAAATCTCACAGCCATAAGAGTACCTTAAGCATTCTTGCTCAACATTTTCCTCATGGTCATAATCCCACAAGTACTCACATCAAGTGAAGACAAGTACTACATCTACCAAGGTTTTGTGTCCTTGATAGCCTTGAGTTTATAGTGGGTCAGAATAGCCGGCAAAATGCTTGTCCCCACTTGGGTCGTTCCTCTTGATTGCTCAAGAGCAAGCCCGCTAAAGGATTCTAAAAACTAAACAAAGAGTGGATCAACCTTTGAGTTTCAAGATTTCTGTTTCACCTCAAGGGTGAAGAGCATACTCTCCTAGCTCAAAAATTTCTCCCAAACACACCAAGCAAAGATTCAATTACCCTCTTGCTTTCAAAATCCAAAGATGGGTCAAGATTTTTGTTTCTCCACAAGGGTGAAAAGTATACTCTCCTACCACCCAAAGATTCCTACAATAAGATATTAAGTGCCTATGAAAAGAAACAACTAGTATATGCCGCACTCAAAAAGAAAGCAATTAAACAAGCACTTAATTGGTTTTTATGCTTTGGGCAGCCCTACAAAAACCATTAGTAGCCCTTGTGCATTTGGAGCTTTGACATGCGTTCTTTTAAGAAAATATTTAAGCAATGAGAGCACCTACAAGCACAACTTGTTAGCCCTGCAAGGGTTAGCATATCAAAACCAAATGAAATCTACAAATAAATCCCTGTTCTACCACAAAAAATTAGAAATCTGAATCAAATAGATCAAATTTTGCAAAGAAATGTCAAAAATTACTCATTGCCAGACCTAGGTGATATTTCTGTCAAAGAAAGAATCGTACGATACTTCGTTGTATACTGCTGCGATACTTTATCCCCGTGTGATAGTTCGTAATACCTATGTGCGACAAAGAATAAAACAACAGTGTGACAAAATCTGCCAAGGTGCGCGATACTTTAACTGGTAAAGTATCACACTGATATACAAGAAACTATCGTACGACACTGGAAGACTATCACACGATAATTCTGTTAGAAAAACAAAGAGCTGAACTAGCAAGCTAAAATGATGATGAAAAATTGACAGAAATGCATACAAAGAAGGACAAAACAAGAGTGTTCTGCCCCACGGTGGGTGCCAAAAATGTACACACTAAATAGTGCACTTCTCTAAGTCATTACTTCCAATTCCAAGGGAATCCATGAATGGGAAACCTTGAGAAAGTGACCTAGAGCTCCCTAGGCATGGAGTCACAAGGATGTTAATGGTGTTCTCAGCTAGAGCTATTGAAGCATGCAACCTTGCTAGTAAACCACACAATGGGAGATTCAAAGAGACAAGGGAAAGAATGCCAATATCCTCAAGAATCAATAATGAAAATGCAATGCAACTATACTAATAATGAAGATGCAAGCTAAGCTATGGAAATGAAAGGATTACAAGCCTTGCTAATTAATCTATGTGAGCTAATCTAGAGCATAAAAGAAACTAAACTAGATGCCATGAAAGCTAAGCTAAGAATGCAAGAATGAAAGCTAAATGCATGAAGATCTCCAAAGCTCCAAAGTCTCCAAAAAATCCTACAGCATAAAATTAGTATTCAAAGTTGGGATCTAAGAATGAGAAAAGAGCTCTCCTTTTAAAGGAATTGAAAAGGAATGGACCATGGAGATTAAGAGGAAAAAGATTTGATCAAGGGTGGAGCTTGAAAGAGGAGCAATCCATGTGCACAAATATCCTCCAATGAGAAAATACGAGTTGACTTTTGTGTCCATATGAGACAAAAAGGCCTTTTCTTCTTTTTATAAAATAAGAATACTGCTTTATTTGTGCAACTTAGGATAAGAGGAAAAGTGGGGGCTTTTTATTTAATAAAAGGGGAGGGAATTCTTTTTGATTAAATAAAGACTCAGGATAAAATGGTTAGCCCATAGCATATAATCGAATAAATTATAAAAATAGGATTTGATCAAGGAAATCGATATAATTTGAAAAATGTTGATTTTTGAAAATATTGATTTAGGGATTTGATAAATTGTTGAATGGGGGCCGAAAGTCTAGGTGACCATTTTAGGGTGCATATAGTAGTAGTAAGAAAATTAGTGGAAGATCCCTCTCAAGACATCAACATGTGCAATAATGTTTATAAACGACAATGAGATAAAATTGAGAAGGCAAAAAAAGAGATGGCAAAGATAAGGGATAGACAAGCATAGCTAAGACATGCACTAGCTCCCTCACTAGATGTACTAAATCATAACATCAAGCAGATAGATGCCACAATTGTAACATATGATCAAGGTCCTTGTACAAAATTAGAAAAGATGGAGAAGCTAACATATGCATTATGTGCCCATCTTCAGACAGTTGATGCACTCAAGGTCTTTTGGTAGCAAGAAATCAAAAACCTTTAGATTGCATACCCTGATGTATTTTCTTTGTAAGTATTTGAAGTTTTCCTTTTTGAGCACCTTTTTCATTAATGTCAAAGGGGGAGTAGTGTATATGATATAAAGGAGATAGTAAAGGAGATAGTAGTGTGTAAAGAAGAAGAATATATGATATACAGTTTGATAGAAGGTTTTTGTATGTAAGTTAAGTTTAGAAACTTCGACTCATTCCTTTGTTGCCATTAATGACAAAGGGGGAGATTGCTGGCAAGTTGACTTTACCTAGTATATATGACTAAGTTTTATGTTGTCATTATGGAAACAAAGTCATATGAAGTTTTGTAGTTAGCACACTAACTTGTGTAAGATATAAAAATATATCTATGATATATTTTTATATCTATGGGGGTGTGTTGTTGAGGGGAATACAAGATCCACTTCTAAATCTAAATTCCTAAGAGAGAGATCAAAATTGATCAACCAAAAGGTTAATGCACAAAAGAATCAATCTATGGAGAATATGAATGAAGGAGAAAACCTTATATTTGGTTATGAAAAGTATGTGCTTGAAATTTGAAATGAATAGAAGACAAATATTAACCTCAAAATAGGGAAAATCTAGAAAAGACTGATTTCTGCTATCTGCGTTCAATTTCGGGAAATTCTGTAGCTTGCTCCAAACTAGAAATGCCGAGACAAAGAAAACCCAAAAAAAATGTCTTTTGAAGCCATGTCAACTTTGACCCAAATAGTGGGGCACAATCTTACCCCCCACTGAAGGTCGACTTTGACCTAAAATAGCTCTGACAAAAATTTTGTTCGCAAATCTCAAAAGTTCACCAAAAAGGGTATCCAAATCCGAACTTCAATTCACAATCTTGTACCTGTACCTACAAGAAAAATGGTTTTTGTTGTTTTAATGGGGGGTTTGCCTTGGTCAAACCCCAATTTGGAATCAACCTTGAAATTTAATTGAAATTGCAATGTAAATAAATAAAGTAAATGGAACTATTCACCTTGCTTATGTTGAAACCCTTGTGGAGGATTTGAATCCTTGAATCCACAAGTATGGATGTAGAAATGTATGTAGGATGTCTCAAATCAATGGCATTAGATCTTCAACAACAATCTTGAATGGATCTTGGACTAGGAGGAAGCTTGAATGAATGTGAATGGAGAAATCTTTAACAAGAGGGCTCCAAAGAGATTGAGTTCTTCAATGGCTAACAATGGATCTCCTTGATGAATGCTTGAGGATGAATGAATGCTTGAATGATTTCCTTCTTCTTCTTGCTTTCTTGATCACTTGATTACACTTATGCTTGATTTCACTTGAGAGATAGATGTCTTGATCATGAAATTGCTTGGTGAAAATGAGAGAAGGAAGGCTTCCTTTTATAGTGATCTAGGGAAAAAACTTCTAGAGAGGTCGACATTGGAGAATTAAATCCCAATTAACCTTAACCCATAGAAATGGACCTAAATTAAATATCATTTATGGGTTTACCATTCCGAAATCTGAAACAACCGACTCGAAAATTAGAAATAAAACTTTCTGAAGCTCGACATCCCGAAACTCCCAGAATCTAAGATTTGGACCTAGGGCCAAAGTTGAGGTCAACTCTACCCTAGGTCAGAGTCAAGGTCAAATTTGACCTAGGTCAAGTTCAAGGTCAACCTTGACCCATCAGGTCATCATTGACCCAGAAAGTCAGTCTTCAGTTTCTCAGAGAAAGTTTGTTAGAAAGAGGCTGAAAATAGGGGGAGAAAAGAAGAATAGGGGGAAACAACTAGATCTAGTCAAATACCCATTCAAGGCACTTGACATGACCCAAGACCACTTACTCGAAGGGATAAACATTCTCAACATGGAAGTGCTTCCATTTTAAGATGATACGTTAAGCCCCCACTTTAGCAAGAGTATGGACTCGATGCAAACTCTTGGTAAAGGAGATCAAAATGAAAAGACAATCTTATTGAAATCAAAGGGACAAAGAAAATCCTCAAGCCTCCAGGGACTCAAGTCTTCATCAACTCCAAGATCACAACAAGAGAGACACCTCTAGAAAAGAGAGAGAAGAGGGTGTGATTATCTTGCCCAATGAGAACCTATGTCCCATTGTGAACCACACAAGGAAACATCGCAACTGGAAAGATGGAATTTAACTACCTAGCAAATGTGGCTACTCACTAGTCAACCCATCAAGGATTCACTCTCAAGAATATTCTATTGCACAAGAGAAAAAATTGAAAACAAAAGAGATCTAGTCTTAAGGACACCTCCGACCATAAGGGATCAAAATTTTTGAAATTGGAGGGATCAAGAGATCCTAAATAAAAGGTCCATGCTTTAAGGATTAGTCACTAATCCGTAAAGGGAGAAAAGTATATTGAACAATATATGTATATTGAAAGTGCATGTGTGCAATAGGTGAGCAGAGCATATGCCCCCACATTAAATTCATTGCTAACACTTTAACAGGAGCAATAGCTTTAACAGAAACATAAACAACTCCACTGATTATGTTTCTTACTACGAGATGCCCCCAAACAAAGACAAATCAAGAGAAATACCACATAAACATACAAAGAACACAGAAGGGATCTACCTACCATGGGGTCAGTATGATCATATATATATATATATATATATATATATATATATATATATATATATATATATATATATATATATATATATATATATATATATATATATATATATATATATATATATATATATATGATATTATTGCAAATGAATTGACATCATTCCCCAAAGAAAGTAGAACTACAATCACAAAGGAGGAAAGATCACATAAGAGATACAAAGAAGAATATTTTCAGACCATAACCTGGAGACCAAAAAGAATCAGTGCTACCAAGTTGTGAATCCAAGTAGATTACACAAGGAAACATTTACGAATAATAGAATAGCTACAACATAACATGAAACAACATATAGAAGAATAGAGATACATATAGAGAATTGGAACAACAGGTTCGATTCCTTCATCACCTTGCACCAACAAAGCAACAAGGGTCATATAAAAGAATCTAACAACATTTAGCAAACACATTATGGGAGAAGCACAATACTACAGAAAAACACACAACAAAGGCTACCATGAAGGACAAGCCAATCAAGTGTTCCACCTACCCTCCCCATCTCGTTCTATATCATTTAGGGAAGGTGGGTAACTCACAAGAGGGACTATATCCAACATAGTAGAAATAATAGCTAGTTCCAAACAAGGATCCTCTTAAGAATCATCATGTTAGATTCTAAGTGTAATTGTTAATTGTGATGAAAGCATATTAGGTAAATCAATATCAATGTCAATAGTCTCATATTCATCATTATCATTATCAAGAGTATCTTCGTCATCTAGATTAATCAAAATAGGATCTAAGATATGAATAGAATCATCATAATCATGCCTCTTAACATCATTATTAGTATTAAATTCTTCTAACACATCATGCATAGATTGATCAAAAGAAGGTAAAGATCTTTGAATAATAGAATTATGAGCCTTAGCTTGAGCACGATGCTTTTTACGACATTCATTAGCAGATCGATTACATTTTTTCTTACTTGAAATATGTTGAGAACTAGGAGGAACAACTACCGGATCCTTCATAGGTTCTATAGGAGGATTAGTAGGATTCTCATCAGACTAATAAGAAACACTAGGAGCTTAATTAACAGAACTAGAAACCATAGATAAAGGAGGTATGGAAGGTGTAGGAAAATAACCATGATTAAGATCCATCGGAGGCATGCTTAACTCGAGAATCTTGCAATGTTTATAGGCTTGATATGAGTGGAAAAGGTTATCAAGTCGAGAAGGACATGAATTAGGTAATGAAGGCCAAAAGAAGTCAAGGGTAGCACAATCCCTAGGCCTAGAAGGTTGATATAAACTATGATTTATCATCTTCACTTCGTCATCATGAATGAATTTAAGATATTTATGGATAGGTGAAGCAACAGCATGCATGGCATTCAACCACAACAAACCAAGCTTAACTTGAAATTGATCAGAAGTAGGAACAAGAACAAAGGTAGTGTTCACAATTTTACCACAAAGTTCAATTGGAAAATCAATAGAACCAAATAATGGATAAAGAAAACCATTACAAGTTTGAATCCACACATCAGATGTATCATAAGAATCACGTTGCAAGTTTTTCATAAAAATATTTTCTTCAGTAATAACATTGACTAAGGATGTAGGATCAGCTAGACAACCACAGGTGGGTATCTTAGAAATCCTAGCATAAATGTAAAGGGGACCATCAGGAGCTTTAATAGTCTCAGAATCATCAAAGGTAATCAAGAGTTCCTGAGGTCTTTTATTCTTAGGTTATTTTTGAGGTTTAGGTTGAGGTTTCAATTTAAGCTACGATTTTGGTTTAGGTTGAGGTGGAACTTGAGATTGAATTTGAAGTGGAGGTTGAGGCTGAGACTGAGGTATAGATTGAACAACATGCTCCACTTGATTAACAATATGATTAAGGTCATCCATATTTGAATCATACATAATATCCATAGAAGATGGTTGAGAAATGGTATTAATATCATGTGTAGGTAAAGGATTCGTATAGATTTGAAGGTTTTGATTAGGAGGAGACATAGATTTGTTCCCACTACCATCAAGATTATCAACAGAAAACATATTAGAGTTGATTAAGTCCTAAACCTTATATTTTAAAGAACAACAATTCTCAGTGTCATGACCATTCTGATGATGATATTGACAAAAAGATTTAGGATCAAAAAATTTAGATGTTATTTTTGTAGGTAAGAGAGTTTGAATAGGAGGTAAAGTAATCATATTAGTAATTAACAACCTATTCATAATAGAATGTAAAGATTCAGAAAGAGGAGTAAACATACAATTTAGATGAAAATTAGTGGATGCAGAAGTGGCATTGTGAGATGCAACAACAACTTGATCAGAAACTGTATTCGGTTGTTTGTTTATCTTAACATAGTTGTTGAGTTTTTGGAATTTATTTGGATTAGGAGCAGCATCACTCTTATCAACTAGAACAGGAGCCATTGGAGTGTTGCTCTCAAATTGACTCACTTGTAATTGATAATGATGAAGCACTGCAAAAAGTTGTTGTAAAAAGGTAAATTTAGTAAGAAGAATCTTATCTCGAATATCCTTTTGCAAATTTGAAATAAACATACGTTGAATATCAATATCAGGAACAAGATAGGAAATCTGAGCATGCAAATGCTTAAATCTACCAATAAATTCGGTCAATTTTTCCTTAGAACTTTGTTTACAATGCATCAAATCAGTGAAAGACACTTGCGAACCAATGTTATTTTGAAATTGTTGAATAAAAGCATTAGCAAGTTTTGGAAATGAGTCAATAGAATAAGGAGGCAAGGAACAATACCACTGTAAGGCTTTGTCATGAAAAGTTCTAGCAAACAATTTGGCTAAAATCCTATGGTCATGAGCATAATCACTACAAAGAATTTGAAATGTTTTAACATGATGAACAAGGTCTGCTTTTCCATTGTAATTCTCAAGGTGAGGCATATCAACTTGCTGAGGAACATGAGTACGAATAATATCTAAGGACAAAGGACTTCCCATGTCACATGTAGGAATGCTAAACTTGTTTTGAGTTAAGGATGCAAGTTGTTATTGTAAAGATGACACAGGTTGAGCCAAAATGATGATTGTTGAATCATTATAAGCAATAGGAGGAATAACGACATTAGAAACACTAGGTAAAGTGTAAGAAGTTGTCAGAATGGAAGACACAACTAGATGAACACTTGGAACTACAGTTGGAAGAGGATTGGAATAAGTAAAAGGAACATTATGATAAGAAGTTTGTGATGTAGGAAGGGACAAAGGAGGAACACTCATAGGAACAGAGGGAGTCATTGCAGTCACCAAAGAAGGAGTATAAGTAGGAATACTAGATAAAGGAACTGAAGAAGGTTCTATACTAGTAATAGGAGGAGTCAACCCTAACTCTTGAGCTTCTTGAGCTAAAGGTTTAACATTTGAATGCACAAGATGAGTAACACCATGCAAGAGATTAACACCTTGATCACTATCATGAAGAAATTTCTTAAGAGCATCAATAGCTTGAACAAAACCTTGATTATGGTTTTCTTGAATAAGCCATTTACCCATTTTATCAAGTTCAGTTGAAAGTTTTTGGACTTGTTCAGAAGGAACTCTTAAATCATCATCCTCGTCATGAGATGAGTGAGAAGATTTTTGCTCCATAGTAGGGTTGGAATCATGAATAATTAAATTTTCATCCGAGATTCTAAGGAAAGGAGAGGAAGATTCAGGATCAAAGGCACCCTTGATTCTACAACGTCTTCTAATTGGAATGTTATAGGTAGGACTAGAGGTAGTAAATATCACATAAATAACTGATTATTTTTGTATTTTTATTTTATATGAGATACAAACATATAAAAGAAATCTAATACATGCAAGATCTAACACCATAAAAGATAGGGCATCCAATTCCACAAAAGAAAAGAGGGTAAGCTTGTTGGGTTCACCAAAAATGTAAGATATAAAAATATATCTATGATATATTTTTATATCTATGAGGGTGTGTTATTGAGGGGAATACAAGATCCACTTCTAAATCCAAATTCCCAAGAGAGAGATCCAAATTGATCAACCAAAAGGTTAATGCACAAAAGAATCAATCTATGGAGAATATGAATGAAGGAGAAAACCAAGTATATTTGGTTATGAAAAGTATTTGCTTGAAATTTGAAATAAATAGAAGATAAATATTAACCTCAAAATAGGGAAAATCAAGAAAAGACTGATTTCTTCTATTTGTGTTTAGTTTCGGGAAATTCTGCAACTTGCTCCAGACTGGAAATGTTAAGACAGAGAAAACCCAGAATTTTTTTTGTCTTTTAGAGCCAGGTCAACTTTGACCCACATAGTGGGGCACAATCTTACCCCCAACTAAAGGTTGAATTTGACCCAAAATAGCTCTAAGAAAAATTATGTTCGCGGATCTTGGAAGTTCGCCAAAAAGAGTATTCAAATCTGAACTTCAATTCGCAATCCTGTACTTGTACCTACAAGAAAAATGGTTTTTGTTGTTTGGATGGGGGGTTTTCCTTGGTCAAACCCCAATTTGAAATCAACCTTGAAATTTAATTGAAATTGCAATGTAAATAAACAAAGTAAATGGAACTATTCACCTTGCTTATGTTGAAACCCTTGTGGAGGATTCAAATCCTTGAATCCACAAGTATGAATATAGAAATGTATGTAGGATGTCTCAAATCAATGGTATTAGATCTTCAATACCAATCTTGAATGGATCTTAGACTAGGAGGAAGCTTGAATGAATGTGAATGGAGAAATCTTCAACAAGAGGGCTCCAAAAAGATTGATTTCTTCAATGGCTAACAATGGATCTCCTTGATGAATGCTTGAATGCTTGAATGCTTGAGGATGAATGAATGCTTGAATTATTTCCTTCTCCTTCTTTCTTACTTGATCACTTGATTTCACTTATGCTTGATTTCACTTGAGAGCTAGATGTCTTGATCATGAAATTTCTTGGTGAAAATGAGAGGAGGAAAGCTTCCTTTTATAGTGATCTAGGGCACAAACTTCTAGAGAGGCTAACATTGGAGAATTAAATCCCAATTAACCTTAACCCTAAGAAATGGACCTAAATTAAAAAACATTTAAGGGTGTACCATTCTGAAATCCAAAACAGCCGACCCGGAAGTGAGAAATAAAACTTTTTGAAGCCCGACATCCTGAAACTCCCAGAATTTGAAATTTGGACCTGGGGTCAAAGTTGAGGTTGACTCTGCCCTAGGTTAGATTCAAGGGAAACTTTGACCTAGGTCAAGGTTGACATCGACCTTGAACCATTAGGTTGTCATTGACCCAGAAAGTCAAAGTCTTCAGTTTCTCAGATAAAGTTTTTTAGAAAGAGGCTGGAAACTGGGGAGAAAATAAGAATAGGGGAGAAACAGCCAGATCCAGTCAAATACCCATTCAAGATGCTTGAAATGACCTAAACTACATACTCAAAGGGCTAAATGTTCTCAACATGGAAGTCCTTCCATTTTAAGATGATACAACTTGGAAGATCATAATTCGACTAAGTATAGAAGATAGAGCAAATAGAGAAGCACCTAATGATCAGAGCATCGGTGCACATGTGTATGATCAAGTTTTGGTATGCACCCTTGGATATAAGATTTTGAGTATTCTGATATGCTAAGTCTAAGAATGCATGGTCAGATTTGATAGTATGGATAAGTTACAACAAGTCTAAGTGACACTCACAAATAAGCAACAAAGCAGAACAAAGCATGGAGTCAACATATAGTTTTTTATTTAGCATGTATCATTTTGTTTTGTAAAGGCTATGAGCCTATTGCAATAGTGATCTAAACATGTTAATATCATTGTATGTAAACATGCTTGAGACAACTAATTTGGAAGAATTGTATGTGTTAGGTTTTAGGCCGACACAATATGTAGTTAGTTTTGGTTGCACCCATTCAGCATGTATATATATGATATGCACTTTTGTATTTGTATATGAGGAAGAGATATAGAGTATAGAAGATATAAAGAAGAGAAGAAGTATGCGAGTTCAGTCAACATGAGATAAAGCTCTAAAAGAAGTTAGAGCATCAGCACACAAAAGGAACTGATCAGATATCAATGTCAAAGAAGCAGTTCACCATTATAGATATAGTGTGTATCTGATAACCATGAGGTTGTAGCCTTCTTCATTGAGCAGTGAGCTCTGGAAGTGAGCCTTCTACCCCTAATAGGGTTTGTTATATCAGACTCCTAACCAAGTCATTGTACTAAGCTTTGTAAAGACTGCTCCTAATAGGGAAAAGGAACATTAACATGTTCATAATATCAATTACAATTATTTGTGGGTATTAATTCCCACCGAGGTTTTCCTTTGGCCAAGGTTTCCCCGTAAACATATCTTGTGTTATGTGTTATGGTTGAACGTTTCATTTTCTTTACCATTCATTTCAGTACTTAATTAATTGAGCTAAGTTTAAAGAAGCAGAAATTGTAGAACATTGATTCACCCCCCCTCCCCCCCTCTCAATGTTCCCATTCTTAACATAAGTTCTATTAATGTATTATAATTATTTATATTTGGTAATGCATTGAATTGGGTAATGCTTTATAGGTTAGGTTTTTCTTGACATGGTTTTCACAAGGTATATTGGTTATATTCTTGTGCTCAATTAGCTTTTTGGATTCTATCTCTCATTGTTTTTGTTTGTGTTATTTTTATGACAAAACATTATTGATTTTTGTAATATTCTCTTTGAAGTGTTAATGTGGAAATACTTGCATAGTGAGTAGTTAAGATTATTTTTCAAGTTTCATTGCTAAGTTGTTTTTTAGGTCAATCTTATTTTGCAAGAACATGCATGAATAAAAAATGTTTCTTTCAATCATTTTCTTGTGGAGTTGACCTAGGGGAATGTGTCCCTTTATGACACTAGAAAAAAATAGGTGAATTAGGTAGAGCAAGTATTCTCCAAATACCATGGTAAGAATTTTCAAAATAGGTTATACTAGGGGTATAAAAATATTGTTATGTCTATTTGTGACATTAGAAAAAAATAGGTTCATTTGGCAAAAAAAAATACTCTGAACACCAATGTTTATTTTTGTGGTATTCGTAAATACTACTACTCCCTAGATAGGTATTAGGAAAACCTAGAAATTGAATTCTACAAATTATTAGGTCAAATCCAAATATACTGATATTTTTGTGACCACATAATTAGCCCTAATTTTGAGACTTGACTTGCCTTAGAATACGAAAGAAGCTTTTGATCTATAGAAAGAAATAATAGAATTGTATATCCTATTTTTAATAATGACATTAGAAATTCTAAAGTTTCATGTAATTATTCATTCTTTGATGAGAAAATCATATACTCCTATATATCATATTTACCTATTAAAATTAACTATTACACATAATTGAATTTATCAATCCTTACTATCATTAATTAATATATTATTTATAATTTTATTCAATTACCAATAGTGGCATGTTGTGATGGTTAATTTGTTGTGTTATTGTTCTTTCCATTGAGGTTCAAATCTCATTAGGGATGAGGTCCCCCATTTGTGGCCTCACTAATTCATAGCTTTGATTCAAAGCATTTACCCCTCTTTAAAAAATCTATATTCATTTAATTAAACTAACTTAAATTTATATTTTCACATTAAATTTATTATAATCATTATTTTAATAATAATGTTTAAAGGATGGGTTTATCTTATGGTGGGAGGGCCTCGGTAGGAAAAAAAATGAATTCCATGGTGATAGAGAATAGTACAAAGATTGACAATATGATCGTCAAAGTGATAGACCAGGTCATTACAATAACCATTACTCAAAACATGGTAGTATTTTGGTGATTCTTAAGTAAAAAATAGGTTTATGACTCTTTGCAACTAGTTTGGGCACTAGGAAAAACCCATTGGTTATAGATTCTCTAGACCAAACTGGGTTCCTTTCTGCCATGGTAGACACTCAAATAAAGAAAAAAAAGAGGTTTTTCACATTTGTGAAGAGAATGGACCTTTGAACTTTTGGTGGATGACCTTTGGGATTTCCCCTTATCCCTTTCTCTACATGTCAAATCATTATTTTCCATTGATCTGGATGGTATAAATTTAGAAGGTTGAATCAATTTCAAAGTGTGTGGTGGGTGTATGGATATTAGAAGACACAAGTTTGAGGCAATAGTTGTGGGTGGTGGAATTTGTTGATTAAATTGATAATGGTTGTTCAGACATCATGTCAAAATAAACTACATTCTAAGGATATTGGTGGAAGTAGTTTGTCAAAGTAATATTTCATTATACTTTATTTCATGTATCCTGATTTGAGGCGGTGAGCCCCTTTATTAGATCCTTTTGTATCTTGCCCAGAAGAAGTGATCTTCGGTATGAAAGTCATTTTTATCTTTCCCCAACAAAATTTTCTTGGATACAATTCTAGTAGTGAGACTCTTTTAAAAACTTCACATATATTATGAGTTGATTCTCACCGCGGTTTTTCCCTTCTTGGGTTTTCCATATAAATTTTTTATCTTTCATTGTTGTTGATTAAAGACACATGCTTGGAATCAAAGAAAAAATAATAATTTGATAGAATACCAATTCACATCCTCTCTTATTCTATGGGTTTGTTCATAAAATATCCCTCCTCTTAATCCCACTCCACCTCAAAACTCACATCTAGATGATAATCAAAACCCTCCTCCCCCTAGCATATCCAAGAGAAAAACTATATTTAAAGATTATTTCTCACATGTTTTTTTATCTATGAAATGTGATACTATATTACCCAAATAAATATAAACTTACACTAGGAAGTGGGACACCCATTTTAGTGGTAGACATTAGACTCAAAATTATTCTCAATAAAGGAAAAAAGCCCAATACTACCACTCACAGGTTTGGCTTTAATATTTCAAGTAGTAAAGGAAAGACTTATTAAATCCCTAAAAACCAACTATAATGCCCCCCACTCCCTTTTCATTCACATATTATAAAATAATATTTTTAACGAGGAGAGATTCATAACCTCGAGAGGACATAGGTCAACAAGGTTGGAAAAAATCAATATTGTTGCTACAATTGTCGAGGATAGAGATAAATAACCTTTTGATGATGACATCGTTAATCATTTGGAAGAATCCACTTATAATAGAGATTTTTATAAGAGTAGTGGAGAGACACTATGAGTAGTGAAGAGACACTAAGAGTAGTGAAGAGGCACACACTGAGACTTTGAGATTGGTACCTAGATATCCTAAAGGACTATGGGGAGTTTCGGTGTAATTAAGTATTCAATAATTATGCTTTACTTAAGTTTACTTAGGATGATGCATTTTTATATTAGTTGTCATTGAGACACCTAGGAGTTTGCATTTCATTTTAGCACATGGCTAGAATAAATTCCACTTTAAATGGTGATAGTTGTCATCTCATACCTCTTTGTGTGTGAGAGCCACCTTTAGTGCTTTTATCACATTATCATCCTCTCATTGTTTCACACACTTGTTGCACAATGAGAGGATGATAATGTGATAAGAGCACTAAAGGTGGATCTCACACACAAAGAGGTATGAGATGACAACTATCATCATCTGAAGGCGTGGTCCTCTAAAATTTGAAGCAAAGAGCTCTCCAATGACTATGTAATGAAATATTCTATGGCTCTGATACCATGTAAGAATTTGCCTAAGGAAAAGAATAAAATGCCAAGATCTAGAATATAAAGAGATAGCACAAATAAGAGAGAAAAAATGATATGATCCTCAAATGACTAGATTCAATGATGGTCAATAATAAAATAAAATAAATAATTGATACATACAATGTAGGAGTGCCTGAATATATAGGCAATGTGATAAGACTGCATGATAAGGAGATAATAAACTATCAACCACACTAGGTGGAATCACATGTCCACCAAAGGTGGATCATCCTCCATTGTACATCAAAGTATGTGCAACAATGAGATGATGATAATGTGATAGGAGCACTATAGGTAGATCTCACACACAAAGAGGTATGAGATGACAACTGTCACCATCTAAAGTGGAATTTCTCCTAACCATGTGTTAAAATGAAATGCAAACTCCTCAGTGTCTCAATGACAACTAAAATGAAAATGCATTATCCTAAGGAAACTTATGTAAAGTGTAATTAGTGAATACTTAATTACACCAACACCCCCACTTATGTACAATTTAGAGGAATGCACTTAAGCTCACAATGTTAGATGATAATACACGATGGTTCTTGGCTACCTGACCATGTTAGGTACCCATGTACAACATGAAAGAACAATGCAATGCAATGAAATATCTCATAAAGTAGAGAAAGAGGGAAAACCTCATGGGAAAAAACCTCCCCCAAAAAGAGAGATGAAAAATACAAGATGCATGGATGGATGGAGTAATCAAGACCCCCCCCCATTATGACATACATCATGTATATACAATAGAGAAGTATGATAAGGACAAAACCCAATATGACTAAAAAGTGCCCCCATAAGAGAGAAGTAGTAGAAGAAGAGAGACATGGTATCCCCCCCTCAATTTAGAATGCCTATCAGTGATAGCTACTCCAAGATGAATGTAGAAGTTGGTCCATGAATGTCAAACAATGTTTCTCCCCTTAGGAAGAAAAAATGCCACAGGTGTATAAGAGATGTCTCCCCAATTTGTTAGAAGAAACCTCAAGCTGAATGATGTCTTTGAAAACTGCTCAACTGTCCCTGTGTCAATGTCGAAGGTTTCCCCTTCAAAAAAATACTGAAAAGAACAAGTTAGGATGAAACAAGGATGGATGTAGAACATGTCCCAAAGAACCAAGTGTCTTCCCTAATGATATAGAGACCTCCTGCAACTATTGTACATAAGGATCCACAATTGAATCAACCTCAAAAGATTGATCATGTAGAGAATGGACAAGAGGGTTAGAGTGTTCCCTTGTAACAACTTAAGAAGGATCTTCCCCATCAAAGAGAAGATGTATATCATCAATGATGTCTCTCATATATGCAATGTAGGACTCCTCAAACAAACCTGCAATGTATATCAAGAGTCATCCCCCGATGTTGTAGCTGGAAGATAAGGTGTACCCTACTATGCTGAATCTATGGACCTATCATTGTATCAATGTATGCATGTGGAATGTGTTGATGATGTGACCTTGTCCTGCGACTGTCTGAAGGATCCCCCACAAGTGAACCTACTGAATCAAGAGTATGTCTAACCCAACAAGGTCTAGTGGAAGATGATGATGGAGTATCCTCAACCTTAAGTTTACCAAACAAAGGTGTAATCCTACATGTAGGGGTTGAGGTAGATGAACCATCTAAATCACTACCATTGCTACCACTATCATTTTCCGCAATGTTAAAAGTATGGAGAGGAATAGAGGATAAGCTAGGTGAACTTTCCTCAAAGTTAACATTCCTCTCTATGAAGATCTCATGAGTCGCAAGATCCATAATTCTATATGCCTTAACACTTTATTCATGTCCGATGAATGTACAAGGCCTTGGTGGTGGTGCCTTGCATTTCTGTGAAGATATGTTTTCCCATGTTGAACAACCAAATACTCTAAAATGTCTCACAACAAGTTTTCTTCTATACCATGCCTCAAAAGGAGTCATTCCATCTAAGGCATTATGAGGAGATCTATTAAGGATGTGATTGGCACAACTTATAGCTTCTACCACAAGTGATGGATCAAGAGGCTTGGCTTCAATCATGCAACTTTCCATTTCCTTAAGAGTTCTAATCTTAATTTCTACAACTCTTTTCTATTGATGACTAGATGCAACTAGATTCTGAAGATCAATTACCTTAAGTTCACAAAAGTCTCCAAGTCTTGAGTTCACATATCCTCTTTCATTTTCTACATGAATAACCTTGATGGATTTACTTTAGTACTTCTCAACATGACTCTTGAAGGTTAGAAAATTATCAAACACTTCATTCTTGTGACCAAGAAAGTAGACCCATGTGTAACAGGAAAAGCCATCAATGAAAGTGAGGACATAGTGACCCTTGTTGACTGATGTCAATGGAAAGGGGTCTACTAGTACACTATGAACCAACTCAAGAACAACTGATGCTCTCCAAGACTTCCCTTTTTCAAACTTCTCTTTAAGATGCATATCCATTGAACAAGTTGAACATTCACCCTTAGAAAATTTGATGGTAGGGAGACCTTTGACCATTTGTTTTGACCTAAGCTACTGAAGATACTAGAGATTAAGATGTCCAAACTGATCATTCCATAATTTACTTTGTGATGGAGTATGTGTCAATAAGGCACGAGAAGGCTTAGACTTAGGCACAAAGTGGGAGAAAGAATAAAGCCTTGTGTTGTGATTAGATTTACCCATTGCAACCAATGAATCATCCTTAATATTTCATACCATGACTAAATTGAGAAGGAACTCAACTTTATTTCCACCTCCATAGTTAGTGATTTGGTAAATTGAAAGGAGATTGGTGCCAAGGTTAGGAACATAGAGAACATCTTTGAATTCTCCATTTTCCATCTCAACTGGTCCTTTCCCTTCAACTTCCACTTGTGTATCATTCCCTACAAAGATGCAAGGTACGTTAGATGGCTCCAATGAAGAAAATTACCCTTTTGAAGCACCCATATGATGTGTGGCACCTGATTCAAGAATCCATTCCTTTGAAGAACTTGAACTTTCCATAAATGCTTTCCCTTTTCCCTTTGAAGTGGATGGAGATGAATCCTTGGAAGCATTTGGCACATTTATCTTTTTCTTATTGAGTAAGTTTTCCAACTCATCAATTCTTTTAGTCTTGCAATGATTCTTATCATGATTTGGTTTCTTACAATATGCACAAAATAGTTTATCCTTCTTGTTTTTGTTTCCCTTCTTATTCAAACAAGAGTTGTCTTGTTGTGATCGGAAGATTGTTGTGTCTCTGATTGTTATTTTGGTTTCCACTTCTTCTTCTTCTTGTTGAAACTTTTTCCACCTTGATTTATTTAGTTCTCATTATTAGACACCAATGCCATAGACTTTGAAGACTTGAGAATACCCATATCCATCAATTTTGACTGTTCCAACATCAACATTTCTGTAAATGCATCAAATGAAGGCTTAGTGAAGGCACTTCCCATGGTCAACTTGTGAGTATTGTAACTCGAGACAAAAGCTTCATATTCTGAAGGTAGTCTCTTTAAGATGTGATGAATCAACCTAGCATCCCTCATGGAATTACCATAATTATTAAGTAGTGTTCTCAACTCATTAGCTTTACTGACATAGTCTTGAATTATGTCAAAATTTATAGGATCTAAGAGAAGTAGATCATCCTCAATTGAGAATCATTTTTTCTCATCCACCTTTCCATACAAATCTTCAAGTTTGTCCCAAGTACCCTTGGAATCCTTAAAGCTAGAAATGTGGAAGAAGACATCTTCATGAACACAACTCCTTATAATTCATAAAGCCATATTGTCTTTGATTTTCCAACCAGCTTTTGCATTATCATCCACATTAGGACCAACGTGTTCTTTAATTGTTTCATTTACATATATAAAGATTAAAACCCTTTTCCATTAGTTTACTCCATACTTTATCTTTCTATGTAGCATACTTATGTGAAGCTAACAATGGACATCTAGGTGAACCCATCATGCATTGTCATCTAGCATTGTGAGCTTAAGTGCATTCCCCTAAGTTGCACTTAAGGGGGGTGTTGGTGTAATTACGTGTTCACTAATTACACTTCACTTAAGTTTACTTAGGATAATGCATTTGCATAGCAGTTGTTATTGAGACACCTAGCAGTTTGCATTTCATTTTATACTTAGTTAGGAGAAATTCCTCTTTAGATGGTGATAGTTGTCATCTCATACCTCTTTGTGTGTGAGATCCACATTTAGTGCTCTTATCACATTATCATCCTCTCATTTTTGCATATGTTGCACATACTTTAATGTATGGAGGATGATCCACCTTTTTTGGACATGTGATTCCACCTAGTGTGGTTGATATCTTATCATCTCCTTATCATGTAGTCTAATCGCATTGCCTATATATTCAGACACTCCTACATTGGATGTATCAATTAATCATTCTATTTCATTATTGATCATCATTGAATCTAGTTTTTTGAGGATCATATCATTTTGTCTCTCTTACTTGTGCTATCTCTTGAGCTTCTAGAACTTGGAATTTTATTCTTTACCTTAGGAAAATTCTTATAGGGAGGAAGAGGAAGAGGAATGGAATATTGGTGTAGAAGTCAAGGAGTCTCAATATCAGCATGTGATAATTGTAGAAATAGAGAATTTGAGTGCTAAAGTAGATAATCTTGAAACCCCATGAGCTTCTATGGATGAGAAGTAAATAGAGAATGGATTCAATGACTAGAAAAGGATATGAAAAGCTTGATTAGGATAAGTCAACACATAATGAAGATAATTATGATGGGTTTGTGATAGTGGATAGAAAAATTGACAAAAAAATAAATAAAATAAAATAATGATGAACATGAAGGAGGAGAAAGTCAAAGGAAAGAAGATTGATAGTGCTACTTCTTGGGAATTATCCCCTACAAACCCATATGAGGAAAGGAAAGAACACTCTACTGTCAAGTCCATATGAGTTGAATGATCCTTAGTCTTTCTGTTGAAACCATCAGTCGTCTCAACACACACATCTCTAATCACAAGATAATATCAACATTACCTAATTCTTTAAGTATCCATGAGCACTTGTAACTGATCAATCGACACAAAAATCCAAATGCAATAAAATTCTATCATTAGGTATCAAGAAAATGATCAATGTACTGAATACCAAGAAATTGAATCAAGATCAATATCAAAGCTCCAACAACAGAATTAGGAAAATAAACATGCAAAGACCAATGTACCAAAATAGAATACAAAAGTGAAATCATTTTATTTGATTTTCAACCATCATGTACTTCATTACAAAGCACATTAAATCCATAAAGGTAGCCTTTACAAGTTCATATCAACTCTAGATGTCCTACTTCAAGGTTTCTCGACTAAATAATTCCACCACTCTAATTTTGTCCAATTTCCCTCATTCTTACACTTGAAAATATATAGTCATGCAACCAACATTAGTCATGTCTTACATAATGTCACAGTGACCTTTCCATCATGACAAAATTAATGGATTCATCCTTCACCCTAATGTTGTTGGAGCATTCTTAGGAGAACCCATTCTTTCACTACTGTAATTGTTAGGGCATAATGTCACCCCTCTTATTCTTTCTAATTATGCCCATCCTAACTCTGAGTAGAATTAGTCTATCCTTGCCTCTAAAACTACATAGCTAGGGGTAACATAGTTTATATTAACCCCAACAATATAATGGAATTATCCTTGTTAACCTAATAGAAAACTTATGAGAACTAAGAAAAAAGAACTAAATATACTATATTAAACACTTAAAGGAGTCATCCCTACTCCCTCTTTATAGAAAACTTCCCTTGTTCTTCCACCTCTCAATCGAAAAATAATTTAGTGAATAAGAAGACAAAAGTGAAATAATTTTCTATAGTAGATGAAACCTAGAAAGACAACCTCCATAGGTTTCTATCTAATTCAAAAGGCATATTTCAAGGCTTCTCACCTACACTATTCCACCCCTATAATTCCTTATGATTCCTCCCATTCTAATGCAATCACACTTGAAAATATACAATCATGATAATCAACATTAGTTATATGTTATTCAACGTCACAATGTCCTAGAAATAATGATAGAATCAATGGCTCCTTCCTTCCTTATCAATACATTATTAGGAATTTTCCTTCATTGAACACTCACCCCTCTCATTCTTTCTGATTCTAGCCATCCTAACTCTAACTCTAATTGGTCTCTCCTTACATCTAAAACTACATAGTTGGAGGTAGTATAATTTATAATAACCCCAACAATATAAAGGCATCATCATCCTTAACTTGAAAGTGTAGTTTTGAGAACTAAGAGCACATAACTAAAAATTAAAAAGATGCAATTCCTACTCCCTCTTTATAGAAAAGTTCTTTGTCGGGTTATCATGCCTAAAAAAGTACATTGTCATTAAATAAAGGTTTTGATTAAATATCCTAAATAGATCCTAATTTGATTGTCTCAATGCCTTGAAAAGTTTAAATGAAAAAAATCATGCTTAGAAATGTAGAATCATGTCAATCAACATTACTCATGTCCAAAATGGAGGTGTCCTCAAAAAATCAAAAAACACACAATTGCTCCTAAGAGACACAATAAAAAATAGACTTCAGTCATGTACAATCAATGTTAGTAATGGTAAATGAGATTCATCAATCAAGGACTGATAGAAACCACAACGTAGGAACCAAATTAGTTTTTTGGCTATGAGGAGAACTATCATTCCTATTCAAAAATCATGACAGTACATTCCCATTCTTTCTGCCACTTAGGTTGTTATTAATGAGTCATCCTTCTGAACTCCCTCAAAAGACCATGTCGTGAACAACATATTTTATCTCATTCAAAGTAGCATTTGCATTGCCAAGGTATGATATTCTTCATTTTCTAGATCTAGCCTTTACTACATGACAGCATGCATTCCTTTATTTCATTTCATTTTCTAGGTTGATTCCTAAAAATAGGTTTGACTGAGGCAAACCCCTTTATTCAACCCTCTCTCCTATTTTTTTGTATGCATGATTAGGTTATGAAGCCGCCAAACAAAATGTAGAAAGTTCAGACACAGTCGAAAGAACCTAGAAATTTTTAGTCAAAATCACCTGGTAATATGAAGAATATTGAATGATATATATACATGTATAACTATATGAATTAGTCCAAAATAAAGTTATTAGAATGCAAACATGAGATGCATTACACATTGAGTCTATCAAGTACCACTTTTGGTTCTCCCCACATGCTTGAAAATCTTGGAATTGGATCCACGCTTTTTCATTCCCTTTAAATTGAATCCCTTCTCATGGCACATAATTTTACTTGGAAATTAGCCTTGACTACCTCACAAGTTCACTTAGATATGACAAACTTTCAAGGTGGAAATTTTATTCAACATACTGCAAGATAGAATTTTAAATCAAACTTTTTCTAATAAATGTTTTTTCTTATATTCTAAAGCTATCATTTGTTCTAATATTCTCATGTAGGTTCTGTACACACTAAAATATGCACTTCTATGAACCATTACATGCAAGGTTACTCAAGAATGAGGCCTCACAAAGCGGCTCATAGCTCTCTATGTATGGAGTTGCAAGATTTGTACAATTGCTCTCAGCTAGAGCTATAAACTCATGACCTTGCTAGTCAACCACACAATGAGAGATTCAAGTGAAGACAAGGGCAACAATGCCAATATCTCCAAGAATCCAATATGAAATGCAATGCAATGCAACTAAGATGAAGATGCAAATGTGCAAGCTATGCTATGAAAATGGAAGTACAAACTAAGCTATGAAGGGAAATAACAATGGATTACAATACCTCCTATTTAAACTAGATGAATTAATCTAAAGCATAAAGGAAATCTAAACTAAGAATGCCATGAAAATGAAGCTACTATGCAAGAAATGAAATCTAACTATGAAGCAAGAAAGCCATGATGATGCAAGAATGAAGACAAGAAGATAGAGTGTTGATGAAGATCTAAGATGAATGCCAACAATGCTCCAAATCTTCAAACCCTAGATGCAAGAATGTCTCCAAAAGCTCCAAGATGACCTAAAAAAACCTGTAGCATAACAATAGCATAAAATATGGATATATAAATGAAGGAGAGAGCTCTCCTTTTATAAGAAATGAGGTGAAATGGACCATTGAGATTAAGAGGCAAAAAGTCTTAATCAGCGGTGGAGCTTGAAAGAGGAGCAATCCATGTGCACAAACATCCTCCAATGAGAGTGAAGTGTTGACTTTTGAGCCTCATGTGAGACAAAAAGTGCTTTTTCCCTTTTTATAAAATAGGAATAATACTTTATTTGTGCAACTTAGGATAAGAGGAAAAGTGGGGGCTTTTTATTTATTAAAAGGGGAGGAAATATTCCTTTTAATCAAATAAAGACTTAGGATAAATAGTTAGCCCAAGGATAAAAATCCAATATATGATCGAAATTAAGATTTGATTAAGAAATTGATAATGTTGAAAATATTGATTAATGATCAAAATGATTCAAGGTTGATAAATTGAATAAATGGGGCCCAAAGTCTAGGCGACCATTTTAGGGTGCATACATTTGCCCCTCTTTGACTAATGTGTGATCGATTTGGGAACACATGTAGTCAAAGAAGAATTGAAATGTGAGATCGATTTGGGATCACAAAACAACTCAGATATGAGGTCGATTCGGGATCATATCCGGACAAACATAAACAAAAGCTTAGACCAACACCGTCACTGCTAGGTGCAAATTAAGCTTTAGACAAAACTATCACTGTCGCTGCTAGGCAATAATCAAGTCTAAAAATGAGAGATAAGAATCTCAAATTTTGAGCAAAAAGCTCACAAAAGATGTCTGAATCAGGAAAATCAAAGAATCGGGGATGAGAATCCCATAAATACTGCCCCCTCGGAATCGAAATCGAAATCAAGTAGAGGAGAGACAGCAAATCGATAAAGATTTGATCAAATCAGAAGGAAGTCATAATCGAATGTAAAGGTCAAGAGGTTAACCATCAAGAAATGAAACATGCCCCAGCGATGAGCTAGAAGAAAAGAGATAGGGCGAATGAAAGACTAGAAAATTGAGAGACATGAAAAGGAAGAAATTCCACCGAAAATCAAATTATGCCTCAAAAGGTCAGTCAACTGCTCAGAAGAAGGAAAAAAATTTTGAAATGCGACTCGGATTTCAATTTCGAGTCCGAAAATGGATAGAAAATGATGTGATATGAAAGACTAGAAATGAAAGATATGATCAAGAAGAATTAGAAGATGAACACAGTTGACCGACTAGTCCGTAAATGATGAAAAGGAGCGCTCTCTCCGTATGCAAAATGCAACACTAGACTAACATGAACCTAAAAATGCAAACTACTATGAAAGTGGTTGATTTGCAAGGTCACAACGCTTATAGACATCTAATTATCATCATCGAGCGTTATTGGTAGCATCGTAAGATCATACAATGCACACTAGCATAACTATGTGTATATGAATATGATCTTTATCAGATAGAAATGTGAAAATCTCACCTAGGTATCAAAGACATATAGGTCAAGATGACTAATGCAGTAAGACTACCTAAGTTTGATATGGCGAGATTATGCTTGTATCAAGACACATGAAAGTCAGGATAGCTAAAAGCATGCACTCGCAAAACAGTCAAGGATAATACCTTGTCAATCCATAGTGTCAAGTAGGACCAGCGTAAATGCTCATGACAGTTAGGATCAACAAAATATACCCGCAAGCAGATAAAGAAAGAAAACATGTTCTCATTCCCTCAGTCTTCTAGCTATGCATCATCGAAAACTTCTCAGGGAGAGATCACTCATCAAAGAAATCCTCATAGACAGCACACAAAGAAAAATAAAGTCATCATGTCATTATCGAGTTGATTGTTTAAGTGCGTGTGTGTTGGTCATAGAGTCAGACTCTAAGTATCACATCTGTTTAGTGAGAAATATCGCATCATACTTAGACTGTTGGGTAAGACATCTGATAAGTGTTAAGAAACACTCGACGCAAGGGTAGTGTTGAAAAACACTGTTTGGGGTGGTGTTGAAAAACACCTATTGTGAAATGCCCCAAGAAACAAATGCACCAAAAGGACCTACGCGAACAGTTATGCCCCCTAGACAAAGATAAAGACCAATTCCAGACTAGGCCAAATAAGGTCAAGGCATGATGGAAGGTGGCTAAGTGTAGAGGACGCATGCTAATAAATAGGGGTACAAAGGCCTCAAGTAGCGCCTGTTTCCAGGTTTTCACCACTTGGAATCTTCTTAATTTTTTAATTTTTAAATTTTTTAATTTTTTAATTTTTTGGATTTTTGCTACCAAGGTGCCTATTGCTAGGTTTTCACCAAGGCACTTTTTCTATTTTTTTTTTAATTTTTTTAATATTTTGATTTTTTTTGTATTTTTTCAGGACTTTTTATGCTTTTTAAGATTTTTTCAGCATCATATATCAATTTTTTTGATATTTTTTTCAGGATCAATAAATATGTACAAAGGATGCCCCCAGACAGAATGGGCATCAAACTCTTTAAGCAAGATCACATCGTGCAGTTCCAATATCTAGCAATGTGAGGGACAAGATGGATGAGCAAGCTGGTGGAGACAAGGAGAATGAAAGCGAACGGAGGGAAGAAATCCTCAAGGTCAAACTCCTCAAGAGTACCCAAGCTAGGGAAAAATTTGTGTCATGTAAAGAACATTTGGACAAGCAATAAGAGGGTAGCATAGGATAAATCACAAAAGCACATTGCAAAAGAAGGAAGGATGTAGTCCAAAGGAGTAGACATGTCAAGAGGCTTCATAGCATCATGTTTTACTTTTTTTTATTAGATCAAGACCAAAGGGGAAAAAGATAGCAAAAGGCTAGAAGGAATGGAGGAAAATAAATATGAAGGCTAAACATGAAAGGAATGAAAGCAAGATCATTGGAAGATAGCTCACAAGATAGCCAAATGTTCGTGTATAGGTCAACATTGTCAAGATCAAAGAGAGAAGATGAAATGGATGAAATATGTAGAAGAACTACGCATGATGCCTGATTATCAGGTTTTCATCACGGTACTTATCCAAGGTGCCACAAGGGAGTGGTTTCACCATAGGATGAATTTATTTCTCTTTACTTTTGCTACCAAGGTGCCTGTTTCCAGGTTTTCACCATGGCACATTTTCAATTTCTTCATCATTTTTTTCATTTTTCTATTTTTTGGAAGAAGGCAAGCTTTTTAGATAATGCTCCTTGAAAGGATAAATCATTGATATACCAAGGATTCAAAATGATATGCTCAAAAAATGCTGATAGGGAAAGGAAAACGCATGAGGAATAGGCAAATGAGGAAAAAAAAAATGATAGAAGGTAGAAGGATAATGAATGGAAGGAATGTGAAAAGGGTAGATGGAAAGAAAGGTAAGATCAACGTCAATACACACCTTGAAGGGTGGCGAGAGGATGGAGGAAACATGAACCATATTCTAGTCCAAATGCAAACCATATTCTGGTTCATTATTGCTATGTGACTCCTCGAAAAGAGGATTGGTGTGCTTGTTATAATTCTCAAATGTGAATGGAGGAATATGAGAAGGAATATGAAAAATGTTTAGCAGAGGTTGTGGTTTAGGCGCATGGAATGGAAGAATATTTTTGGAAGAAGATGAAGTGGAAGTCTTTGGAAGCTTGAATGTCAACTTCACTTTTTTTTCAATATTAGACTCTTTCAAGAGAGACTTTGGAATCCATATAGCCTTAGGCTTTTTATTTCCTTTTGATGATTTAGAGAGAATATCTTCAATAATGGATTTTGGAACCCATACTTGTCTTGTAGTTTTCTTTTTAGATATCTCTTTTGACTTTATATATCCATGTTGATTAGAGGGGACATGGTGATCTTCTTTTTTTGATGGATTCTTATATTGCTTCTTTTTCTTGTATTGAGCATTCAAGTTACTTCCAAAAGACTGGGGACTTGTGGAAGAAGGAAAATACGACTGGTTTAGATGGGTGGATGGGTGAAAAGGATTCAAGGGTATGCATCTATGTTGATCTTGAGGAAAGATAGGAGATGGAGGGACGTAAGGACCCAAAATGGACGATGAATTAGGAGAGTTAGGAGGGGAAAGTGAAGGGACATAAGGGCCCAAAATGGAAGGAAGACATGAAGCCCTTAGTATTGGTGGAGGAGGTCCAAGGATGGAAGTGGAAGACGCAAAAGAATAATCAATAAGTTCATCAGCATCTATATCACGACCAAGGATATCAGCATCTTTAGAATGAGCATTAGGATTTTCAATAAAATCATGAACATCTTGAATAGGAGCAGTTTCTTTGATAGGATCATTCAAAGCTTGCAAAGACTTAGGAAGAGTAGAAAGCAGAAGTGAACATGGAGTGGTAGAACAAGAAGATGGAATACTTTGATCTTGACAAAGATCTTTGGATAGCATAAGCGCATCATTTTTTTCTTGATTTTCAATAGGCTCAACATTGGAAGTAACAACACCATTTTTAATAACCTTAATGGAAGTATCATCTTTAGAAAGTGCAAGCGTAGTAAGGTTGTTTTGATTATCAATAAGCTCAACGGTGTAAGTAGTAGCTTGATCTTGCTTAAAGGAAGAATTAAGACATGGTGGAATGAATGGGGAAGGGTGTAAAGGATCAAAAGAACCATGAAACGGATAAGAGACATCATGAAAAGAATTGGATGACATGGAGGGTTCTTGATCTTGATCTTTCTTTATATTCTCTTCTTTATCATTTTTAGAGTCCTCTTGACATGGAGCCACTTCTAAGGACAAGGAAGCAGGTTGGGATTGTATAGAAGACTTTGGAAGAGATGGTGAAGGACTAGCTGAAATAGGCATTATAGCGGATGAAGGCTTAGGCTCTTTAGGTTCGACATTATTGAAAGTATTTGCAGCCAAGCGAAGGTTAGCTTGAGTATCTTTAAAAGGTGGCCCTTGAGGATAACTATAGGGAACCGCATGGAAAGTCTTAGGATCTTTGTTGGATGAAAGATTTGTGAAAGATTTAGAAGACTTAGCAGCTTTAGGAGATGTGTGGATATTGGAGGAAGTGGCAGATGGAAGGGGACCATCGCAAGACAAAGGTTCAGCATTAACATGATCTTGCTGGAGAGTGAGATTTTTATTTTCAGCATGAGAGTTTTTAGACAAGACATGCTCATAGTATCTTCGTTTATAATCAGCACGGAAAGCTTTCTCTTCCTCAATAGAAGTAGATGTATCATATTGTTCACAACAAATATCATAATTTCTCTCAAAATCAGAATCATAGGGATCACCATCACAATCTATCCAATAGGATGACCCTTTAGTAAGCCTAAGCACACGACGAGGAGGACTCTTAGGAATAGAGTTGCCATAAGTATTGCTACATTGTCCATCATCATAGTCATCATAGTCATCATAGTCATCAAAGGTAGGTTTGTCACTCTTTGTGGAAGAGACATCACAAGGACTATCATGTTGCTCTTTATGGTATGTCTTCTGAAGAGAAGTAAGACTCTTAGGAGAAGTAGAAGAAGAATGAGATCTTGAAGAAGAGGAAATTGAAGACTTAGTGGAAGAAGAATACTTGGGTAATGAGGAACTTGAATGATGTTTAGAAGAGTTATGATAAGATTTGGAAGATGAAGAATGTGAATAGTGTTTAGAAGAATCATGATAAGACTTAGAATATGAAGAATGAGAATGATGTCTGGAAGAGTCATGATAAGACTTGGAGGGTGAAGAAGAATGAGAAGATTTAGATGATGAAGAATGTTTGGAAGAAGAAGATCGTGATATGATCATGTTTATGGTTCTAGTGAAGGCATCTGATTTAATCATCTTTTCTTTTATTTTTGCTATAAATTCATCACTCATGAGAATTTTGGAAGAACAACACTTTTCGAATATGTCAATGAGCTCAAGATCATCTATTCTTAATAAAGGTTCCAAAACCAGATAGTCAAGATTCATGGTTATAGAAGAGGAAGAATCAAGCATGTAAGAAATGAATAGAAGAGATGAATAAAGGAATGTAGACTAGATAATAAGAGGAAAAGAATCAAGAAGAAGAAGAAGAAGAAGAATTTCCCATGGGAGTAGAAGACTTTAGAAGAACATGGGAAATGGAGAAGAAAGAAGAAGACTAAGAGCCATCTTGTGCAATTGATACCATAATGTTCATTGAGATGTTGAGCAACATGACAACACCTAGGATCTAAGATCTGGACTAACCAAGGAAGACTGAAAATAGAAGACCCTTGGTAATAGGATGACCTCACAAAATGTCAACACCAAACTAGGATAATCAAAGTTCTCTATTGTCCAAAGAGAAATGAAAAGATAGAAGAAGGGGCTTTACCAACACTGTCAAAGAGGTGCTTCAAATCAAAGGGTGACTACCCTTGCACTTTTGAACCAGGAGGTTGGGCTAGGCCAAAATATAATTGAAATTGAGATTAAATGAAAATTATTTGGACAATAAGAGTACGAGAATTTCCCAAGAATGTAGCTCACAATTCTAGAGATAAACTTTCTCACCAAGAACAACCTTCTAATGTGATATTTCTCATTTGGCTAATGTGATACTGATGTTGATCTTGACCAATTTGTGCAAAATTTTGATTTTTAAGGTCTGATTTTGGATTTTCTGAATGTTAGGGTGAAAATGTCTGATGTCAATCACAAATTTAACAGCATTTGGAGAGGTTTGCAAACAGTAGAGGATCAAACATGTCTTCAAACACTTGAAACAAGGGCAAAAGCAACCTTGCCAAGACAAACACTTATGATATCAAAATTGAAAAAGCACCCTATGAATGCTACCGATTGTTTGTATGTTGAGAATGTTTACACTGGTATCACACAATTGAAGACACTTCAAGCAATATCTACCTACAAGACAAGGCTCATTACTCATCAACTTAGCCCACAACTTGATGCCCCCTTGCCTCACACCAAGTGGTTGCCCACAAGAGATATTGGCTTTGTCATGGAAGTGTCAAACAACACAACCAAAGGGACACATATGGTGAGTATCTTGGGGTGATCTGGGTTATTCCACTTGGATCAATCCTTGCACTAAGAAGATAAGCGGCTAAATAAAGGTAGTTTCTAATCTAAGGTTCTTAGTAAGGATTTCCGTTCATAACACCCCTCTTGCTCCTCATAAAGGACTAGGACCTCGCGGCCTCAAGAGTACCTTAAGCATTCTTGCTCAATGCTTTCCCCATGGTCGCAATCCCATGAGCTACTCAGATCAAGAGAAGACAAGTGTTATGTCTACCAAGGTTTTGTGTCCTTGATAGCCTTGAGATTATAGTGAGTTGGAATCACTCGCCACCAAGTAAAATGATGACAAGGTTGTCCCCACTTGGGTCGTTCCTCTTGATTGCTCAAGAGCAGGCCCGCTAAAAGATTTCTATACTAAACAAAAAGTGGATTAACTCTTGAGGTTCAAGGTTTCTGGTTCACCACAAGGGTGAAGAGCATACTCCCCTATCTCAAAAATCTCTCCCAAACACACCAAGAAAAGAGATCAATTACCCCCTTGCTTCCAAAACCTTAAGATGGGTCAAGATTTTCTGATTCACCTAAAGGTGAAGAGCATACTTCTCCTACCACCTCAAGATCCCTTTCACAAGGTATTAAGATTCCTAATACAATTAGTGAATGCCACACTTAAAAGGAAAGCAAATAAACAAGCAAGAATTTTTTTTTTGTTTTTATGCTTGGGCAGCCCTGCAAAAACCATTAGTAGCCCTCTTTGACATGCATTCTTTTGACAAATTTCAAGTAATGAGAGCACCTACAACCACAACTTGTTAGACCAACAAGAGTTAGGAGAATCAAAATCCAAAATCTACCAATGATTAGTACATGAAAAATTAGATAATCTACAAAAATAACTGATCAAATGATAAAATCTGAAAATGAAACCATCATGGTTGGATTAGGCTCGGAAAGACCTTTCCAACGATATATCACACTTAAACTTTTGATACCATTTGCAAAATTTCAAAAAAAAATGGGCACCCATTTTCCAGAGTGGCACGGATTTGAAAATGCTAGAAATTTTAGAAAATTTCAAAAAGATAGCTAAGAACGCGAAACTTGCAAGATACAAAATAGTTCACTGTTAGATCAGGCGATATACCTCAGACTTCACCAGTATCGTGCGATACTTCTTCCTATAGCCAGGCGATACTTCCCCAGTCGAGCGATACTTCGCACGATGCCAGGCGATACTTCGCCCGATGCCAGACGATAGACTTCAATATAGGCGTGCGATACTTTTTCCGTGCGAACTATCGCGCCTAGACAGAAAGTATATCGCGTGATACTTCTGAGAAGTGTCGCGCGATAATCTGAGAAAAAAATCAGAGACGCAGATTTTTCCGAAAATTAATCCGAAAATGATGAAAAATGCAGAATTAAAGGGACGAAGCTAATCTACTCTGCCCCACGGTGGGCGCAGAAATGTACACACTAAAATATGCACTTCTATGAACCATTACATGCAAGGTTACTCAAGAATGAGGCCTCACAAAGCGGCTCATAGCTCTCTATGTATGGAGTTGCAAGATTTGTACAATTGCTCTCAGCTAGAGCTATAAACTCATGACCTTGCTAGTCAACCACACAATGAGAGATTCAAGTGAAGACAAGGGCAACAATGCCAATATCTCCAAGAATCCAATATGAAATGCAATGCAATGCAACTAAGATGAAGATGCAAATGTGCAAGCTATGCTATGAAAATGGAAGTACAAACTAAGCTATGAAGGGAAATAACAATGGATTACAATACCTCCTATTTAAACTAGATGAATTAATATAAAGCATAAAGGAAATCTAAACTAAGAATGTCATGAAAATGAAGCTACTATGCAAGAAATGAAATCTAACTATGAAGCAAGAAAGCCATGATGATGCAAGAATGAAGACAAGAAGATAGAGTGTTGATGAAGATCTAAGATGAATGCCAACAATGCTCCAAATCTTCAAACCCTAGATGCAAGAATGTCTCCAAAAGCTCCAAGATGACCTAAAAAAACCTGTAGCATAACAATAGCATAAAATATGGATATATAAATGAAGGAGAGAGCTCTCCTTTTATAAGAAATGAGGTGAAATGGACCATTGAGATTAAGAGGCAAAAAGTCTTAATCAGCGGTGGAGCTTGAAAGAGGAGCAATCCATGTGCACAAACATCCTCCAATGAGAGTGAAGTGTTGACTTTTGAGCCTCATGTGAGACAAAAAGTGCTTTTTCCTTTTTTATAAAATAGGAATAATACTTTATTTGTGCAACTTAGGATAAGAGGAAAAGTGGGGGCTTTTTATTTATTAAAAGGGGAGGAAATATTCCTTTTAATCAAATAAAGATTTAGGATAAATAGTTAGCCCAAGGATAAAAATCCAATATATGATTGAAATTAAGATTTGATTAAGAAATTGATAATGTTGAAAATATTGATTAATGATCAAAATGATTCAGGGTTGATAAATTGAATAAATGGGGCCCAAAGTCTAGGCGACCATTTTAGGGTGCATACAGGTTCGAGTTCAAACTAGAAAAGTTGCACTTAAGATTACTCATCTTAGGGAGTTGTTGGACCAATGGGAAAATGTTGCTTGCATTGTTGCCTAGGTTTCTCCAAACCCTACCTCTCCTTGTGGGTGTGGTCACTTTTCTAAACTAGACATTCATGATGATTGTGGGTCTCGCTCTCATAGTTTGACTCTACATAATCCTAGGGATTATGTTGTTCATGGAGGATAGTCTCAACCCTTATGTTTGCCTTCTCCTTAACGAAGCACTAGTTCGCCAAACACCAACAAATTTCTTTGTGCGCCACTTGCCATCTCCTCGGTCTGCACTCATCTAATCTTAGAGGAGAATGCTAAAAACAATGCCCTTCCACCCCTAAGAATGTTTGGGGGGAAACTAGTTGATAATAAGCCTCAATCTCAAATAGCTCTACTTGCATAATTTATATTAGGCTCGACACATATTTTTTTAATTATATCTTCTTAAGACTAGGTCCTTACATGCTGAGACTCATGTGTGTCTTTCTACCACCTTCCTCTTTTATAAATATTATAACATTTTCTTTAAATTAACAATAAATTTAAATAAAATATATTTATAAAAAACCAAAACATATAAATAAAGAAATAATATATATTGATATTCAAACAATATTCTAAATTGTGACACGTGATAAATACTTTGCATAACATATACCAATTTTTTTTAAATCAAAACACTTTCCCAATGTTATTCATTTAGTACAATGCCTTGATTGATTTCAAATATCTAAATTTTGTAACCAAATTGTAATCTCGATTTTCTTTGAAAGTTGTGCTTAACCTTTTTATACTCGTGTAATCTTACCTACTCCTCTCCTGAACCATCCTTTGGAGATGCCTAGCAAGATAATGAGCTCGCTTAGTGGCCATCCAAATTGTCAATCTTTGTAAGACATAAACGTTATAACTCCATATTTAGAGGCTCACAATTCAACGAAGGGTCCGCCTGCTCTTGATTACCCCCCTTTGACACTTGCCTGCCAGCGCACAGTGTTGAATGTCACATTCTTAATGCTTAGTGGACTCCAAATAGGCTTTAATAATTACGACTTTTTTATTCATTTAAAACCTACGGGAGGGTTTCGTTGGAAACGTACGGGAGTGGTTCTCATCCCTCGTATAAATAGTGTAGGCCCATCCTTCCACTTCCCTCTTTTTATGAATCTTCCCAATGAAGCTACATTTCTCGTTAACAGTTAAAGCGTTTTTTTGTTGCTTTTCTTACATTTCCAGAACAAGGAGGATCGACTGGAACCCTGGAACCCTTTGAATTTGAGGATTTGCCTGGTGATTGCAAGATCTTTCCATTGTCCTTGCCATTCGGTGAGGGAAAGTTGATTCTGGTATGTACATCTTACATGATTAGTTTCAGCCGATGTTGTATTGTTTCTGTAGATTTGAAACTCGATAATTTAGCGATCTGCTTTGTTAATGGTGGATTTGGAAACTAGAATAGCATTTTGGAGTTTGGTGCCTTCTGCGTCAAAGTTGATGGCAATATTTTTCGGAACCTTTGGCTCTGAATAATCTATTTATTTATTTAAAGTTTTTTCATGAAAGCCTGCAAAAGCGGGACTCAATCTTTCTGTGATTGCACCAGTCGGTCTCGAACACCGGCGATAGATGTTTTATGTAAGGCTTTTCTGATTTTCCTGTGTCAAAAGGGCGTGTTTTCTTATTTTCGAGTCATTATCATATTTATTTGCATTTTCTCTTTTCATGAAGCTCCGGAACTTATACGAATGCAGGCTGTCAATTGTCGGCGACTGGACCTTAGGGTTCCTCATGCTAAAATAAAAGAGCCACCTGGCTATTTTCTTTTCAGGATCGGAAGCATCTAACATCCGTTCTTGGAACTTTTGAGATCTTAGCTTCGAAGCCTTTTGATCATTTCCGTTAGTAGATAGTATCTTTAGGCGATTTTATTTCATTTTGTTGATTTTTCTGTTCTGATTTGAAGGTCGGAAAGCAGTTACAATGAAGTTCGGGGAGAAATTTACAGAGTATTTACATGGAGATGGTGAAAGATTTAGGGACAAATACTCACACGTCGAATACAAGCGGTTAAAGAAGGTGCTGAAGAAGTGCCGATTGGGAGATGTGCATGAAAATGGTGCGACAGTAGAGGCGGGAGAAGCGCTTGGTACAGAAAACGAGGCCGACATTTGCAGAGGAGCGGTCAGATGTCATTCCAGACCTTGCGATTTCTCGAAAACGCTGTGCCCTTCAGAAACCTGCCCAGGTATTAAAGCGTCTGCAGCCTAATGTTAAATTATGCATTTGGATAACATATCATTTTCAAGGAGTCGAGCTGGTTTCTCCCCTATAATTAGTTCTTTAAATTTGTTGGATATTTAATGGACTTAATTATTGTTTATTAGCAGTATGCGACAAAATCTTCTTTTACGAGCTCTCAAAAGAAATATCGGCGATAGTTGGATGTTTCAGTTCCCGTACCAGACGTTTGCTGCATCTGCACCTTGCTTCGGGTTTTCAGAGATATTTATGGCGTATAAGACACCGCTTCGCTGATGATCATCTGGCAATGATTCATGAGGGGCGGAATCTAGTCAGTTATGTGGCCATGAATGCTCTCGCTGTCCGCAAAATTCTAAAGAAGTATGACAAAGTACGTATGAACCTTCTTGGTAGTTTCTTTTTGTATGTGAAAATTGAAAGGGCGATTCGGCCACAGTATAACGCTACCAGAATGCAGATTTGGATGCATAATAATTGTAAAAATAGGGGTAATAACTGTATTAGTACAAGTTAGGATCTCCCCGACAGGAGGTAATGGTAAATTTAGAAAATAGAGGGTTATATACAAATTCCATCAATGCTTGTGATCTAAAACATAGTTTTCATGTAACCTTGTCTTTCATGTGCAATGGCTCATCTGGTAATCACAATTGAATCCTCAATTTTGAATGCAGATACATAAATCTGTCAATGGCCGGAACTTCAAGACAAAATTGCAAGCCAAACACATAGAACTTTTGAAGTCTCCCTGGTTAATTGAGTTATGTGCTTTCCAGATCAACTCAAGAGACTCAGAGCATGGCTATGTTGGTGAAATATTTCCTGAATGCTCTTGTGATTTTACTGGAACTGATCCTGTAATTAGATGCACACTGCCTGATTCTGTGAAATTAGAGTTTAGTCTCACATGCCCTATTTGTCTGGTAAGCCTAATTTTTGCATGGTCCTTGGCAATCTGAATTCTTTATATAGAAGGCGGGTTATCAAGAGTTATAATGGTTTCTGGGAGCATTTTTTGGGGGTGTAGCTGATTCTTACACTTTGTATACTGTGATCATTTCAGGACACAGTTTTTGATCCAGTTTCATTGGGGTGTGGGCATATTTTTTGCAATAGCTGTGCTTGCACAGGGGCCTCTGTACCAACAATTGAAGGAGTGAAAACTGCCAACAGACGGGCAAAATGCCCAATTTGCAGACAGGTACTTGCTTGATCTGAATTCCCTTCTATTATTAAGAAACAGGAATGTACTCTTGGAGCAAGAATCCCATCAATGTTTCTTAATTATCTTTTTTAAAATACTGTTTAAATAATGATTCATATAGCCCACGTCAAGTAGGCAGAAGTAATTGATTATAAACTGTTCGATGTAAAGCAGATGGGAGTTCATACGGACGCTGTACATTTGACTGAGCTGAGTTTACTGGTGAAGAAAAGGTGAGCTTAAAACAGGGCTTTAAGGTTCAAAGATAAATACTACATTTGCAATATTTTTTCTGTTGGTATGGCAATTGTTTATATCTGAATTTTGAAGCTTTGCATCTATTCTTGATCATGACAATATCGCCTACTATTTTGAAGCTTTATTTACAGTCCCAGGCCCAGGTATAATGTAGACGATTGTGCAGGTGCAGGAGCTATTGGAACGAAAGATTGCAAACAGAGCGAGCAGAAAGAGTTAAACAAGCAAAGGAGCACTGGGATCTTCAATCTCGATTTATATTAGGCTTTTAGCACAGTGATTTGGTTCTCTGATATCTACAGTTGAGTCGTTGAGTAAGCAAAGCATCTTGTACATAAATAAATTGCAATATCAGAAATGACATGTTTCTGGTGATGTTTATCCTGTAAAGATCTTAATGGACTTCTGGTGATGACTAGATACCGTGTGGTGGGGAGTTGTATGTAATAAGGTTTTTCTCTTTGACCTTTACTAATGTAGGTGAAACCATCAGTTTTCTGTATTCCTGATAAGTTAGACCTATTCTGCAACAACAATCATTGTTTAAGCAAATATCGTAACAATGTGTATGGAATTTAAAATAGAAGTCTTCTCACTAAAGTTGGATCTAAGGCATATATAAATCTCGATCACAGGTGAGAAGAAGTCAGATAAGATTTAAAAAATGCAGCGACCCTGTTCTTGATGTGGGCATCCTCTGTACAGTCCAATAAGAAAATAGACCTGTTCGGGTAAGTCACCAATTCCAATTATAACATTTCCACTCTAACGAGTGGAGGAGCAGGTGCAGTAGGAGTTAGATACGTGTCAAAAACTGTGAATTGAAGATCATTAGAGGCCGTTGCCGTGCCCATCAATCACGCAATCTCCAGGCTGTAGTCTTCTTCGTACTGAAACATGATCTAATTAGGGCCGTGTGACCATTGTCAATGATGCACCCAAAGTGACTCATTTACTGGAATTATTAATTAATATGTGAGGTCGGACAAAAGATGTTTTAACCAAATATTGTCGTTATGTTTCTGAGGAAAAGAAAAACTGCGGACGTCAGGTTTTATCCATACTAATATATAGGTAGGTGAAGTGCAATCTATAAATTTGTTTGGTAGATCAAAGCGTCGTATTCCGTATTCCGTAGTGTGAATCGAGCATATTTGGCAACAGCAAACTTCCTGAATCCCCTGAATGTACAGAGCAGTCTGTCCTCTACCTTGAAAAGTAGTTACACTGTCACGTATCCTCACATGTACTAATGACTCATGGTCTCTTGTGATCCTCACTAATGAGGTCTGTGTAAAATAAAAGAAGATTGCCACGTCAGAGGATTAGATAGAAGCACATTAACGAAAAAACATGAAAAATGAAAAAACACATTGCCACGTCAGAGGATAAGATAAAAGCACATTGCTAGGTCAGAAGATAAAATTCAAGGATTCTCGAAAGCCGTGGGTATTTAAAAATGTCATATGATGTTTATGCAGCAATAAAGTTGAAATGGTAGAGGGAAATTATTAACTAAGTGTGTGGAAAGCTGGGGAGAATTATTACATATATATTTTGAATTTTAATTTATTGGTTACGAGTTGTATTTTAAACTTTTTTATATTTTTTATATAAATATATAATATTTATTATGCTTTGAGAATAAATAAAATAAAGAATGGTTGCTTTATCAAAGTGAAGTTAAAAATTATAAAATAAATTAACATTTAAAAAAAAAATTTCTATGTGAAAGTGAATATATAACTTTTACATGTGATTGTTACCTTTCCAAAAGCCACCATTTATTCTTTTAGTAATTTTTAAAAACTTTAATTTAAAATATATATATTAAATATTATATATTTGTATTGGTTTTTAATAGTTGTATTTGTAAATATTATTATACATTTGAGTTTTGATGTCATATAACAATTAAATTATAATTTTTCTATTAAATGAAAGTACTTGGTTTATAATACATATTTTTTAATGTTTTTTAATTGAATATCAAATACAAATGTCTTGTTCATATGAGCATCAACATTAGACTAATATAAGCTCGAGTTCCTTACGAGAAAACATAAACATTTTTAGCCAATTAAGTTCAACCCCTTAGACATTTTCTTTTTATTGTTGATAAAATAAAAATGAAATTTTTTTTTGTTTTGTTTTAGATATATTTTATCTTTACATTTAATTATATTAATCATAATTTTTCATTTAAAAAAAATATATGTATTAGTTATGTTTTAGTTTTTATGTACATAGTCATGGCATTCTACTCTGTCTTATTGTTTTTGATATATAAAAGTAGCAAAATCAAAGGTGCCAGCCCATACAGAACAAGCCCAAAAGACTTACAAAAGAGAACTATAAGATCACACTAACAACACGTTAACAACACACAAATAATATTAAACACCTTTGATAATATAACGATAAGCATTTTGTAACCAACTAGTATCCACCATCATACAAAATATATAAACAGTTATATGAGTAATATTGTACCAAAATAAAGCTATCCTATCCAGCAACATTAATCTAAAACTAGTCTTTAACAACGTCATAGTTTTAAATAGCACAATAAAAGAAAAACTAAAGGCACCAACAACCTTAAAGAGTCTTGACCCAAAAACTAAAGAGGACACCATACACTAGACTATTTAATTTTGCATCCCGGCTCAGTAAGCACACTAGCCCAATCATTAGTGTGGAACTTAAAACGTTCCTTGTAGTTGCCTTCCTTCTTCGCATTGGGCCTCAATATTTTCTTTTGCAGCAGATAGATGGAGGTGGATGAGTTAAGCATCACTCGTGGACTAAATGTGGAAATACTAGTAACCTTCCTATCAACCACAACTTTTGTCTTCAACTTGCCTAGGTCATCTTTCAACAACATGCAATTATTATAGTTCTCAGTAATAGTTTCCTTAGAGGTCAATGTGCCTCCATCCTCTTCCTCAAGCGTCATGTCATTGGTAATGTCAATAGGCCCCAATTTCACACTATCTGAGACATGGGTAGATGAATTATCATCCGAACCCTTGACCTCCATAGCTCCCTCTTTATCAATCTCCTCCTTTTGGTTTTTGTCATCGTTGTCCTCACTCCATTTGTTTTCCTCCATTCTCCTCATTCTTGACGCCTTCATTTTCTTCAGCATTAGAATCTTCCACCTCCTTGTATTTACCTTTAACAATAGAAGAGTATCTATCTGGTGTGAGCTCTTATGGGTGCTCCTTTCATCGACCACATCATCATCAGACACAACTTCCTAGATGATATAGTTGGATTTCATTTTCCCATCTTTACCTTTGAACTTGGAAAGGATTTTTCTTCTTCTTTTAATCCATGGGTTCAATCTTAATAGAGGGTTCCATTTTAATAGTGGAGTGGGTAGGCGTTTCTAGGCTAGGTTGGTGGAAACCACCTTTAAGGCTAGGGTTTTGCAAATCAAGAGGCTCACAAGGGGTGGAGATTAAGGTTGAAGGGCTTCATGGACCACAATTTTTTGTGGAGGGAAGAGAGCAAGGTGAAAGTGGTAGAGATGGAAAATGAGCCCCTAGTGGAGTGGGATTGGCCTTTTGTTGGCAGTGGGCCAACGTCCCTTACAGGATTTGTGACATGGCTTAATCATCTCCTATGTCTTCTATAAGTCTAGTGGTTGCATCGGGCATTAACAAGTTGATCTTTTGCTGCAACGACAATTGCTACTTGAAACAAGTGGTATCAGAGCTTGGTCACAGGTTCAAAACCATGCAGGCCACGACGAGTGATGCTAGGAGGGGGATAGTTGGCAATGGGCCAGTGTTCCTCGGAGGGTTCACAACATGGTTTAACCGCCTCCTGTGTCTTCTATAAGTCTAGTGGTTGTATCAGGTATTAACAGGTTGATCTTTTGGTGCAACGAGAACTGCTACTTGTAACACCTTTTACCATGGCGTTTGGAAAAATCTTGACAAAATTCTCACGAGAGTTCAACAGAAAGAATGAGAAGGAAATTAAACTCCTATTATAGAAATGATTTAGAATAGGCGTGTGATAATAGTAAAATACCTTGAATTGACCTTCCAGAGTGAAATACTTCATGAACATAAGGCATACTTGGTCCTAGGGTTTCAAAAGTTTGGCTCTCTCATAGCCCCCATGCATTTTCATAAGGGACTCATCTAGATGGAAGAATTGATCTAGGATCTCTATGTTTGAAATCTTACTCTGCTTCTTCCATTTCCTTCATGTCATCAGGAGGTTAGTGGCATTTACAATAACATCTTCATTGATTTCAAAACCAATGTCACCCATAGTAACCCTTCTCTCCAACCATGAAATGGAAAACTAAGAAGAAATACTTTTATCATAGCCTATCATATTAGATTCATGAATTGAGAAAAACCACCCTCTCTGTAGATATGTCAGACAGTGTAATCGATTTTAAACTCATCAAGTTTGTTGGGCTCAATTCTCACATGGTCACCACCCATCATAAGAAAAGAAAAGAAACCCGCAATAGTAACCCAAAAAATAATAGAGTACAATGCAGAAGAATAACTAAAAAATCCCTTAAAATTATTGTTTGTAAATATCCATAATTACTTTGCATTCTCTAATAAAAATCATAGCTAGTTTGAACATCTTGTTTGTGCCACCATTCTTTTCTACAATAGGAAAAGCCATCACAAATCACAAAATATTTCCCTTCATTAATGTTGAAATCAATAAGCCCTGTAATCGTACAAAGGTGATAGAGAAAAATATTTTCTAGTATACCATCTCTTGATCATGTGGCCAAGATGAGAGTTGTAGAACGCATCATTGGCCATGTTGCAATTCCATGTGAAATACAGTGACAAGGCGATTGCCAACATAAAGCCCCCCTTCATAAAATTAAATTTAAAGACCCTCATAACCTTGAAAATATGTTATAAGCCTTAGCCAATATAAAAAATAATTTAAATAGAGTGATAGCCATAGGGACTAATGATGATTTTTTTCTTCTTCAATAGGAAGCTTCAGATTAGGAGGTAGAGCCTCCAAGTTTTTCCAACATCACAAACTAGTAGTCAGGTACCCCAAAGCCGCTAAAGCATCAACAATCCCATTTCCTTCTCTATAAGTGTGACAAATAAAGAGCCTTCAAACCTAAGTAGCATCCTCTTTATATCATCCATAACACTAGTAGAGGACCAATTCATTTTGGCATTGCCTTGAGTATCATCAACAACCAATTTAGGATCTCCTTCAATAATTAAAATTTTAACCCCAATGGATAAATAAATCCTGATGCCCCAGAAAAGTGTCATGCATTCCACCTGATTACTAGACAAATCCAAGTGGCGCCCATAGTATGTTGTCATCAAATCTCTAGAATGGGTATGAATAGCACCATCTCCAACAACACACCCATTCCTCAAAGAGCCATTGAAGTTTATCTTGCACCATGCTAGAATATCATGCATATATGTGCTGACATTGATGTTTTGTCATCTATGTCAACATATTTCTACTATTTGGACAATATTCCTCTATTGTTCCTATGATGTTTAGTGAGAAAATTGGTTTGGTAGGCTTACTATTTTGAAGATAGATGTTACAAATGTACAAATGGTTTTAGGGACGTTTTTAGTTGACTTATGTCAATTTAGAGACGTTAGCATTATGATTTGAGTGAGTTATGGATGTTTGATCAAAGACTGGTATTTTGGATGTTCGGGAAGAGACAATGTTACAGTTTTTACATCGGTTATACAATATTTTTGGTTTATAACTTGGTGGTGTGTTTAGGACATGGATGTGTATCCTCAACTAGAGTGTTTCATGATTTGGATGTTGGTAAGCTATTTTTCTTGAGTGATAGAGGTTAGTATTGGTGTTTCCAATAAAAAGTGTAGAGATAATGATAAATTTTGAGCCAGAGTTATTTTGATCATTACTATGACATTTCATGATGCTTGCTAATGTTTTTAGATTATGTTCTATTAATGTTGCTAGATCTCATCGAGTTATGTGATCAGATTTGGCGATTTTATTGATACATGTTGGTGTTCTTATTATTCTTGGAGGACATGTTGGTGTAGCATGTTGCAATGGATCGAAGCGTGATTTATGGAGTTAGAGTGTGTTTAAGGATGCAGATCTGGATCCTTGCTATGTCTTAGCCAATATATTTTGGATTTGCATTAATTATTGCATTGTATTTGATTAAATATTTGTAATTGAGGTGCTAAGGTTGAGTTGACCTTTTATATCTCTACAAGGTTGATGAATTATATAAATGTAATAATGTAATATCCTTTGTGAATTAGATCATGCATGTATGGGCATATGAGAGATAATGTGAAGATGTACATGAGTGCAATTTGCAATTGAGGTAGAGATATGATGTATTATTTACTTCATTGAAATTGTATTGGCATGATAAGGATGCTATAAGTTAGTTCATGATTTGTGGATTGTAGTCCAAAGTGGATTGTTGTCCATCTATTTTTTGTAAGGAAGTGAGCCTTCATTTGGGTTCTATCCCTTGTTGTATTTGAGCAATGAACTCTAGCTGATAGTGTTCTTGAATGCATGTGCATTCCCCTTGTAATACTCCTAACATGGTATAGTGCTTTTAATAGAGTACATCATCTTGTGGGTTTGATCCACACTGTGTTTTCTCCTAATAGGAGTTCCATTAAAAAAATATTGGTGTTATGTGTTATTCTCTTTATTTTAATGTTCATCATTTAGATATAAGATTTATGGTTAAGAGTTGGTTAAATTTTTTAGCCTTGGGACACAACTAATTCACACCAACCCCCCCCCGCCTTCTTAGTTGTGTGTGCTACCTTGTTTCTATCAATTGGTATTATAGATAAGTCCTCTTTTGGAAGCTTAATTCCTTAAGGAGGTTCGATATGAAAAACTTTAAGGATAGTCTAAGATTTGAAGACACGAACTATTCAATATGGAAAGGTCAGATGATTACACACCTAAGATGCATTGGAGAAGATTACTGAGAAACTACTAAGAAGACATGCAATCCTCCTACAAATATTTCTACTGCCACTATTGATTAGAAGAAGAAATTTGAATACAATATCAAAGCTAAAGAAGCATTGTTGAGAACCTTTTCTAATACAAAATATACAAATATCATGGAATTAGAAACTGCACATGAGATATGGACAAAATTAAAGATTTTTCTTGAAGGAGATGCCTATATGAAGAAAGCCAAGTTACAAAGTTTGGAAGCGAAATTTGATTTATTGAAGATGAGACAAGATGAGATCATTGTTGCATAATAGGAAATGGTGAGAAATGAACAATACTAGAATGTAGATCACTCACCAAATCATGGTGGTACTATTGTACATTTGAATGAAAAACCACTACCTACAAGATGGATCTAGTAAGCACAACTTAGTGAGTTAGGGTACCAACTCGGGATCAATACTTTATAGGTTTGGATTGATTGATTTGAATAGAAACTAAAAATGATATGTAAATATAAATATAATCTATGAAATTAAATGCAAGAAAATAGGGATAAGAAGGTGTGCACATGAAAAAGGAAGTGAAAGATTGTACTTTAAACCAAAATTTTCTAACTGTTGAAATCCCAGATTCTATTGACTTTCAAACCCGACAACCTAGAATCTGTGTGTGTCTGTTATGAAACTTTCTAATTTAGAAAAGGATAAGGCCGACTTGGATAAACTTGTCCAGGACAAGGCCGACCTAGATGATCTAGTACTGAGGGTTTTTGGATTGATCTACAAAATAGCTTTGTATGGGCCTCCAGATCTAGTTCCTAGATCTATAACTAAATTTGTACTTTTGTAACTTATAGACTAAAAAAGTGTGTGTGTGCATCTGTGGATATATAGGGGCTTTCCTTAGTCAAACCCCCATATTTGGTGATTCCCACCTCCATGGATAGCCGTTAGAATATGTAAAGTGTGTGTTGTGCTTGTGAATCTAGAGTATGTCTAGAATGCTAATGAGCTAAAATGTATAAGTAAATGCCTAGATCTAACCCTATGGCATTGATTTTAAACTCGTCAGGTTTGTTGGGCTCAATTCTCACATGGTCACCACCCATCATTAAAAAACCAAAGAAACCCACAATAGTAAGCCACAAAATAATAGAGCACACCGTAGCAGAATAACTAAAAAATCCTCTTAAAATGCTCATTTTTAAATAGCCATAATTACTTTGCATTCCCCAATAAAAATCATAGCTAGTCTAAACATCTTGCTCATGCCACCATTCTTTTCCACAATAGGAAAAGCCATCTCAAATCACAAAATATTTCCCTTCATTAATGCTAAAATCAATAAGCCTAGTAAGTGTGCAAAGGTGATAGAAAAAAATTGTCAGTATACCATCTCTTGATCATGTAGCAAAGATGAGAGTTGTAGAACACGCCATCAACCACGTTGTAATTCCATGTGAAATAAAGTGACAAGGTGATTACCAACATATAGCCCGCCTTCATAAAATAAAATTTTAAGACCCCCATAACCTTGCAACACATGCTATAAGACTTAGCCCATCTAAAAAAATAATTTAGAGTGATAGCCATAGGGACTAATGATGATTTTTTTCTTCTTCAATAGGAAGCTTTAAATTTGGAGGTAGAGCCTCCAATTTTCTCCAGCATCACAAACTAGTAGTCAGGTACCCCAAAGCCACTAAAGCATCAACATCCCCATTTCCTTCTCTATAAGTGTGACAAATCAAAAAGCCTTCAAACCCAAGAAGCATCCTCTTTGTATCATCCATAACACTAGTAGAGGACCAATTAATTATGGAATTTCCTCGAGCAGCATCAAAAACTAATTTAGTATCTCCTTCAATAATCAAAGTTTTATCCCCAATAGATAAAGCAATCCTAATGCCCCAGAAAAGTGTCATGCACTCTACCTGATTACTAGAAAAATCCAAGTGGCACCCAGAATATGTTGTCATCAAATCTCTAGAATGGGTATGAATAACACCATCTCCAAAAACACACCCATTCCTCAAAAACCCATTGAATTTTAGCTTGCACCATGTTGGAATATCATGCATATATGTGCTGACATTGATGTTTTGTCATTGATGTCAACACATTTCTACTGTTTGAGATAGTATTCCTACATTGTTCATGTGATGTTTAGTTAGAATATTGGATCGATATGATTACTATATTGAAGATCAGATGTTGTGAATGTACAGATGGTTTTAGGGATGTCTTTAGTTGACTTATGTCAATTTATAGAGGTTAGCATTATGATTTGAGTGAGTTATGGATGTTTGATCAAAGACTAGTATTTTGGATGTTCTGGAAGAGACCGTGTTACATTTTTTTTGCATCAGTTATGCAATATTTTTGTTTGCTAACTTGGTGGTGTGTTTAGGGCATGGATGTGCATCCTCAACTAGAGTGGTTCATGGTTTGGATGTTGGCAAGCTATTTTTCTTGAGTGAAAGAGGTTACTATTGTTGTTTCTGATGAACAATGTAGAGATAATGGTAAATTCTAAGCCAATGTTGTTTTGGTCATTACTATGACATTTCATGATTCTTGCAGATGTTTCTAGATCATGTTCTATTCATGTTGCTAGATCGCATTGAATTATGTCAATGAATTTGGTGATTTTATTGATACATGTTGGTGTTCTTATTATTCTTGGACAACATGTTGGTGTAGCATGTTGCAATGGATCAAGGCATGATTTATGGACCTTGAGTGTGTTCAAGGACGAAGATTTGGATGAAGATTTGGATCCTTTATATGTCTTAGTCGACATATTTTCAATTGCATAAATCATTACATTGTATTTGATTAAATATTTGTAATTGAGGTGCTAAGGTTGAGTTGACCTTGTATATCTATACAAGGTTGATGAATTGTATAAATGTAATGATGTAATATCATTTGAGGATCAGATCATGCATGTATGGGTGTATGCGAGACTATGCGAAGATGTATGAGTGGAATCTACAATTGAGGCAAAGATCTGATGTATTATGTACTTCGTTGGAACTGTATTGGCATGATGAGAATGTTATAAGTTAGTTCATGATTTGTAGATTGTAGTCCATCTATTTTTTGTAAGGAAGTGAGTCTTCCTTTGGGTTGTAGTACTTGTTGTATTTGAGAATGAGCTCTAGACGGTGTTCCTAAATGCAAGTGCATTAACCTTTTAATAATCCTAACATGGTATAGTGCTTTTAACAAATTACATCATCTTGTGGGTTTGGTCCACACTGTGGTTTTTCTCCTAATAGGATTTCCATGAAAAAAATCTTGGTGTTATGTGTTGTAATCTTTGTTTTAATGTTCATCATTCAGATATGGGATTTAAGGTTAAGAGTTGGTTAAAAATTTGAGACTTGGGACACAACTGATTCAACCCCCCTTTTCTTACAATTCTTCCCCTCTTTGTTTCCTGATGATGGATCATGGAGTGTGATCCGAAACATTGATCTAAAAACCACACACAATCAATCCAGAAATGCATTCATAATCAACCCCCCTTGTCAGCTATGTGTGCTACCTTGTTTCTATCAATTAGCATTAGAGCTAAGTCCTCTTTTGGAAGCTTAATCACTTGATGAAGTTTGAGATGACAACTTTTAAGAATGACAATCCGATATTTGAAGGCACTAACTATTCAATATGGAAAGGTCAGATGATTACAGTGTGAGTGAAAATTGTACATGTTAAGAAGATACAACACTTTAGTAAAATATTATAGATAAATGATAAATAAATAAATAATCAATAAATATATCATAAACCAGATGATCTACTGTCTTCTAAGAGATGTGAGTATAGTATTCCTAGATTATGACCGAGACCAGTGACAAAATGTGACATCTAGATGAAGGTTTTGAATGCTAGATGATTGAAATGGATGCAAGATTTAATCTATATTTTGTAATTTTTAATGCAATATAACAATGATTAATCAAATGAAAATGATCAAAACTACGATAACAATGAAATCAAATCAAACTAAGAATGCAAAACTACAAAAATATAAATAGCAATGATCTCAAAAATGGAGGACAATCAATCAAGAACTCGACAGTATAACTTTGTTGTTCTCAAGATTGCACATACTTTTGTGAAGAACTGAGGGTCGTTTATATAGAAAATTCAGGATTTGATATCTCATGGAAAAACCAAAAATCACTCGATTTTATCAAATTGATTGCCAAGTAATCATGGAATTAGAAACAGTTAACTTTCGATAATCATTCAAATCAACTTTATGACTCACAATCAAGTGTTGAGATCATGCAAATCAGCTTTATGACTCACAATCAAGTGTTGAGTTAGAAATAGAATGAGTCATAAAGTTGATCTTGAGTTAATTGAATCTTCTAATTTATGTGTAGATAAATATTGATTTATTTAATTTCTATGTATAATAATCTCAACCCATTTGATTAATTAAATAAATAACTGATTTGTGTGTTAATCAATTATTTGACCACATTTCATTCAAAATTATATTATTAAATTGACAATTTAAATTAATCAATTAACTTAGATTTTTTGATTACTGATTAAATAAATAATATTAATTAAGAATAATCTAATTAAATCTAATTAAAGTGATTAAGTGGCTAAATGAAGTTTAATTAATTAAATATTCAACATATCCAATTAATCGCACTTAGGATAAATAACATAATATCATTTATCGTCAAATAATATTTAATTAGGGATAATTAAGATAAATTAAGAATATTTAGAAATATTCTCTGATGAAGATTTGTGATAAAATCAATTAGGGTTTTGATAGTTTGATGTGTAGATGTGCCTTGGATTAGGACATTTAGAGTGATTTCGATCAATTTGTTGATATATGAGGTTAATGGTATTGAAGCCCATTTTTGGGGTATTAGATTTTGCCCCTTTTTGAATTACTATGCAAAGCGCAGTGGTTCAAAGATAAATCTATTTGTTGAGACCCAGAGTCAATTATGTGATAGAAAAACTGATCCTGATTCAATTAACTGATTTCGAAACAAAACTTGATTGAAAGATTTGAAGATGTTGATTCAAGTCATGATTGACCAAAGAATCAAAGATAATGCCAACAATAACAACTCTGAACCTGTGATTACGAAGAAGTGATAAAAAGTCTGATTTTGAACCTATGATTATGAGGAAATTAAATATTTTGACACCAGACCTTCTTGTCCAAAGGAATCAAAAGGATATCAACTCCAAACCCTTTAGTTACAAAAAATCAAGGAAAAAACACATTTGAACCGATGGTTACGAAGCGCTGATACAATTTACAGGATAAAGAGAATACCAGATTGATATGGATTTTGATGAATCTGATATGCCCCAAGCGATGAGGACTTTGATTGAGTCAGCTATTAGACTTGGTTGTTGTCTTGATTGCTAAAGAAGATTTGAAAAAGTTTTGTTGATTTAAGATTTGATTAACATATTTGATAATGGTTAATGATGTATAATACCATGCCCCCTTTGGGAGTAAAATTGAAATTCGATGAGAAAGCCAATTTGAATCAAGGAGAAGCTATGTGATCGATTTAGAATTAGTTGTATACGTCCAGGGACTTATTTTGCATCGTTTAGGGGTCTTGTTGACTAAGTTTGACCATGGGTTGACCATGGTTGACCAAATTGAAATTCTAAAAATTGGATATAAGATGATCAAATGGGTTGATATCTAAATTTTGTTGATGTCATGAAGGTTGATTATGCAAACAGTCGGCCGTCTTGGGTCCAAATTTTAAATCATGATTTTGACAAATGGAATGATCTTAGATTTCAATTTTAATCTTGAAAATAGATTCAGGACGTCGAAATTAGCTAGGGGTGTTGTTTTCACGTCAATCGAAACATTTTTGAAATTCAAGTCAAAGCCTATATAAGACCGAAAGAGTCATTTTTGAAATCACAGGCTTGGAATTTGACAGTTGCTCCTACCTATCATATCAATTTTTCATGATGGTTTGGTCATTTTAATGCCTTTCATTTTACATTTTCTAATGTATATTGATTTTCAATTTTTTTCCTAATTTACTAATAGTCTAATAATTATTTTAAATTTAAATATTTTTTCAATATAATATTAGTATAAATTAGTAATATTTACAAAAATCTCAAATGTTCTGAACAAGTTTCTAAATTCACATCTTATATTTTGAAAAGATTTTAAATCAATAAAAAATAATATATAATAAATTATATAGAAACTTTTATATGAGATAAAATAATATTAAATTACAAAAAAATTAGAAATTAGAAATTAGAAATATATGTCAAATTAATTAAGAAACTTTCAAGTTTATATATTGCATACTAATATTTTAAATTGGTAAAACAAGTTTCTAAAATTCATAGATTTTGTTTTAAAATACTCGAAATTAATAAATTATATAATAAGAAACATTTGTCATAAATATAAATCATATATTATATATAAACTAATATATATTTATTTAATTAAATATAATACTATATTATCTATAACAAATTTTGATAGTTTATTAATGAAAATTTAACTTATCAATCTATACGATCCCATAAATTTTTAAACTCAGAAGTGAAAAAAACAGCCAAAACGGCCATCAAATTCCAGGCCTGGTTCTTCATGCTAAAATAAAAGAGCCGCCTGGCTATTTTCTTTTCAGGATCGGAAGCATCTAACATCCGTTCTTGGAACTTTAGAGATCTTAGCTTCGAAGACTTTTGACCATTTCCGTTTGTAGATAGTATCTTTAGGCGATTTATTTTTCATTTTGTTGATTTTTCTGTGCTGATTTGAAGGTCGGAAAGCGGTTACAATGAAGTTCGGGGAGAAATTTACAGAGTATTTACATGGAGAAGGTGAAAGATTAAGGGACAAATACTCACACGTCGAATACGAGCGGTTAAAGAAGGTGTTGAAGAATTGCCCATTGGGAGATGTGCATGAAAATGGTGTGACGGTAGAGGCGGGAGAAGCGTTTGGTACAGAAAACGAGGCCAACAATTGCAGAGGAGCGGTATCAGATGTGTTTCCAGGCCTTGCGATTTCTCAAGAACGCTGTGCCCTTCAGAAACCTGCCCAGGTATTAAAGCGTCTGCGGCCTAATGTTAATTATGCATTTGGATGACATAGCATTTTCAAGGAGTCGAGCTGGTTTCTCCGTTATAATTAGTTGTTTAAATTCGTTGGACATTTGGACTTAATTATTGTTTACTGGCAGTATGCGACAAAATCTTCTTTTACGAACTCTCAAAAGAAATATCGGCGATAGTTGGATGTTTCAGTTCCCGTGCCAGACGTTTGCTGCATCTGCACCTTGCTTCAGGTTTTCAGAGATATTTATGGCGTATAAAACACCGGTTTGCTGATGATCATCTGGCGATGATTCATGAGGGCCGGAATGTAGTCAGTTATGTGACCATGAATGCTCTCGCTGTCCACAAAATTCTGAAGAAGTATGACAAAGTACGTATGAACCTTCTTGGTAGTTTCTTTTTGTATGTGAAAATTGAAAGGGCGATTACGCTACCAGAATGCAGACTTTGGATGCATAATAATTGTAAAAACAGGGGTAATAACTGTATTAGTACAAGTAATTAGGATCTCCCCGACAGGAGGTAGTGGTAAATTTAGAAATAGAGGGCTGTATACAAAATTCCATCAATGCTTGTGATCTAAAACATGGTTTTCATGTAACCTTGTCTTTCATGTGCATGTTAGCGCATACAACCGCTTATATTAGTGGTGAGTACATGCAGTTCTAGTTCTTTAATCATGCATATGCAATGGTAGTTTTTTCCATGAGTTACTCCAAAGTATATGTTGCATGCTCTGCTTTTGTATAAGCTAATTAAGGAGGACTGCCGTTGACTCTTCATCCCTTTTCGTATTTAATTTTTTTTTTTCCGAAATTTCAATCATTACGGTTATTTAATCATTGTAAATCTAAGTTTTGTAATTCAATTGAACATAATGTAATCAATCGTATTTTTATTTTGTGTAGCTCTGTAAGTATTGTTTTTTCTTTTTCTTATAGCTATATCTATGCTGCAAAATTCTACACGGTTTCAGAGCTTAGGTGCTAGGAAAGAGAAATGCAAGTTTTTTTTTGCAGGTTTTAAAGATCAAATCGGGTGCAAAGAATGGAGTTTTCAACCTCTGCTCTTCTCACGTCATTCAACTATTTTGAATGCACGCCATAGATTCTGCTTTGGCCCACAAGTAGAGGCTTGTATCAAACGGTTATGATAATAGAAGCTGAGCTGGATTTTGCATCAAAGAAAGGTCAAGGTCATGCTCTCTTCGCATGGGCCTTGTCATCTTTTCCTTTTTAGAGACACCATGTCAATGGACCTGTCATGCCTCTCCTTTCAACATTATGGAGGGGTTTTCTACTGTTTGTGTTGATGATTCTTTGTTTCCATAGTTGATCAGTTGTATAGACAATTGACACCTGTATTTTCAACTAGCTGTTTATTCTTGCATAGTTGAGTAGTGTCGATAGAGTCACTCATACAGATTTATGTGTCATCTGCATCCTTGAATGATAGATGTTTTACCTTTGTTTGCCATCTATTCATTGTTTGAGAGCACATGCAGATTATTGTCTTCTGTATCTTCGATTGACAGATGTTTTGTCTTTGTTTTCCATCTGTACTTGGTTCAAGTAGTGTCGCTGGGGCACTCATGCAGATTGATTCTGATCTTCATTTTAATTTCAGAGGAATCTTTTCATTCAGCACTATGGTAGTTATCATTCGACAGATGTCCACAATTTTGTTGTCACAAGAGATTTTCTTTGTTTTAGTTTTAATTCTCCCTAGTTAGACTTAAGTGGGGGTGTTAGCGCATACAACCGCTTGTATTAGCGGTGAGTACATGCAGTTCTACTCCTTTAATCATGCATTTGCAACAGTAGTTTTTTCCATTAGTTTCTCCAAAGTATATGTTGCATGCTCTGCTTTTGTATAAGCTAACTAAGGAGGACTGCTAGTTGACACTTCATCTCTCTTCAAATCTAATTTCTTTTCCTAAAAAATTTCAGTCATTACGATTATTTAATCATTGTAAATCTAAGTTTTATAATTCAATTAAGTACAATGTAATCAATCTTATTTTTATTTTATGCAGCTCTGTTTTTTTTATTTCTGCAAGTTGCATAATTCTAGAGTGCAATGACTCATGTGGTAGTCACAATTGAATCCCTCAATTTTGAATGCAGATACATAAATCTGTCAATGGCCACAACTTTAAGACGAAATTGCAAGCCAAACACATAGAACTTTTGAAGTCTCCCTGGTTAATTGAGCTGTGTGCTTTCCAGATCAACTCAAGAGACTCAGAGCATGGCTATGTTGGTGAAATATTTCCTGAATGCTCTTGTGATTTTACTGGAACTGATCCTGTAATTAGATGCACACTGCCTGATTCTGTGAAATTAGAGTTTAGTCTCACATGCCCTATTTGTCTGGTAAGCCTAATTTTTGCATGGTCCTTGGCAATCTGAATTCTTTATATAGAAGGCGGGTTATCAAGAGTTATAATGGTTTCTGGGAGCATTTTTTTGGTGTGTAGCTGGTTCTCACACTTTTTATACTGGGATCATTTCAGGACACAGTTTTTGATCCAGTTTCATTGGGATGTGGGCATATTTTTTGCAATAGCTGTGCTTGCACTGGGGCCTCTGTACCAACAATTGAAGGATTGAAAACTGCCAACAGACGGGCAAAATGTCCAATTTGGAGACAGGTACTTGCTTGGGCTGAATTCCCTTCTTTTATTAAGAAAGAGGAATGCACTCTTAACACTCTTAAAACAAGAATCTCGTCAATGTTTCTCAATTATCTTTTTAAAAATATTATCTTTAAAGAATGATTCATATAGCCCATATCAAATAGGCAGAAGTAATTGATTATAAACTGATAAGTAGGAGATATTTCAAATTGTGATTATAAACTGTTCGATGTAAAACAGATGGGCGTTTATACGGACGCTGTGCATTTGACTGAGCTGAGTTTACTGGTGAAGAAAAGGTGAGCTTAAAACAGGGCTTTAAGGTTCAAAGATAAATACTATATTTGCAATATTTTTTCTGTTGGAATGGCAATTGTTTATATCTGAATTTTGAAGCTTTGCATTTATTCTTGATCATGACAATATCACCTACTATTTTGAAGCTTTATTTACAGTCCCAGGCCCAGGTATAATGTAGACGATTGTGCAGGTGCAGGAGCTATTGGAACGAAAGATTGCAAACAGAGCGAGCAGAAAGAGTTAAACAAGCAAAGGAGCACTGGGATCTTCAATCTCGATTTATATTAGGCTTTTAGCACAGTGATTTGGTTCTCTGATATCCACAGTTGAGTCGTTGAGTAAACAAAGCATCTTGTACATAAATAAATTGCAATATCAGAAATGGCATGTTTCTGGTGATGTTTATCCTGTAAAGATCTCTTAATGGACTTCTGGTGATGACTAGATACCGAGTCGTGGGGAGTTGTATGTAATAAGGTTTTTCTCTTTGACCTTTACTAATGTAGGTGAAACCATCAGTTTTCTGTATTCCTGATAAGTTAGACCTATTCTGCAACAACAATCATTGTTTAAGCAAATATCGTAACAATGTGTATGGAATTTTAAATAGAATTCTTCTCACTAAAGGTGGATCAAAGGCATATATAAATCTCGATCACAGGTGAGAAGAAGTCAGATAAGATTTACAAAATGCAGCGACCCTGTTCTTGATGTGGGCATCCTCGGTGCAGTCCAATAAGAAAATAGACCTGTCCGGGTAAGTCACCAATTCCAATATAACATTTCCCCTCTAACGAGTGGAGGAGAAGGTGCAGTAGGAGATACGTGTCAAAAACTGTAAATTGTAGATCATTCTAGGCCCATCAATCACGCAATCTCCAGGCTGTAGTCTTCTAAAAGCGAAGTTTGTGTCCTTAAACATGATCTAACAAGGGCCGTGTGACCATTGTCTATGATGCACCCAAAGTGATTCATTTACTGTAATTATTAATTAATATGTGAGGTCGGACAAAACATGTTTTAACCAAATATTGTCGTTATTTTTGTTTAGGAAAAGAAAAACTGCGGACGGCAGGTTTTATCCATACTAATAGATAGGTTTTATCTATAAATTTGTTTGGTAGCTCAAAGAGTCGTATTCCGTAGTGTGAATGGAGCATATTTTGCAATTGCAAACTTCCTGAATCCCCTGAATGTACAGAGCAATCTGTCCTCTACCTTGAAAAGTAGTTATACTGTCAACATGTACTCATGACTCATGACTCATGACTAATGAGGTCTGTGTAAACTAAAAAACACATTGCCACGTCAGAGGATAAGATAAAAGCACATTGCTAGGTCAGAAGATAAAATTCAAGGATTCTCAAAAGCCGTGGGTATTTAATAATGTCATATGATGTTAATGCAGCAATAAAGTTGAAATGGTAGAGGGAAATTATTAATTAAGTGTGTGGAAAGCTGGGGAGAATTATTACATATATATTTTGAATTTTCAATTATTGGTTGGCAGTTGTATTTTAAATTTTTTGTAAATTTTTTATATAAATATATAATATTTATTATATTTCTGAGAATTAAAAAAAAAAAAGGGTTGCTTTATCAAAGTGAAGTTAAAAATTATAAAATTAATTAACATTTTTTTTTAATTTCTATGTAAAAGTGAATATATAACTTTTACATGTGATTGTTACCTTTCCAAAAGCCACCATTTATTCTTTTAGTAATTTTAAAAATCTTTAATTTAATAAATATATATTAAATATTATATATTTGTATTAGTTTTTAATAGTTGTATTTGTAAACATTATTATACATTTGAGTTTTGATGTCATATAACAATTAAATTATAATTTTTCTATTAAATAAAAGTACTTAGTTCATAATAGTGTTTTTTAATGTTTTTTAATTGAATATCAATTACAAATGTCTTGTTCATATGAGCATCAACATTAGCCTAATATAGCTCGAGCTCCTTACGAGCAAACATAAACATTTTAGGCCAATTAAGTTCAACCCTTTACACATACTCTTTTTATTGTTGACAAAATAAAAATGAAAAAAAAAAATGTTTTGTTTTAGATATATTTTATCTTTACATTTAATTATATTAATCATAATTTTCAATATTTTTAAAAAAATATGTATTAGTTATGTTTTAGTTTTTATGTACATAGTCATGTGGCATTCTACTCTGTCTTATTATTTCTGATATATAGAAGTAGTAAAATCAAAGGTGCCAACCCATACAGAACAAACCCAAAAGGCTTACAAAAGAGAACTGTAGGAGCACGTTAACAATACATTAACAACACACCAACGACCTTAAAGAGTGTCTACCCAAAAACTAAAGAGGACACCATACACCAAACTATTTAATTTTGCATCCTGACTCAGTAAGCACACTCGCCCAATCATTAGTGAGGAATTTAAAACGTTCCTTGTAGTTGCCTTCCTTCTTCCCATTGGGCCCCGACATTTTCTTTTGTAGCAGATAGATGGAGGTGGATGAGTTAAACATCACCCATGGGCTAAATCTAGAAATAATAGTAACCTTCCTATCAAGGTCCACAACTTTGGTCTTCAACTTGCCTAGGTCGTATTTCAACAACATGCAATTATTACAGTTCTCAGTAATGGTTTCCTTACAGGTCCATGTGCCCCCATCCTCTTCCTCAAGCATCATGTCATTGGTAATGTCAATAGGCCCCAATTTCACACCGTCTGAGACATGGGTGGATGAGTTATCATCCAAACCCTTGACCTCCATAGCTTCCTCTTTATTAATCTCCTCCTTTTGGTTTTTGTCACCGTTGTCCTCACTCTGGTTTTTTTCTCCATTCTCCTCATTCTTGATGCCTTCATTATCTTCAACATTAGAAGCTTCCACCTCCTTGTATTTACCTTTACCAATAGAATGAGTATCTATCTGGTGTGAGCACTTATGGGTGCTTGTTTCATCGACCATGTCATCATCAGACCCCACTTCCTAGATGATATAGTTCGATTTCATTTTTCCATCTTTGTCTTTCAACTTGGAAAGGCTTTTTCTTTTTTTATCCATGGGTTCAATCTTAATAGAGGGTTCCATTTTAATAGTGGAGTGGGTAGGCGTTTCTAGGCTAGGTTGGTGGAAACCACCTTTAAGGATAGGGTTTTGCATACATTTCTTCCTACTAGGTCTAGGAAAATCAAGGATGCTCACAAAGGGAGGAGATTGAGGTTGAGGGGCTTCATGGACCACAATTTGTTGTGGAGGGAAGAGATCAAGGTGGAAGTGGTAGAGATGGAAAATGAGCCCCTAGTGGAGTGGGATTGGCCTTTTACCATGGCTTTTGGCAAAATCAACAACCTCTTTAACAAAATTCTCAAGAGAGTTCAACAGAAAGAATGAGAAGGAAATTAAACTCCTATTATAGAAATGGTTTAGAATAGGCATGTGATAATAGTAAAATACCTTGAATTGACCTTCCAGATTGAAATACTTCATGAACATAAGGCATACTTGGTCCTAGGGTTCTAGAAGTTTGGCCCTCTCATAGCCCCCATGCATTTTCATAGGGGACTCATCTAGATGGAAGAATTGATCTAGGATCTCTATGTCATAAACCTTACTCCACTTCTGCCATTTCCTTCCATTCATTGGGAGGTTAGTGGCCTTCACAATAACATCTTCATTGATTTCAAAACAAATGCCACCCATAGTAACCCTTCTCTCCAACCATGAAATGGAAAGCTAAGAAGAAATACTTTCATCATAACCTATCATATTCTTCATGAATTGAGAAACACCACCCTCTCTACAGATATGCTAGATAGTGGCATCAATTTTAAACTCATTAGGTTTGTTGGGCTCAATTCTCACACGGTCACCACCCATCGTAAGAAAAGAAAAGAAACCCACAATAGTAACCCACAAAATAATAGAGTACAACATAGTAGAATAATTGAAAAATCCCCTTAAAATGATTGTTTGTAAATATCCATAATTACCGTGTATTCTCTAATAAAAATCATAGCTAGTCTGAACATCTTGTTTGTGCCACCATTCTTTTCTGCAATAGGAAAAGCCATTGCAAATCACAAAATATCTCCCTTCATTAATGTTGAAATCAATAAGCTCTGTAATTGTACAAAGGTGATAGAAAAAATAATTTCCAGTATACCATCTCTTGATCATGTGGCCAAGATGAGAGTTGTAGAACACATCATTGGCCATGTTGTAATTCCATGTGAAATACAGTGACAAGGCGATTTCCAACATAAAGCCCGCCTTCATAAAATCAAATTTAAAGACCATCATAACCTTGCAACATATGTTATAAGCCTTAGCCCATATAAAAAAATAATTTAAATAGAGTGATAGCCATAGGGACTAATGATGATTTTTTTCTTCTTCAATAGGAAGCTTTAGATTAGGAGGTAGAGCCTCCAAGTTTCTCCAGCATCACAAACTAGTAGTTAGGTACCCCCAAAGCTGCTAAAGCATCAGCAATCCCATTTCCTTCTCTATAAGTGTGAAATATAGAAAAGCCTTCAAACCCAAGTAGCATCCTCTTTATATCATCCATCACACTAGTAGAGGACCAATTCATTTTGACATTGCCTTGAGTAGCATCAACAACCAATTTCGAATCTCCTTCAATAATCAAATTTTTAACCCCAATGGATAAAGAAATCCTAATGCCCTAGAAAAGTGTCATGCATTCCACTTGATTACTAGACAAGTCCAAGTGGCACCCATAGTATGTTGTCATCAAATCTCCAGAATGGGTATGAATAACACCATCTCCAACAACACACCCATTGCTCAAAGAGCCATTGAAGTTTATCTTGCACCATGTTGGAATATCATGCATATATGTGCTGACATTGATGTTTTGTCATCTATGTCAACATATTTCTACCGTTTGAGACGGTATTCCTCTATTGTTCCTATGATGTTTAGTGAGAAGATTGGTTTGGTATGCTTACTATTTTATAGATGTTACGAATGTACAAATGGTTTTAGAGATGTCTGTAGTTGACTTATGTCAATTTATAGAGGTTAGCATTATGATTTGAGTGAGTTATGGATGTTTGATCAGAGACTGATATTCTGGATGTTCAGGAAGAGACAATGTTATAGTTTTTACATCGGTTATACAATATTTTTGGTTTATAACTTGGTGGTGTGTTTAGGACATGGATGTGTGTCCTCAACTAGAGTGGTTCATGATTTGGATGTTGGCAAGCTATTTTTCTTGAGTACAGAGGTTACTATTGGTGTTTCTGATAAACAGTGTAGAGATAATGGTAAATTTTGAGCCAGATTTGTTTTAGTCATTACTATGACATTTCATGATGCTTGCTGATGTTTTTAGATTATGTTCTATTCATTTTGTTAGATCTCATTGAGTATTGTGATCAGATTTGGTGATTTTATTGATATGTGTTGGTGTTCTTATTATTCATGGATGGCATGTTGGTGTAGCATGTTGTAATGGATTGAGGCATGATATGTGGAGTTAGAGTGTGTTTGAGGATGTAGATTTGAATCCTTGCTATGTCTTAGCCAACATATTTTGGATTGCATTAATTATTGCTTATATTTGATTAAATATTTGTAATTGAGGTGCTAAGTTGAGTTGACCTTGTATATCTCTACAAGGTTTATGAATTGTATAAATGTAATAATGTAATATCCTTTGTGAGTTAGATCATGCATGTATGGGCATATGAGAGACAATGCAAAGATATACATGAGTGCAATCTACAATTGAGGCAAAGATATGATGTATTATGTACTTCATTGAAACTATATTGGCATGATAAAGATGTTATAATTTAGTTCATGATTTGTGGATTGTAGTCCAAAGTGGATTGTTGTCCATCTATTTTTTAAGGAAGTGATCCTTCCTTTGGGTTCTATCCCTTGTTGTATTTGAGAAATTAGCTCTAATTAGCATTCCTGAATGCATGTGCATTCCCCTTGTAATACTCCTAACATGGTATAGTGATTTTAACAGAGCTCATTATCTTGTGGGTTTGATCCACACTATGGTTTTCTCCTAATAGGATTTCCATGACAAAAAAATTGGTGTTATGTGTTGTGATCTTTGTTTTAATGTTCATTATTTAGATTTAAGATTTAAGGTTAAGAGTTGGTTAAAATTTTGAGACTTGGGACACAACTGATTCACCCCACCCCCCTTCTTAGTTGTGTGTGGTACCTTGTTTCTATCAGTTGGTATTAGAGATAAGTCCTCTTTTGGAAGCTTAATTTCTTAAGGAGGTCTGAGATGACAAATTTTAAGGACAGTCTGAGATTTGAAGACACTAACTATTCAATATGGTCAAATGATTACACACCTAAGAGGCATTGGAGAATATTAGTGAGAAACTACTAAGAAGACATACAATCCTCCTACAGATCTTTCTACTGCCACTACTGATTAGAAGAAGAAACTTGAATACAATATCAGAGCTAAAGAAGCATTGTTGAGCACCTTGTCAAATACAAAATATACAAATGTCATGGAATTGGAAATTGCACATGAGATATGGACAAAATTAAATATTTTTCTTGAAGGAGATACCTGTATGAAGAAAGCCAAGTTGCAAAGTTTGAAAGGGAAATTTGAGTTATTGAAGATGAGAGAAGATGAGAACATTGTTTTATAATAGGAAATAGTGAGAAATGAACAATACTAGAATATAGATCACTCACCAAATCATGAGGGTACTATTGTACATTGGAATAAAAAACCCTTGCCTACAAGATGAATTTGGTAAGTACAACCTAGTGAGTTAGGGTTCCAATTCGGGATCAATACTTTATAGGGTTGGATTTTATTGATTCAAATAGAAACTAAAAATGATATGTAAATGTAAGTATAATTAATGAATGTAAATGTAAGGAAATAGGGATAAGAAGGTGTGCACCTAGAAAAGGAAGTGAAATATTTCACTTTAAAATTGAATTTTCTAACTGTTGAAATCCCAGATTCTGTTGAGTTTCAGACCTAGCAACCTATAATTTAGGTGTGTCTATTATGGAACTTTCTAATTTGGAAAAGGATAAGGCCAACCTGGATAACCTTGTCCAGGACAAGGCCAACCTAGATGACCTAGTACTAAGGGTTTTTGGACTGATATGCAAAATAGCTTTGTATGGGCCTCCAGATCTGGTTCTTGGATCTATAGCTAAATTTTTACTTTTGTAACTTACATATCTGAAAAAGTGTGTGTGTGTGTACATTTGTGACTATATAGGGGATTTCCTTAGTCAACCCCCCATTTTGGTGATTCCCACCTCCATGAATAGCCATTAGAATATGTAAAGTGTGTTGTGCTTATGAATCTAGAGTATGTCTAGATTGCTAATGAGTTAAAATGTATAAGTAAATGCCTAGATCTAACCCTATGTGGGATAGATTGAAATCCTATCACATAAATGCAAACAATGTTTGATTGAATGCATGTAAATGTAATTATGTAAATTATGAAGTATCAATGCATAAGTTTGAAAATAGGAAGGAAATCATACCAAGCCCTAGAGGGAAAAATAACTCATATCCATCCTCACAATTTGTTTGAAACTTTGTGATAATGTAGAAATTGATGTCTTGAAAGCTTGATTGAAAATCTAGATACTTTATGTGAATTCTTGAGAGAAGTATTAAATAGAAAACCCTTTTTTCAATAGATGTCATCAAACTAGGGCTTCCACCTTGCAATTGCTTGTTGTAATCAAACTGGGGTTTTCACCTTGCACTTAATTTCTTAATGCCAGAATAAAGCAACTAGGTTTCTTTTATAGTGATTTTGGGAGTCAAAATTAAGTATTCGACAATGGATCTAGAAACCTTTCAACTCCACCAAAGTGGACCCAAGCCCTAATTCTAGATGCAAGCCCCTAGGACAAGGCTGACCTAGAGGACCTAGTCCCCAAGGAATTTGGTGAGTCTTGAGTGGTGGACCAATGTCAATTTGATTGTGTGAGGTCCAAAAATGTAGTTGATTTTGATGATGGGATTGAATTTCAAGGCCAAAAGAAGGTAAAATAAGGCATAGGAGATAGAATGAATTTTTTGATTGGAGGAAAATAGATGAGGATGCCTAAAAATTATATCCTACCTTTATTTTGCACAAGTTTGAGGGATTAGAGGACTCAAATTTGAATAAAGAATACATTAATTACCCTTGTGAAGTCCTAGAATACAAATGTATAATGTAAATAGAGTAAGATAGGTGCTAAACAATCATTAAATTTTAGAGCACACAAGTGCTTACAATTTAGGATAGTACATTTATCCCCTAGTTTAGCGATATATGACTCTATGTACATATGTAAGCTAAAGTAAAAATAAAATCAGTAAATGAATAGGATATATCAAATCCCCCAATGGATAGATCCTACAAGAGATTGTTAGTAACTGCAACCTGCAAAACCACATCTTAATGAAAACAAAAATCACCTAGGGATTACTAAGGAAATGATGAAGCTAGTGGGTAGTTGTATAATAGGAAATGGTGAGAAATAAAAAACTGCTAGAATGTATATCAATCACCAAATCATGGAGGTACTATTATAAATTGGATTAAAAAACCCTTTCCTACAACGTGGATCTAGTAAGCACAACCTAATGAATTAGGGTGCCAACTTGGGGTCAATGATTTATAGGGTTAAATTTGATTGATTCCAATAGATGCTGAAAATGATATGTAAATGTAAATATGATCTATGAAAGTAAATGAAAGGAAATAGGGATAAGAAGGTGTGCACCTAAAAAGGGAAGTGAAATATTGCACTTTCAACTTGAATTTTCCAACTGTCAAAATCCCAGATTCTATCAAATTTTAGATGTGGCAACTTGGAATATGTGTCTGATTGTTTAGGAACTTTTTGATTTGGAAAAGGAAAAGGATGAATTGGATGGGCCTTGTCTAGGAAAAGGCCAATCTATCTGACCTAATCCTAAGGGGTTTTGGACCGATTTGAAGAATCTCTCTATGTGGGTCTCCATATTTGATTCTTGGATTTACAACTAAATTTGTACTTCTATAACCTATAGATCTGAAAATGCATGTGTGTGAAAATATATGGGTTTACCTTATTCAACCCCCCCTTTTGGTGATTAACACCTCCGCGGATAGCAATTAGAATATGTAAAGTGTGTGTTGTGCCTCCTCAATCTAGAGTATGTATAGAATGCTAATGTGCTAAAATGTATAACTTAATTCTTAGATCTAAACCTATGCATGAGAGTGAAATCCTAGAATGTACATGAAAACAATGTTTGATTAAATGCATGTAATGAAAACATATAAAGTATGACATATCAATGCACAAATATAAAAATAACAAGGAAATCCTACCAAGCTCTAGAGGGAAAAGTAGTCCTAGCCATCCTCACAATTCATTTGAAACTCATGATAATGTATAAATTGATGTGATCTTGAATGCTTGATTGAAATGTATATACTACATGTGAATTCTTGAGATAATTCTTTGATAGAAAAATGTTGCTTCAATAGATGTCATAAAACTAGGGCTTCCACCTTGCAATTTCTTGTTGTAATCAAATTGGGGTTTTCACCTTGCACTTGATTTCATTATGCCATAATGAAGCAATTAGGTTTCTTTTATAGTGATTTCAAGAGTGAGAATTAAGCAATTGAAAATGGATCTAAAAACCTTTCAACTCCATCGAAATGGACCCAAGCCCTAAATCTAAACTCAATCCGCTAGGAAAAGACCGACCTGGGTGACCTTGTCTAGGAAAAGGCTAACCTGGATGACCTAGTCCCCAAGGACTTTGGTGAATCTTGATTAGTGGGTTTGTAATGTCCCCACCAAGGAACCCATAAGGAATCAGGTCTTAAGTACCAAAATTACAACTATTTTTTTTTTTATAAACATTACTAACATCTTATTGATTACATCTATAAATGAACATTTCCTTAAAGGTTACCAATGTTACAACCATTGCATTTCATTTACTACCTGAATGAATTTATTTTATTTTCTTCTACTATGCACACTTTATAAATTAAGGAAAAGATAAGAACATATTGTTTCTTTCCTAACTAAATACATATATCCTTTACTTTTCATTTCACTTCCAGTTCTTCCTATCTACACATTGAATAACTAGTCTTTACAACATATAAGAAAGCTTTCACATTAGATATCTTATTTTCCATTTCAATCATAAGAGAGATAAGGTAAATAATACAAAGATTACATTCCTTTGATACAACTTTTGAATCTTAAATAAACATTCCTTGAATACCCCTAAAGCTATCCCTCACTGATTACATTGCTTTGTCATTTCAATTTCAAATACAATTTTAATTACATCAAATGGACCAAATAAAGAGATCTTTATATCTTGCATAGAAATAAAAAATGGTACATGGTACAAATGAGAATTATTCCTCACTACATAAATTTGAATCCAAGCCAAGACATGAACAACGAATAGTACCTTGAAAGAGATTTACCACCCAAACATTTGAAATTGGTGAAGTTCCACCCCCCATGCTATGAGATAGAACCAAGGTACTAACAAGCCCTAGAGAAACCTAATTTAACAAAAACTATTCACTTAAAACCAAATGAAAAGACATAAACAATATATCATTATACTATTCACAAAGGTTAGGTTTCTAGCATACCATCTAGGCGAGTGTCATCACACAGCCTGTACATTGGGATCCACCATCGTAACCATGTAACACTTATCCCATTTTTATGTGAAGGATCCACCCTGGTAGTTACTCATGGTCTCGGTACTCTAACAGGTCAATGTGGACTTACATTACATATCTTTTATTATATTTTGAAACCCCCCTTTCCTAAGTTAATTATTAAGGTTACCACTTGATTACAAACTCACCCATAGGATCATCTAGAAACCACTTTTGATCCTAAAACCTATGGTGAGATAATCACCTAGGGTACCTAGTCCCCTACCCAAACACAATCCAAGAAACAAGAATACACTTCAAATGGTCTACTTTATAGGTCCAGGGAACTCTCATGTGCTCTCAAGCCCTCGGGATGAGTCCTAACCTTATCACATGTATAAATAATTTCATAGAAAGAATGTCAAGTACAAGACACCTTATAAAAAGAATTACAACGCACCCTAAGCATGGAATTGACATTTATAGGTGTGAAAAGATGCAGACCAGACTCAAGAACTAAGTGTAGGAGTCACATGCCAAACCCCAAGCCCAAAAGTGACCAAATTTGACCCCTAGGACCCCATAAGTCCCATAATAATATTCTCATAGGTCCATAAAAGTATTCTCATAGACCCCTATGAGTGGAAATGCAGGCTTGTATGAGTAAATAGGTTCACAGTTGTTTTCTCATATGATAATTGTCACAAAAGCTCTCAAAATTGCCCAAAAATAAAAATATGAAGTATGGAGAGTTCCTGGGAAAGGTTCCCTGAGGTATACCTAGTTTAGGTACTTCAATAACACATCCAAAGCTCCTCTCTAACTCACCATATATCCCAAAACATAAGCAGATGATCAATAAACTAAGAAGTGAAATCAAAATTTGCATATTTCACAAGAAGGAAAAACTCCCTATAGACCTTCCTAAACATTCCTAAAATTCCCTAAACTTCCCTAAAACACACATACATAGAGAAATACACCAAATTACAATCATAGGAACAATAATAGAGTTCATGGGAAAATATTTGGTAAAGAATCTTCTAATGTAACACAACTTCCCGTAAACAATATACTTTTACAACCAATTAATTGATTTAATAATTCATAAAACCACAGAGTTTTAAAAACCATATTAACACAACATATTTCACACACACACATAACAATCATACAAGCAAGAAGGTGATTCTTCCTAGTTCCAGATCCTACCTGGAGTCCAACAGAGAATCCCTTCTGGAGTTGAGCACACCACAACAACCTTCCAAGCTTTGAGTGATGAATACCTTCTAGGAAAAATCTATCCCAATCCTTCTGAAAATAATCTTCCTTCCTCCTCTGAGAATCTCCCAAAAAGCCCTCATTGAAGAAGAATGATGAATGCAAATATGGAAAACTCCAAAACAATTACTTCAAGAAAATCTCCCAAATTTCTCCAATCCCCCTAAACTCCTCACATTTGAATAATTTATAAAAAACTATATGTGGTTGGAGGATTTTATTTATGGGAAGCAACTACTCCAACTACTATAGTTGGTTGCAAAATTAAAGAATCCCCATAAACAACTTTAAAAGCTTTATTATTATTTTATTAACTTATCCTTCTAAAGAAGACCATAATTAGATAAGGAACACAAGAATTCTAAAATAACTCACATAGCACAACTAGAAGCAAACTAGCCTAACTCCTAGGAGGTCTCGGGTTCAAAACTCCTAGGTAAGCTAGTTTTACCAAAAAATAGCCTTATTTTACTTTTTATTATTTTTATTTAATAACCATCATTAAAACATAAAAATACAATTACACTTGAAAGTAAAACACATAGTTCATAATATTTATATATGCATAGGTATATATGTGTGCACCCATATATACATATACATATATAATATACATCTAATTTACAATACATATTGAAATACATATATACATAAAAGATTAATAACACAAACATAAACCTCAATTCAAAAATCATAATACTGTACACAAACCCCCAACTAGGGTGACCTCTTAAACATGAATCTAATTCAACAAGAATTCCTTGAGAGTAACTTGGTAAAATATCCACAAAAAAATAGTTTGAGGATTTTGAAGGCATGCATAGACCTGTGTAGCCAGGTGGAGTCGATGCCTAGTACCTACATCCTACAACACCAACTGAGTACACCAACATGTATATATGTGTGTGTGTGTGTGTGCGTGCACAAATAGTGGCAAACAAGGAGGGAGAGTGTGACATCGTGTGGATCTCCCATAGGAGTAACTATGACTACCTCTCCTCATCTTACAAGCACATCAGACAGTGTAGTCCACAAAGCATAGTGGGATTAGTAGGGTCAGCTCTATAATAACCATAATTCTATAATGTAAAATAAGAATGAATCATTTTCACAAATAGTATATTCCTACACATATATACATCATGTCATGCAAGTTCATTTATTATTTCCCATAAAATATTTCTATTAACCAAATATATGCTCAAAATGTCCCATCATGAAATTAAAATAAACAAAAAATATAATCCAAAATAATAAGGTAATGATCCTGTCAGTCCGAAACATGAAAGTGCTAGGGTGGGCATTGCATGGTTACTATCAATCTAATGGTGTGAGGTCCAAAAGTGTAGTTGATTTTGATGACAAGAATAAAGTTCAACCCCAAAATAAGGTAAAATAAGGCCTAGGAGATAGAATGAATTTTGTGATTGGAGGAAAAAAGAGGAGAATGCCTATAAATTAGATCCTACATTGATTTTTCACAAGGTAGAGAGATTAGAGGACTCAAATTTGAATTAGGAATATATTAAGTGCGATTATGAATTCCTAGAATGCAAATGTATAATGTAAATATAGTAAGGTAGGTGCTAGACAATTGTTAAATTGTAGAGCACACACGTGCTTAAAATTTAGGATGGTATAATTTATTCTTACGTACAAAAGGTGACTGAGCTTGTTTGTAGAATTAGATTCATTGGTGGGACATTGAAATAAGATGAGAATGTTTCTAAGGTACTTAGATCCTTGCCTCCTACTTACAAACATAAGCTTTATGCTATTGAAGAGATCAAGACTATGGCCCCTATTACAAGAGACACATTGGTTGGTAAGCGATATGCCTTTGAGATGAGTAAATTTGGTAATGATCATTCTAAAGATGAATCTTCATTTAAAGATACTATTTCTAATTATAAGAAAAGATATGACCCTAGAGAAAGTTCATCAAATTATGTATCTAGATATGAAAAGGAGATGGAATAAATTGAGGAACATGAGAGAAATACTGAAGAACTTGAAGCCCTAAATGCCAAAAGATTGTCTACAGTAGGTGGTAAGTATGAAGGAAAGTTACCTTTGAAATTATTTTCATGTAATAAGATTGGTCATTTTTCTTCAAGATGTCTTGAGAGAGTACCAAAGCATAAGCCTAGGAAATTTCCACCTAGATATAAGAAGAAATGTTATTTTTCTACTAATGAAGGCGTGCTGATGATGAATTTGAAAAATAGTGAATATGAGATTGTGTTTATTGCATTAAAGATGAGTACCCTAGTTTCATAAATGAAGAAAGAGTTATATCTTCACATGTTGAAAAGAAAGATGAAAGGGTGATAGACAAAAGATGTTCACATCATATGACTAGAGATAAGAGAACATTTGTGAAGTTGGAAAGGTATGATGGAGGTGTTGTTAAGTTTAGAGATGACACTCCTTGTATGATTAGAGGTAGAGGTTCCATTACACTTGATCTTACGAATAACACTAGCGATGTTTAATATGTTGAAGATTTAAAGCATAATCTTTTTAGTGTTGGATAACTAGTTGACAATGGTTATAATTTACAATTCAAGAATGGAGGATGCAAAAAAATTGGACAATCAGATGTTGAGATTGCATCAGGTACAAAGACCAAAGTTAATGTCTTTCATTTGAATAGTGAAGAGAATAGATGTCTGACTTCTCAATTTGATGATAATTCGTTATAGCACAAAAGATTTTGTCATGTGAACTTTGATAACATTGTGAGGATAATCACTACTAGAGTAGTAAGAGACTTACCTAAATTGTTAATGCTTGCTAATGCAATGTGTAAGGAACATTAGATGGTTAAGCTAATAAAATGTACTTTCAAAAGAAAAATGTGTTCTTCAAGTGGATTGTTAGATCTTGTGCATACTGATTTGTGTGGCCCTACTAGAACTAGAAACTATTATGGAGATAGGTATTTCATAGTATTCATTGAGGATTATTCAAGGATGATGTGAATATAAAGCTTTTGACAAATTCAATATTTTCAAGGCTATTGTTAAGACAGAGACGGGTATAAAGTTGAAATGTCTGAGATTTAATAGAGGTGGTGAATTTACATCTAGATAATTTAATGCATTTTGTGAAGAGTATGGGATAAAGAGAAAAATGTCTGCATCACAAACCCAACAACAAAATGTTATTGTAGAGAGAAGAAATAGGTCTATCCTAGACACTACAAGGATAATGATGATTGAGGGAGATGTACCACAATTCTATTGGAGAGAAGTGGTTAGTACTATAATTTATACATTGAATAGAGTTCAAATCAAGCAAAGAACTAGTAAGACTCCTTATGAGGTATGGTATGGTCATGTTTGTATTGTGAGATATTTCAAAAATTTTGGAAGAAATTTTTATATCAAAAGTGATGAGTATTTAGGGAAATTTGATCCTAGATGTGATGAAGGTATCTTTCTTGGTTATTATAAAAGGAGAAAAGTATAAAAAAAAATTGATTATGGTAAAATCAGGTTTTGAAGGGGCCCCAAAACCCTTTACATAAAGAAGAAAGATATGAAGTTAAAGTACATAGAACAAAATAATAGATGGAGGGATGAGACAACAAAAGGAACCCACCAAGAAAGCTGACCAAAAATACAAAGAAAACAAAAAAGGCTCGACACAGAAAACCAACACCAGTAGACTGCTACCCAGAACTAACCTTACTAATTCTTATAATCAATAGTATCATCCTTTAGTTTAATCATCTTCTGGATAAAATCCTTTAGGTTTACAATCTCCTTGGGTTGAACACCCAACTTCTTTCTGATGCTCGCGCGTGTTCATGATCTAGACCCTTCAGCATGGGCAACCACCTCTTCCATATATTCAACAATATTAATGACCAAAATACCCTTATGGCCATCCAACAAGGAAAGAAACACTTTTATATTCTCCATGGTAACCTCCATTCCTTCAAATATTTGTTGCATCAGGTGGTTATGGGTCTCTTCAATACTCCATAGATAAATTGAAGCAGTGTTCATTCTAAAGTTAACAATAAAATTAATCCTAGTCTCTAATATCTCCAAAAGAGTCTGATCATCTATATGGGATCCTATCATTGCTCCCTCTAGCCATATGTTTACCACCCTTATTCAAAAGCATAGAGACATGATCAACTCTCTCTTCCAACTTGATTTAACTCAAATTAATTTCTCAAATTTCATTGTAGACCCAAGTAGCCATCTAGAGATCCAGGTCGGACCGATCCCTAGCCAATGAGAGAAAACCTTTCTCCTCTTTTTGGTTATCTAGATTATTATTCTCATGCTCCCCATCTATCATCTCACCATCTTTAATGACCTCTTTGACCATAACCAACTTATCCATGTTAATAGAATGTGTAGGGAAAGGAGATTACCCATCAAAGAGGAGTCCTCTTAATCCACCAAGGCTTGAAAAATTTGATTAGTGATGAAAACCACCACCTTAGAAACATGGGGAGAGGCCTTTCCATCCTCTCTGACATCTTCCTCAATATCCTTGCTAGCCTAAAATTCCTGACCATGCCCCTTAGACTAAGGATACCTAGTGAGAGCCAAATCTTTGATGTTTCCACTAGGGAACTGAGCATGCTACTCCTGCAAAGACACTTTTTCCAGAAGAACAATACTAGTTTCATCACCATCACCCACAATGTCAACATCACCACTAGTGCCTATGTTGGATTATCATTTAACCCATTAGTATCCATTTCCCCAGACTTAGTGCTTAGGGTTTCTTCACTATCATCATCAGACAACTGGACCACCGAAGCACCCGACACCGAACCATCCTTGACAATAGGAGTATCAGTCTTCCCATCCATCTCATCATCAGTGTCCATCCCATTTTCCTCAGTCAAAAGAAAGGAATCTTTTCTCTTGTCTAATTTATGACCTTTATCCACCCTGTGCTTCTTCTTCTTGGGAAGCTCTGACTGAAGCTCCAAGATAGCTCTCTTACCTTTGACATCCTACATAGACTTGGGGATTTTCTCTGGGAGCTTAAATTTAACATAATCATGGATGAGTTAAATTAAACCATCATGAAGGATAGGTTTAGTATCAGTGAAATTCCTATTATCCAGAATGCTAGTGCTCAAAGATTTGAGGAGAAGGTAAGGGAATGAAACCTTCTGATAGTACCGAAAGTGGTTGACTAGAACAAAGTGAAAGTTATAAACCTTAGTAAAATGACCCTCAAGCATGAAATACTGCATTATGGCTTTAATAATTTTGGCCCAGAGCAACTTAACATTCTTAATGTTATAGAAATCTCCTTTCTCTTTAACAAGGAGAGCTTTCTCCTCTGGGGTTTTCGGGAAACTAACAATAATAGCTTGTACCTCTTTGTGACCTCTATAATACTTTACATTGAACTTTTCAAGACCAGTAATTTCAGAAATGATCTCCTTGGTCATAGTAAATGACTTGCCATAGATAGAGAAGTTACTTTCATTCTAGCTATTCACAAAATCTTTGGAAGTATCTTTATCAAAACTGTGAAGTCTTTCTAGGTAAGGAGTAACACCTCCTTTTAGTTTCTACCACACGATTTCTTCCTTCTTCCATTTGCATACACTCATCTCCTCTCTCTTTAAATCACCTCCCATGGTAGAAATACAAAACCTAGAATGCTGAGGGCCACAATGCTTAGAGCTCTCAACATGACAATTGATGAAATTAGAAAATAGCTCGGGAAACACAGAAGGCCAAAAAAAATAAAAAGACCCAAGAGGAATGTGAAATAAAACCCATAGTAATGCCTCTCCAACCTTTCCAAGAAATGAAGGAACTCATACTACTTAACATGAGATTAATTTTCCCTTTCATCATGGCTTCGTATCATTCCGAGATGATGATGGATCTTCTCATATCTAATAAGGTTAATAGTTTCTTTATTTAAGGAAATTTTGCCTTGCCAAATAATGATGCATGTCGTCAAACACCCAAGTTGGCAAGGCTGTCAACAACAACATTGATTTCATGGTAAGCATGGGTGATGTAGATCTCTGCAAACCTTCTTAAATAATCATTAATCTATTCCATAATATGTCCTATAGTCCACGAGGATTTGTTAGGGCCCTTAATCCAGTTAATTATATTCATAGAGTCACCCTTGAGCCATATTGTATTGCAACCTTTTTCCACTGCCACCTTAAAAATTTGAAGAGAAGCCATATCTTTCACCACGTGGCTAGTTTAGATGTTGATCGAAGAGGCCACGACAATAATACAATTTCTATAATAGTCTCAGAGGATGCCACCATAACCCACCAACCCAAGATTACCTTTAGTCACCCCATCAAAGTTATATTTTAACCAGCCAGAAGGAGGGGAGTTCCATGCAACCCCATCTCTTTTAGAAGAAAAATTCCTAGAAATAGCTAAAAAATTCTAGCTACTTATCATTTCCTTATCAAGTACACCCTCCAAAAAAGACATCCATTGATTATAGGAAGAGTGCATGTTCTTTATGATACTCCTAGTGATCTTCACACCAATTACCAATGGAATAGAGTCGACATCTCTAAAGATCCTATCATTTTTCTCTTTCCAAATCCTCTAGATCATATGAGGGGAAGAAAGACACCAAATCAACCTAGCTAGCTTGTGGAAAAAAGGTGAGGACCATTGGATGGAGAAGTCCTTGAGAGAATTAGACAAAATACAAGAAAATTGTAGCTTCATAAACAAGAAAGCAAAAGGTGGGACTAAGTCTCAACTTCCTTCAAACAAAGATAACATCTATTGGGAATCATAAACCCTCTTTTAGAAAATTTCTCAGTAGTAAGCACCTTGTTCTACAAGAAAATCCAAAAGAAGATATTGATTTTAGCAATAAGCGAAGAAGACCAAACTTTAGCCCAAAAAGGGGAGGATTCATGCCAAGATAGTAGAGAATACACCAAAGATATAGAGAAATGACCTTCTAAATTAGGCGTCCAAACAAGGTGATCAAGAGACTGATTACAAATAAACCAAGTCTTTAGAAGAAGGCTGGTAGGATGCAAAGCAAAAGAGAACTGCACAATATTGATCCACATGTCATCCCTCTAGTAGTCAACAACCAGGTTTCCCACTAGGATCTTGCACCTCTCCACTCCCTGGGAAAATTTAGGACAAAACAACATAAGCTTATCTAGTAACCAGGGATCATCCCAAAACTTGATTTTACTACCATCACCCAACTACCAATGAGAACCTTTCTCATCAAGGCTTTTCGAAGAAGAAATGTTGTTCCAAATGAAGGATCCATGAAATATGAGTTGCGAAGTAAGGAACTCATCCAGCCTAGGCGAGGTAGGAAAATATTTAAGCTTGAGGATTTTGTTCCATTCTTTTTCACCTTCAAAAATTATCCACACATATTTAGCCAATAAATCCTGATTGACATCTCTCACACTTCTAATCCCAAGGCCACCAAATCTCTTAGGTTTGAAAACACTTTCCCAAGAAAGTAGGTGGATACAATCTTTCTCTTCAATTCCCAACCACAAAAAGAATTTCTTGATCTTCTCAATCACATTGGCCACCTTGCGAGGGATACATACAAGACTAAGGGCATACACATGTAAATTTTGGAGGGTGGACTTAAGGAGCTATATTTTACCATCTTGACTGAGAATAGCCCCTTTCCAGCCAACAATCTTTTTATTGAATCTATCAAAAATACTCATCCAAAAAGAGTCAGGTGGCTTCAAGCCCATAGGGAGACTCAGATATACCGATGGGAGATGTTCAACATTACAGACAAGAATATAAGCAATCTTCTTTTATCTAGGGACAAGGGTGTTAATAAAAAATAATGAACTCTTCTCCTAGTTGATCAATTTCCCAGAAGAAGCAATATAGAAAGACAAAACGGATTTCAAAACCTTAGCTTCCTTAATCAAAGAATCCCCCATAAGATCAATGTCATCCAAAAATTTCTCATGGGGGAAAGTCAAATTCAAAGAGGTAGGTTGAAGACCTTGTAAATTCCCATTTTCAACATTTCTACTGATAATAGGTTTAGAAATATAATAGGTTGTAAATTATACAAATGTAACAATAATAGGTTGAGAAATATAATTGAAAGTGTTAATGTCAAAGTGGATGAAAGATATTAGAGACAACCTAGATCATGCAAATATGATTCAGATGAAGAGGTGGACAATTAGGGAATGCAAGTACAAAATTAGAACCAGAACCAAAATCAAAATCAGAATGGTTCAGTAAATCAAGATGAAGAAGTTACAAATGAGGAAGAAGTGGAGACACAAGAGTTAGCTCAGAATGAAAATACTAAGACTCCAAGGTATCTAAGAATAAATCATTCTAAAAATCAAATCATTGGTGATAGGATTTAAGGTGTTCATACTAGGGGAATACTTGCTAGAAATAGAGATGAGATTTGTTTGATTTATAAGATTGAACCCAAGGATATTAAAGAAGCATGTGAAGATAAAAGTTTGGTTAAAGATACAGAAGAATAATTGGAACCTATTGAAAAGAAAAAAAAATGGATCCTTGTTCCCAGACCTAAGGAAAAGAATGTCATCAGAACTAAATGGGTACTCAAAAAAAATTGAATGATGATGGTGAAGTGGTTAGGAATAAAGCTAGAATTAATGGTAAGGGACACTCATAGATGGAAGGTATTGAATTTGATGAATCTTTTTCTCTTGTTACTATAATTGAGTCTATTAAAATGTTTCTTGCATATGCTACTTACAATTTTTTCAAAGTGTATCAGATAGATGTTAAGTTTGCATTTCTGAATCAAGAGTTGGAAGAAGAAGTTTATGTTGAGTAGCCTGATGGATTTCCAATGACTGGTTAAAGTGACATGGTTTATTGAATGAAGATAGATTTGTATGGATTCAAACAATCCCCTAGATCCTGGTATGCAAGGTTGGATAAGTATTTGTTGAAGCTTGGTTTTAATAAAGGTACTACTGATAGTAACTTGTCACTAATACATTTGGGGGCATTTTGCGATGGGTATGTGTCGCACTTGCGATGACTATCTGTCACAATAGCCACACCCATAGATGTCACTATTTTTTAGTCGCAAATTGCGACGTCTATGGGTAGCCGTCGCAATTGCGACTCCCTCCCATCGCAATGTCGCTAAGATTTGTTAGCGGCATGGGCGTCGCCCCCCGTCGCATGGCTTCGGAGGGCCGTCACAATTGCGATGGGCCTCCCAAGCAATTGCGATGGGCACCTACATCGCATTACGACGGGCTCCCGTCGCAATTGCGACGCCCGTGGGTGGATAAAAAAATAAATTATTTAATACATTGCTAATGAACCACATTAATGCTTTTTTCTTTCAACAAATGAGGACAGCCACTGTAAAGACAACATGATAATGTATACTCACTGTAAGGATAGTCACAAATGAGGACATCTCACAGTGACTGTCCCTTGTGTAATTGCCACTTGAATGTATTGCTATTCAGCCACATTAATGCTTTTATTCTTCAACAAATGAGGATAGTCACTCTAAAGACAACATGATAATGTACACTCACAGTGAGTGTACATTATCATGTTGTCTTTACAGTGACTATCATCATTTGTTGAAGAAGAAAAGCATTAATGTGGCTGAATAGCAATACATTCAAGTGGCAATTACACTAGGGACAGTCACTGTGAGATGTCCTCATTTGTGACTGTCCTTACAGTGAGTGTACATTATCATGTTGTCTTTACAGTGAGTGTACATTATCATGTTGTCTATATAGTGACTTTAGAGAAAATAATGAAACTAATACAATTGCAATACGGTGGTATTTAGAACAAACAGAGCTTCACAACCATCAAAGAAGAAAAAAGCAACCTTTCCAAGAAATGAAGGAACTCATACTACTTAACATGAGATTAATTTTCCCTTTCATCATGGCTTCGTATCATTCCGAGATGATGATGGATCTTCTCATATCTAATAAGGTTAATAGTTTCTTTATTTAAGGAAATTTTGCCTTGCCAAATAATGATGCATGTCGTCAAACACCCAAGTTGGCAAGGCTGTCAACAACAACATTGATTTCATGGTAAGCATGGGTGATGTAGATCTCTGCAAACCTTCTTAAATAATCATTAATCTATTCCATAATATGTCCTATAGTCCACGAGGATTTGTTAGGGCCCTTAATCCAGTTAATTATATTCATAGAGTCACCCTTGAGCCATATTGTATTGCAACCTTTTTCCACTGCCACCTTAAAAATTTGAAGAGAAGCCATATCTTTCACCACGTGGCTAGTTTAGATGTTGATCGAAGAGGCCACGACAATAATACAATTTCTATAATAGTCTCAGAGGATGCCACCATAACCCACCAACCCAAGATTACCTTTAGTCACCCCATCAAAGTTATATTTTAACCAGCCAGAAGGAGGGGAGTTCCATGCAACCCCATCTCTTTTAGAAGAAAAATTCCTAGAAATAGCTAAAAAATTCTAGCTACTTATCATTTCCTTATCAAGTACACCCTCCAAAAAAGACATCCATTGATTATAGGAAGAGTGCATGTTCTTTATGATACTCCTAGTGATCTTCACACCAATTACCAATGGAATAGAGTCGACATCTCTAAAGATCCTATCATTTTTCTCTTTCCAAATCCTCTAGATCATATGAGGGGAAGAAAGACACCAAATCAACCTAGCTAGCTTGTGGAAAAAAGGTGAGGACCATTGGATGGAGAAGTCCTTGAGAGAATTAGACAAAATACAAGAAAATTGTAGCTTCATAAACAAGAAAGCAAAAGGTGGGACTAAGTCTCAACTTCCTTCAAACAAAGATAACATCTATTGGGAATCATAAACCCTCTTTTAGAAAATTTCTCAGTAGTAAGCACCTTGTTCTACAAGAAAATCCAAAAGAAGATATTGATTTTAGCAATAAGCGAAGAAGACCAAACTTTAGCCCAAAAAGGGGAGGATTCATGCCAAGATAGTAGAGAATACACCAAAGATATAGAGAAATGACCTTCTAAATTAGGCGTCCAAACAAGGTGATCAAGAGACTGATTACAAATAAACCAAGTCTTTAGAAGAAGGCTGGTAGGATGCAAAGCAAAAGAGAACTGCACAATATTGATCCACATGTCATCCCTCTAGTAGTCAACAACCAGGTTTCCCACTAGGATCTTGCACCTCTCCACTCCCTGGGAAAATTTAGGACAAAACAACATAAGCTTATCTAGTAACCAGGGATCATCCCAAAACTTGATTTTACTACCATCACCCAACTACCAATGAGAACCTTTCTCATCAAGGCTTTTCGAAGAAGAAATGTTGTTCCAAATGAAGGATCCATGAAATATGAGTTGCGAAGTAAGGAACTCATCCAGCCTAGGCGAGGTAGGAAAATATTTAAGCTTGAGGATTTTGTTCCATTCTTTTTCACCTTCAAAAATTATCCACACATATTTAGCCAATAAATCCTGATTGACATCTCTCACACTTCTAATCCCAAGGCCACCAAATCTCTTAGGTTTGAAAACACTTTCCCAAGAAAGTAGGTGGATACAATCTTTCTCTTCAATTCCCAACCACAAAAAGAATTTCTTGATCTTCTCAATCACATTGGCCACCTTGCGAGGGATACATACAAGACTAAGGGCATACACATGTAAATTTTGGAGGGTGGACTTAAGGAGCTATATTTTACCATCTTGACTGAGAATAGCCCCTTTCCAGCCAACAATCTTTTTATTGAATCTATCAAAAATACTCATCCAAAAAGAGTCAGGTGGCTTCAAGCCCATAGGGAGACTCAGATATACCGATGGGAGATGTTCAACATTACAGACAAGAATATAAGCAATCTTCTTTTATCTAGGGACAAGGGTGTTAATAAAAAATAATGAACTCTTCTCCTAGTTGATCAATTTCCCAGAAGAAGCAATATAGAAAGACAAAACGGATTTCAAAACCTTAGCTTCCTTAATCAAAGAATCCCCCATAAGATCAATGTCATCCAAAAATTTCTCATGGGGGAAAGTCAAATTCAAAGAGGTAGGTTGAAGACCTTGTAAATTCCCATTTTCAACATTTCTACTGATAATAGGTTTAGAAATATAATAGGTTGTAAATTATACAAATGTAACAATAATAGGTTGAGAAATATAATTGAAAGTGTTAATGTCAAAGTGGATGAAAGATATTAGAGACAACCTAGATCATGCAAATATGATTCAGATGAAGAGGTGGACAATTAGGGAATGCAAGTACAAAATTAGAACCAGAACCAAAATCAAAATCAGAATGGTTCAGTAAATCAAGATGAAGAAGTTACAAATGAGGAAGAAGTGGAGACACAAGAGTTAGCTCAGAATGAAAATACTAAGACTCCAAGGTATCTAAGAATAAATCATTCTAAAAATCAAATCATTGGTGATAGGATTTAAGGTGTTCATACTAGGGGAATACTTGCTAGAAATAGAGATGAGATTTGTTTGATTTATAAGATTGAACCCAAGGATATTAAAGAAGCATGTGAAGATAAAAGTTTGGTTAAAGATACAGAAGAATAATTGGAACCTATTGAAAAGAAAAAAAAATGGATCCTTGTTCCCAGACCTAAGGAAAAGAATGTCATCAGAACTAAATGGGTACTCAAAAAAAATTGAATGATGATGGTGAAGTGGTTAGGAATAAAGCTAGAATTAATGGTAAGGGACACTCATAGATGGAAGGTATTGAATTTGATGAATCTTTTTCTCTTGTTACTATAATTGAGTCTATTAAAATGTTTCTTGCATATGCTACTTACAATTTTTTCAAAGTGTATCAGATAGATGTTAAGTTTGCATTTCTGAATCAAGAGTTGGAAGAAGAAGTTTATGTTGAGTAGCCTGATGGATTTCCAATGACTGGTTAAAGTGACATGGTTTATTGAATGAAGATAGATTTGTATGGATTCAAACAATCCCCTAGATCCTGGTATGCAAGGTTGGATAAGTATTTGTTGAAGCTTGGTTTTAATAAAGGTACTACTGATAGTAACTTGTCACTAATACATTTGGGGGCATTTTGCGATGGGTATGTGTCGCACTTGCGATGACTATCTGTCACAATAGCCACACCCATAGATGTCACTATTTTTTAGTCGCAAATTGCGACGTCTATGGGTAGCCGTCGCAATTGCGACTCCCTCCCATCGCAATGTCGCTAAGATTTGTTAGCGGCATGGGCGTCGCCCCCCGTCGCATGGCTTCGGAGGGCCGTCACAATTGCGATGGGCCTCCCAAGCAATTGCGATGGGCACCTACATCGCATTACGACGGGCTCCCGTCGCAATTGCGACGCCCGTGGGTGGATAAAAAAATAAATTATTTAATACATTGCTAATGAACCACATTAATGCTTTTTTCTTTCAACAAATGAGGACAGCCACTGTAAAGACAACATGATAATGTATACTCACTGTAAGGATAGTCACAAATGAGGACATCTCACAGTGACTGTCCCTTGTGTAATTGCCACTTGAATGTATTGCTATTCAGCCACATTAATGCTTTTATTCTTCAACAAATGAGGATAGTCACTCTAAAGACAACATGATAATGTACACTCACAGTGAGTGTACATTATCATGTTGTCTTTACAGTGACTATCATCATTTGTTGAAGAAGAAAAGCATTAATGTGGCTGAATAGCAATACATTCAAGTGGCAATTACACTAGGGACAGTCACTGTGAGATGTCCTCATTTGTGACTGTCCTTACAGTGAGTGTACATTATCATGTTGTCTTTACAGTGAGTGTACATTATCATGTTGTCTATATAGTGACTTTAGAGAAAATAATGAAACTAATACAATTGCAATACGGTGGTATTTAGAACAAACAGAGCTTCACAACCATCAAAGAAGAAAAAAGCACATGCATATATCGAGTACTCCTCAATCAGAGAATAGAGAAGAATTCAAAACATACCCAGACTGAACATGGCCATACCAAGACCAGCATCAGACAATATTCTTATTGACTGCTCTAGGATAGCTGGCATTTCAACTTTCCATCTGCAAAATAGATTATAAAAACATGAAAATATATCAGAGATGTTTGATATTGATACAAAACAACACAGATTCATTTCTTCGTACACCTGTATATCATAAAAATCCTTGCACACTTCAAAAAATTGTATTGCCTTTTACTTACTCAAAAGTAATTTACATAAAGCAGTCATTTGATTAACATGGATCCTAATATTCACAAGTACATGGTCATGTGCTCCATCGTAGCATCTTATAGATTTAGATCTATTCTCTGAAATAATTCAATGTTTTGTTTACAATCCACAAAAGAAATATTTTCCCTCGTCTACTTAATCCTAAACAAAAGGCCATATAGCAATATAGATAGAACTATATAATAGAAACCATAAACAATGGTAACCTTAGCAGCAGCAAGAAATTGTTGCAAAAACTTTACCTTATCATACCCAGATTGTTGCTTTGCCTGGCAGAGGGAAATTTGATCAGTAAAATTGACACAGAGTATGCTGTCTCCATTGTCATGCTGGATAACAAAACACCAACTTTAATGGGCATTTACTGTCCCTTGTGTAATTGCCACTTGAATGCATTGCTATTGAACCACATTAATGCTTTTTTCCTTCAACAAATGAGGACAGTCACTGTAAAGACAACATGATAATGTACACTCACTGTAAGGATAGTCACAAATGAGGAAATCTCAGAGTGATTATCCCTTGTGTAATTGCCGCTTGAATACATTGCTATTGAACCACATTAATGCTTTTTTCCTTCAACAAATGAGGACAGTCACTGTAAGACAACATGATAATGTATACTCACTGTAAGGATAGTCACAAATGAGGAAATCTCAGAGTGACTATCCCTTGTGTAATTGCCGCTTGAATACATTGCTAATGAACCACATTAATGCTTTTTTCCTTCAACAAATGAGGACAGTCACTATAAAGACAACATGATAATGTACACTCACTGTAAGGATAGTCACAAATGAGGACATCTCACAGTGACTGTCCCTTGTGTAATTGCCACTTGAATGTATTGCTATTCAGCCACATTAATGCTTTTCTTCTTCAACAAATGAGGATAGTCACTCTAAAGACAACATGATAATGTACACGGGCTGTAAGTGTACATTATCATGTTGTCTTTACAGTGACTGTCCTCCTTCAAGTGGCAATTACACAAGGGACAGTCACTGTAAAGGCAACATGATAATGTAGAGAAACGTTGTCATTTGTATTTTCAACAGTGCCGAGAGAGATTCCCTCCGCGAAATCACAGCTACAATTTTTGAGTACATTGGGTTTATTTTTCTTTTGTCATTATTATGTAATCTGGTATTCAGCTGTTATAGAGCTAAAATACCCAGAAATGAGGACATATCTGTGTTGAATTTATTGTTAGCGGCTTTGGTTATTTAGAAGTTTAATTTTATTTGTTCATCTTTCAAGCACAAACGTTTTGTGGACCGTAACATCTTCATTGTCTCGGGTATGCAATGAAACAGCCCTAACTTGCAACTACCTTCATGGTACTTGTGTACATTATCATGTTGTCTTTACAGTGACTGTCCTCATTCAAGTGGCAATTACACAAGGGACAGTCACTGTGAGATGTCCTCATTTGTGACAAGGACAGTCACACATGAGGACATCTCACAGTGACTGTCCCTTGTGTAATTGCCACTTGAATGTATTGTTATTCAACCACATTTATGGGCCCGTTTGGACCACAACACACAGTAGCATCTACAAAGAAGAATATCCCAGGTGTAACAAGTTGTAAGAATATACCAACAGTTCTAAGAAGTTCCCTAGCACATAGTAGCATCTACAGAGAAGAATATACAACATGAGGGCAGCCACTGTAAAGACAACATGATAATGTACACTCATTGTATGTGTACATTATCATGTTGTCTTTACAGTGACTGTCCTCATTCAAGTGGAAATTACACAAGGGACAGTCACTGTGAGATGTCCTCATTTGTGACAAGGACAGTTACACATGAGGACATCTCACAGTGACTGTCCCTTTTGTAATTGCCACTTGAATGTATTGCTATTCAACCACATTTATGGGCCCATTTGGACCGCCGCACATAGTAGCATCTACAGAGAAGAATATCCCAGGTGTAACAAGTTGTAAGAATATACCAACAGTTCTAAGAAGTTCCCTAGCACATAGTAGCATCTACAGAGAAGAATATGGGTCAACAAGGTTGACTTCAAAGCCATAAGTACACACCTCTAGCATAATAATTATATTTTACCACCCATAAAATGAAAAAAAGATTTTCACAAGAGAAATTGAAGCTAGATTATAAAAATGAACCATCTTATTGGAAACTGGAACTGTTATCATACCCAAAAGGACTACAAAATTTCACCTTATCATACCCAGATTGTTGCTTTGCCTGGCAGAGGGAAATTTGATCAGTAAAATTGACACAGAGTATGTTGTCTCCATTGTCATGCTGGATAACAAAACACCAACTTTAATGGGCATGTACTGTCCCTTGTGTAATTGCCACTTGAATGCATTGCTATTTGATGCAGGGGCATCCCTAATGCAAGCCAAAGACACCATGATTGAAGGAAGTTGCCATGAAGCCAAGGAGTCAAATCCTATCAATTGGAACATAAGATTTTCACCTTGGAGCTTTGAAGGATTGACTGGTGAAAGGTCCTTTTGATTGACAAATCAGAGTCTTTTTGAATGACAAATCAGAGTCTTTTTGAATGACAATAAATTAGAATAGGAGTTTTAGATGTTTTCTTGGTTTGTAATAAATATTAAGGATTGATTTTATCTCCTTATAAACATCCACTTGTTGGACACAAGACCCCTTGGTGACTTATAAACCTTGGGCATCTTTTGAGTCCTTGGATGAAATGAGCATAGTAAGTGTTTATTAGGTGTCTTTTAGATGTTGTTAAGAAGTTTGAAGGTCCAAAATAACTTTAATAAGGTTCCTAAAGTTTCACAACACATTTTTAACCTTCTCGGCAAAGTTGTTTGCAAAGTTGTAATGCAACTTTAAAAGTTGCTTAGCAAAGTTGACATTTGTTGGATAAACTATTCTAACCACCTAGATGGTTGAACCAATGTTTGGAGAGCCTATTTTAGGCTTCAAATGGTCGAAGACAGACAGAGAACCAGTATTGTAATCATTTTGCTTTCATAAAAAATAAAAATAACCCTGTTTTAGTGCATTTCTGGTGAAAAATGAACTCTGTACGGCTGTACGGATGGTGGTTGGATGATAAAATTTGCCTGGAAGTTGTAATAGTGACATCTGATGCTTTGGAAGTTGGTTTGATTGATTCTCTTTGTTTTATATCTAAGTTATTTCAAATTTTCTGTGCATTGTTTACAAACCCTCATTTTCAGGGTTTGACTGATGTAAAGACCTTAACTCACGAACCATTGGAATTCCTTCTTCCTTGGTGGAATGAGAGTTAAGGATGTATATTTGTATATTCTAAAAGCCCTGAGGCAGGGGGTTGCATCTGCATTTGTTGAGAGCGAGCCCTAGATCAAAAACTACCATGTTTTTGGCTGGGAAGATGGTAATCAGAATAAAATCAGAAGCTTGCATCGTATTGAGGACTTGAAAACTTGTGCATTCTTGTTTATCTGGATCAAGAGAACACTCCAAAACTCTGATCTTGGTTTCATATGCCCATTTTCAATGCTTTGTTTTGGAACCCACACCTAAAAGCATGCATTAGGTCTGCGGACTCAATGAAGACATTGATATGCTGGAGTGGAGTCAGGGTCTGGGAGTTGGTGGTCTATTAGAAATCCAAAAAGGGTACTCAGAAAACATATAACTTCTTAGAGTCCTTTGGCAAGTTGCAGAGTTATGGCTGCAGAGCAGGTTTGGGAGACCTACTAGGGTCACTAGGTCAGTTTGTTATTTTGATGTCTTGGGTTGTTTAGATCACAACCAATGCATGATTCTTGTTATTTAGATGATATCTAAGGGGTTTCTAAGTTTTTCTGTAGGAAGTAAGATCTAGAACCTTAAAAGTCTCTTTTGATAGAAAATCAGGGAGCTTGTCCCTAAAAGGAAATTTGTTATTGAATGGGATTGAGTCCATAAGTTGTTGTGTGATCCTTGAAACCTTCAAATTCATTACTTTGCAGAGTTTAAACATTAACCTATACAAATCAGAGCCTAATTGATTGGTTGAGTCATTTTGGTGTCTTGAAGTGGGTTGGGACATAGATCCAAGTTTCTTGCTGACTACTCTGCATCACTATTGAACCACATTAATGCTTTTTTCCTTCAACAAATGAGGACAGTAACTGTAAAGACAACATGATAATGTACACTCGCTGTAAGGATAGTCACAAATGAGGAAATCTCAGAGTGATTATCCCTTGTGTAATTGCCGCTTGAATACATTGCTATTGAACCACATTAATGCTTTTTTCCTTCAAGTGGCAATTACACAAGGGATAGTCACTGTGAGATGTCCTCATTTGTGACAAGGACAGTCACACATGAGGACATCTAACAGTGACTGTCCCTTGTGTAATTGCCACTTGAATGTATTGTTATTCAACCACATTTATGGGCCTGTTTGGACCACAGCACACAATAGCATCTACAGAGAAGAATATCCCAGGTGTAACAAGTTGTAAGAATATACCAACAGTTGTAAGAAGTTCCCTAGCACATAGTAGCATCTACAGAGAAGAATATACAACATGAGGGCAGCCACTGTAAAGACAACATGATAATGTACACTCATTGTATGTGTACATTATCATGTTGTCTTTACAGTGACTGTCCTCATTCAAGTGGCAATTACAGAAGGGACAGTCATTGTGAGATGTCCTCATTTGTGACAAGGATAGTCACACATGAGGACATCTCACAGTGATCGATTGTCCCTTGTGTAATTTCCACTTGAATGTATTGCTATTGAACCACATTAATGCTTTTCTTCTTCAACAAATGAGGACAGTCACTCTAAAGACAACATGATAATGTACACTCACTGTAAGGACAGTCACAAATGAGGACATCTCACAGTGACTGTCCCTTGTGTGATTGCCACTTGAATGTATTGCTATTCAGCCACATTAATGCTTTTCTTCTTCAACAAATGAGGATAGTCACTCTAAAGACAACATGATAATGTACACTCACTGTAAGTGTACATTATCATGTTGTCTTTACAGTGACTGTCCTCCTTCAAGTGGCAATTACACAAGGGATTTGTGTTTTCATTTGTGTTTTCAACACTGCCGTAACCCTCCGTGAAATCACATCGGGATATAAGGGCAAAACAAACAAGAACATTGTCATTTGTATTTTCAACAGTGCCGAGAGAGATAAACAAACTTAAAACTTAGACTTAAGAAAGATGAAGGTAATGCTTCAAAAGGCTGATGCCCTAAACACGGGAAAACACAATACCACCATTAAACGATGTCCTAGTCACCGTATCAATGCTGCCAGCTCCGTACCAGTATGCTAACTGCTCACTTTCATCCTGTGATAAAGGTAACTTCATTAATCATACTTGAAATGGCAGCATACAAACTAAAGCTAATGAACATTTATAAACTAAAAGTTTAAAACTACAGATTACAAATGTAGTAGTTTCATACGAAAAGAACTTGATGTCTGAAATTTACCATTAGAAGTATCCAAAGGAATACCACAGTACTGTTGAACTTGGAGAATCAGAGATGATCTACACAGCAAGGTTCAACAGCTATAAGGATTGTTACACCATCTTTAGCATTTGAATACATTTTCTCCTTGGCTTCTGGTGGATCCTCAAAGACCCCCAATGATGTTTTCCCTACAATTATCAATTGTCTATTAGTATGAGATATTAATAAATAAGCATTAATCACAATATTAGGCAAACAATGTTCTTGATGTCTGAATCTAAATCACAGAAAGCTCTAATAAAGTAGTTCTCAGTTTCACATTAAATCAAGTTTCAATTTCAAATGGTTATAATAATTTTTGCAACTTATAAGTAGCTGGTTATAGTATATGACATAAAAAGAAAAAAATCATTTCTATTCTTTTCTTCTGTTTCTCTTTCAACGAAGCTTTTGCACCACACAAATGCATACCAAGAATTTCTCAGGAGGTTTCAAGACCATTGCATACCAAACTTCTTCTTTGTAGATGCTACTGTGTGTCGTGCTCCAAACGGGCCCATAAATGTGGTTGAATAACAATACATTCAAGTGGAAATTACACAAGGGACAGTCACTGTGAGATGTCCTCATGTGTGACTGTCCTTGTCACAAATGAGGACATCTCACAGTGACTATCCCTTGTGTAATTGCCACTTGAATGAGGACAGTCACTGTAAAGACAACATGATAATGTACACAAGTACCGTGAAGGTAGTCGCAAGTTAGGGCTGTTTCATTGCATGCCCGAAACAATGAAGACGTTACGGTCCACAAAACATTTGTGCTTGAAAGATGAACAAATAAAATTAAACTTCTAAATAACCAAAGCCGCTAACAATAAATTCAACACAGATATGTCCTCATTTCTGGGTATTTTAGCTCTTTAACAGCTGAATACCAGATTACATAATAATGACAAAAGAAAAATAAACCCAATGTACTCAGAAATTGTAGCTGTGATTTCGTGAATGGAATCTCTCTCGGCGCTGTTGAAAATACAAATGACAACATTTCTCTACATTATCATGTTGTCTTTATAGTGATTGTCCCTTGTGTAATTGCCACTTGAAGGAGGACAGTCACTGTAAAGACAACATGATAATGTACACTTACAGTGAGTGTACATTATCATGTTGTCTTTAGAGTGACTATCCTCATTTTTTGAAGAAGAAAAGCATTAATGTGGCTGAATAGCAATACATTCAAGTGGCAATTACACAAGGGACAGTCACTATGAGATGTCCTCATTTGTGACTGTCCTTACAGTGAGTGTACATTATCATGTTGTCTTTAGAGTGACTGTCCTCATTTGTTGAAGAAGAAAAGCATTAATGTGGTTCAATAGCAATACATTCAAGTGGCAATTACACAAGGGACAATCACTGTGAGATGTCCTCATGTGTGACTGTCCTTGTCACAAATGAGGACATCTCACAATGACTGTCCCTTGTGTAATTCAAGCGGCAATTACACAAGGGACAGTCACTGTGAGATGTCCTCATTTGTGACTGTCCTTACAGTGAGTGTACATTATCATGTTGTCTTTAGAGTGACTGTCCTCATTTGTTGAAGAAGAAAAGCATTAATGTGGTTCAATAGCAATACATTCAAGTGGCAATTACACAAGGGACAATGTCATGAGCCATGACATATTGAACTTAGTATAATAATAAAATGATTAGATGATATATAATAATCTATTATTAACGGTATATAACAATAATATATAATTATTATCAACAAATAATAATAATATATAGTTAGCATAATAAGTAATATGTTAATTAAATAATATTAAAATATTAATAAGTAATATAATTATGATTATAATTATAATATAAATTAATAATAAATAATTATTAATAAATTATATATATTATATTATAATAATATATTAAGTAATAATATTAAATCAATTATTGATATAATAATTTTAATATATAAATAATATTAATAAACCTCTCAATATAAAACAATATGTTATCACTATAATAATATTTATTATAATATTATTAATATTACTAACATCATTAATTATAATATTTAATAATAACAATAACATTAATAATAATAATAATAATAATAACGTTTAAAGCAATATCGAATATCTGTAATCGATATACATCTACGTTAAACATCTGCATTATCTATCACGATGAGGAATGAAGAAGTGATACAACAATCACTAGTCATTACACATCGATACCATGAGAGGATGATTAATGAACCGAATACTATGAAGTCAAGATCAACATGATATGAATAAGGGATAGGTCGCTATGTGTTTCAGAAGATGTATTGATAAGCAAGAAGGATAACCATTCATATATTATAAATAATCATTAATTGCACAAGTTTAGACAATGACATATCCGATAAAGCAATATCAAACATGAAGACCCGCTAGCAAATATGCACCATCACTTCCTATGTTATCATGACAATAACAAAAACTAGATTGAATTCTAATATCTATATCAATAGACACCACATAGGAGGATATCGACTAAAGGATTGAAAGATTATCGATTGTCTGAGATAAACCACATCTTGTAGAAACACAAAAGCATCAGTGATTATATCACAAGCTATCAATGAATGAGGCATCAATCGCGGATAATAAGTACAATGTATCCTTAAGTATTAACAGGAATGGAAGTGAATTTGAAGATCAAACTCCACTACCAGCAATCAACCAATAAATGGACAATTATCAGAAAATGATATCGACTTATATCAAAGTAGAAAGATTGGATATAATCATAACAATATGGGATAAGGCAAGAGTTAATATCGATTGACTAAATACTAATGATAGTTAGACCAAACTAATACAAACACAGTGGATGTTAACTACTGGTTGCACTACCAATTAGGGAAGATTACCTTCATAAAAAGATTTGATATTGAGTCAATCTGGGAGTTATCTATGATCAGAAAATAATGAAATAATATTATGCGAACTGTTGGATTATGGAAAGGTGTGATTAACAAAGGGACATGGAGGAAGAAACAAGACACGTCTCATTCATAGCATCTCTTCATTTGTTAAAGACAATATAAGAATGCATTCTCGTCAGTCACTCAAGGCATCATTGGAACTTTATTTACTTATCCATATTTGGATATACTCAATAGAGCATCTGCCTTTGGCAGTTTGGTTTCAAGTTTATCATTGCAGATCAGAGACAGCACCATGATTGCACAGATAGAAAGGATAGTCAGAAATAGCATCAATATTTGAAGTTGCAAGCATATAATTCAGAATCTAAAATAGCAACATATCACTCATAGCGATATTACACATTTGCATAATTACATCATCATATCAGACACAACAAATACATTGCTGCAAGCAATACTTATTGATTGTATATCGATATTGTTTATATTAGACATAGCATCATTATACTATCACTATAAGTGATAGGAAACATCATATTCATAGCATATTTCATATCATTATATCCGACAGTGCTATTAAACATATTGGTATCAATATCATCTTGCACACATATTGTGATTGAATCTGAAATAGCGGTTGATATCTTAAGTAACCTCCATTACTTAGTTTAATTGTAAGTATCTGATAGAGTAAGTCTGAGAAGTGGAGTAATTGTTCCTGTTTTCCAAGTTAGCCAAAAAGGGGACATTACAGACAATCACTGTGAGATGTCCTCATGTGTGACTGTCCTTGTCACAAATGAGGACATCTCACAATGACTGTCCCTTGTGTAATTCAAGCGGCAATTACACAAGGGACAGTCACTGTGAGATGTCCTCATTTGTGACTGTCCTTACAATGAGTGTACATTATCATGTTGTCTTTAGAGTGATTGTCCTCATTTGTTGAAGAAGAAAAGCATTAATGTGGTTCAATAGCAATACATTCAAGTGGCAATTACACAAGGGACAATCACTGTGAGATGTCCTCATGTGTGACTATCCTTGTCACAAATGAGGACATCTCACAATGACTGTCCCTTGTGTAATTCAAGCGGCAATTACACAAGGGATAGTCACTGTGAGATGTCCTCATTTGTGACTATCCTTACAGTGAGTGTACATTATCATGTTGTCTTTAGAGTGATTGTCCTCATTTGTTGAAGAAGAAAAGCATTAATGTGGTTCAATAGCAATACATTCAAGTGGCAATTACACAAGGGACAATCACTGTGAGATGTCCTCATGTGTGACTGTCCTTGTCACAAATGAGGACATCTCACAATGACTGTCCCTTGTGTAATTCAAGCGGCAATTACAGTGAGTGTACATTTGTGACTGTCCTTACAGTGAGTGTACATTATCATGTTGTCTTTAGAGTGACTGTCCTCATTTGTTGAAGAAGAAAATCATTAATGTGGTTCAATAGCAATACATTCAAGCGACAATTACACAAGGGACAGTCACTGTGAGATGTCCTCATTTGTGACTGTCCTTACAGTGAGTGTACATTATCATGTTGTCTTTAGAGTGACTGTCCTCATTTGTTGAAGAAGAAAAGCATTAATGTGGTTCAATAGAAATACATTCAAGTGGCAATTACACAAGGGAATATCGATCACTGTGAGATGTCCTCATGTGTGACCTTTGTGAAGGCAAGTGCCAATTTGTACCCAAGTTACCAATATTGTGGCAAAAGTGGGAATGAAGCATTTAGGGGTCAAATTGGGCAAAGAAGTGTAGAAGTGGCCTATGTGAGGTCTAAATAGCATAACTAAGTCATGGTTAGGGTCTTATGGTGTTTGAACAATAAGTTTTGAACCAAAATCCCAAAGGTTGTAACAAGTTGTTAATGTTGTCATTCACAACATTGACAACATTTGTGCAAGGGAGCATTTTCGAGTAAGATGGTTATGTAACTATATGAAACCATTGAATTAGGCATCAAATCAACTATAAGAGGCCTCCATCGATCTGTGCAAAAGGTTGGGGGGAAAAACATTTGGAATTAAGAAGATTTGTAGAGTAACACGGTTTTAGTGAATTCTTGAGTTTTTTTGTTTCTTTGTTGTCAGTTGATTAATGGATTAGATAGCTCACAGTGTCTATTGGAAAAGTTAGTACAAGTTGTTTTGTTATTCTGTGTTGTGTTTTTTTTGAGTTTTGAAGCATTCCAACTAGTTTGTTAATTCTTTTGTTAAGTACCCTATCGTTGGTTTGAACCAGGCAGGTTGAACAAATGGAGTCTTAGCTCATCATTCCATTGTCAATTTTGTACGGGCTCTTGGAATGGGTGAGGAGACTCCATGTACTATATGTTTGGAAGGAGGGGCCCTGGGAAGCTCATTTTCTATGTTTGCAATGATGTCCTAGGTGAGTCAGTTGAGCACAGTTAGGGATGACAAATCATTACAAGAAGATTACAACAAGTTGAATGCATTGGTTGCTTCAACTAAAATCTCATGGAGAGGTAGACACACATCTAAAGAAGCCCCAAGTCAAATTAGAAGATTGGGTGAGTTTCTTTGGTTGCTAAGAAAACAAACTCTTAGTCAGACTGTCCAAGTTGTGTCAAAATACTTGTTTTCAGGCATGGCTGTAGGAGTTGGTGTACAAAAAATCTAGGAGGAGAAGACCTTAGATATCTTGGAGTTCTCAATAAAGGGCATCTGAATCCTAAGCCCTTTAGGTGGCTTAATATAAACAAAAAGGCTTGACAAAGGCCTAATTGCTAGCAGCCTATTTTTGGGTGCAATTGGCATGGTTTGATGAACCGGATTGAAGTACTGATGAAAAGTATAGGTGAAGGAGTAATATTGAAACCAATAGAGGTCCTAGTGGCCAGCCTCTCCATGGAGTAAAGTTCTAGTTGAATGTGTTTCAATTTGTGAAGACAAGACTAGGAGTGTCCTAGTAGCTGGATTGGTATTGAGCAGAGTTCGTTGTATTTCTTGTTGGTGTGCACTAGTTGAAGGAGTGGGATCTTGGGTAGAGATACCTAAAGAGTGTAGGGATAGTTAAGTACCCTATCAAGTCAAAACATTGGCCTAAAGAGACCCTAGTGAAGGATAGGGAGTGAGCAAGACAAAGTGTTACATCAATTAACAAGATCATTTTTTGGTAATTGTGTACATTATCATGTTGTCTTTAGAGTGACTGTCCTCATTTGTTGAAGAAGAAAAGCATTAATGTGGTTCAATAGAAATACATTCAAGTGGCAATTACACAAGGGAATATCACTGTGAGATGTCCTAAGTGTGACTGTCCTTGTCACAAATGAGGACATCTCACAGTGACTGTCCCTTGTGTAATTGCCACTTGAATGAGGACAGTCACTGTAAAGACAACATGATAATGTACACAAGTACCGTGAAGGTAGTCGCAAGTTAGGGCTGTTTCATTGCATACCCGAAACAATGAAGACGTTACGGTCCACAAAACGTTTGTGCTTGAAAGATGAACAAATAAAATTAAACTTCTAAATAACCAAACCCGCTAACAATAAATTCAACACAGATATGTCCTCATTTCTGGGTATTTTAGCTCTCTAACAGCTGAATACCAGATTACATAATAATGACAAAAGAAAAATAAACCCAACGTACTCAGAAATTGTAGCTGTGATTTCGCGGAGGGAATCTCTCTCGGCGCTGTTGAAAACACAAATGACAACGTTCTTGTTTTTTTTGCCCTTATATCCCGATGTGATTTCGCAGAGGGTTACAGCGCTGTTGAAAACACAAATGACAACGTTCCTCTTTTTTTTGGCCCTTATATCCTGACAACATCGCAATTGCAAGTTAGGGCTGTTTCACTGCATACCCAAAACAATGAAGACATTACGGTCCACAAAACGTTTGTGCTTGAAAGATGAACAAATAAAATTAAACTTCTAAATAACCAAAGCCGCTAACAATAAATTCAACACAGATATGTCCTCATTTCTGGGTATTTAAGCTCTCTAACAGCTGAATACCAGATTACATAATAATGACAAAACAAAAATAAACCCAACGTACTCAGAAATTGTAGCTGTGATTTCGCCGAGGGTTACGGCGCTGTTGAAAACACAAATGACAACATTCTTGTTTTTTTTGCCCTTATATCCCGATGTGATTTCGCGGAGGGTTACGGCGCTATTGAAAACACAAATGAGAACGTTCTTGTTTTTTTTGCCCTTATATCGCGATGTGATTTCGCGGAGGGTTACAGCGCTATTGAAAACACAAATGACAACGTTCCTTTTTTTTTTTGCCCTTATATCCTGACAACGTCGCAATGGCGACGTTGCCAAATGTATTGTCATCGCAATTGCAACGGTTTCGGGCTATATTTGAAAAAAAAAGCCAAAACAGCATGACATTTGCCTGCCGTCGCAAATTGCCGTCGGAATTTCACCCCAAATGTATTAGTGTGTACTTCAAGATTGATCATGCTAATATTTTAATTGTTGAAGTATTTATGGATGATATTATTTTTGGAGGGAATGATGAGTTGAGTAAAGAGTTTGCTAATGAGATGAAAAAAGAGTTTGAGATGTCTATGATAGGTGAGATGAAATTGTTGCTTGGTCTACAAGTTACACAATTAGAAAAATAATTTTTCATATCTCAGTCCAAGTATGTGAAAGAGTTGTTGATGAAGTTTGGTATGGAAGATTCAAAAGCAGTTTGTACTCCTATCGTTACTAGTTCCAAATTAATAAAGGATGATGATTCTTTGAAGGAAAATCAAATAAGATAAAAATCTATGATCAATGGATTATTGTACTTGACAAAGACTAGACTTGATATTAAGAATGTTGTTTGCATTATTTCTATATTTCAAGAAGATCCTAAAGAATCACATGTTGTTACTATTAAAAGAATATTTAGATACTTGAAATGGACAATTGAATATTGTTTTTGGTATCCTAAAGATGATGATTTCTCACAGAGTTCTTTTACTAATGTAGATTGGGTAGTTAATGTGGATGATAGAAAGATTATGCGTAGAGGTGCATTCTTCTTGAGAAAGAAGTTAATTTCTTGGTCAAGCAAAAAAATAATTGTATATCACAATCTACTACTAAAGATGAATATATTGTTGCTGATGTTAATTGTGCACAAGTAGGATGGATGAAAAAGATGTTGAAAGTTATTAGAATTGAATATGATTAGCCTATTATTATCTATTGTGAAAATTCAAGTGCAATTAAAGTTCCAAAGAATCTATTGTTACATTCAAAGACAAGGCATATATCTATCAAGCATCATTTCTTGAGAGATAAGGTTAGTGAAAAGGAATTCAAATTAGAATATGTGACTAATAAAGAGCATATTGTAGATATTTTAATGAAGCCCTTTCCTAAGGATAATTTTGTGTATATTTGAGGTAATCTAGGGGTGATTACCACTCCTAATTAGAGCTAGAGATGCATTGCTATGCATCAGTCCAGTGTTCTTACAGATATAATCATTGATCTATATTGATGTCTTTGGTAGCTACTACTTAGGGGGAGTATCTATTCTTGTGGTTTATATTTTGGGGAGAGATTCTTGTTCATATGTTTTGCCTCTATAAAATAGTGCATATATTTACCTTTTTCATTGATATGAAAGGGGGTGAGATATTCATGTGAAAAATAGTATGATTCAACTTATGAGGTGAGATTTTTCTCAAAGGGAGAAGGTTTGTTAGAGAGACTTTGAAAGATAATATTGTGGATATTTTTGGTTGTATTGTTGATAGGATTTCTTTGTGCATTAATTTTTTTTCGCATCATATGTTTCCATCAATGCAAAAGGAGGATATTGTTGGAATCTCATGCATATATGTGCTGACATTGATGTTTTTTCATTGATTTCAATATATTTCTACTATTTGAGATAGTATTACCATGTTTTTCCTAAGATGTTAAGTGAGAAGATTGGTTTGGTATGACTACTATGTTGAAGACTAGATCCTAAAAATGTAAAGATAGTTTTAGGGATGTCTTTAGTTAACTTATTCCAATTTATAGAGGGTAGCATTATGATTTGCGTGAGTTATGGATGTTTGATTAGAGACTAGTATTTTGGATGTTCACGACCTGAGATAATGTTATGGTTTTTGGATCGATGTGGATTGGTTATGAAATAATTTTGATTGCTAACTTGATGGCATATTTAGGACATGGATGTGTGTCCTAAACTTGATTTATTCATGATTTTAATGATGGAAAGCTATTTTTATTGAGTGGCAGAGGTTACTATTGGTGTTTCTGATGAACTGTGTAGAGATAATGGTTAATTTGGAGACCAAGTTTTTTTGGTTGTTACTATGACATTTCATGATGTTTTCTAGTATTTCTAGATCACGTTTTATTCATTTTATTGGATCACATTGAGTTATGTGATCAGATTTGGTGACTTTCTTAAGGCGTGCAAGTGTTCTTATTATTCTTGGCTGACATGTTGGTGTATCATGTTGTGATAGATCGAGTCATGATTTATGGAGCTGGAGTGTTTTCAAGGATGAAGATTTGGATCCTTGTTATTTCTTAGCCAACATATTTTGGATCACATTGATGATTACATTATATTTTATTAAATATTTTTTTATTAAGGTGTTAAGGTTTAGTCAAACTTCTTTATGTCTACAAGGTTGATGAATTATGTAAATGTAATGATGTAATATCCTTTTTGGATTAGATTGTGCCTGTATGGGTGTATGAGAGACTATGAGAAGAGGTATGAGTGAAATATGAAATTGAGGAAGAGATCTGATGTATTATGTACTCTATTGGAACTATATTGGTATGATAAGGATGCTATCAGTCAATTCATGATTTGTTGATTGTAGTCCAAAGTAGATCGTTGTCCATCTACTTGTTGTAAGGTAGCAAGCCTTTCTTTGGGTTGTAGCCCTTGTTGTATTTGAGCAATGATATCTAGGTAGTGTGCCTGAATGCATGTGTATTACCCTTGTAATACTCCTAATAGGGTATAGTGCTTTTAATAGAGTACATCATCTTGTGGGTTTGATCCCCACCATAGTTTTTTCATCTAGCAGGGTTTCCATGAAAACAATCTTGGTGTTATGTGTTGATTTATGTGTAGGGATATTTTTTTAATTTTCATCATTCATATATGATATTTAAGGTTTAGATTTGGTTATATTTTTTAGACTTGGGACACAACTAATTCACCCCCCTATCAGTTGTGTGTGCTCCCTTTTTATTATCACATCATCCCTTATTAGGAGGTTTCCACTTCTTGTGATTTCTTATAAGCCTTATATAATTATTAATGAAATTATAGACCTTTGGTAATCCCCAATTTTTAGCTCATTTGTGGTCTAGAGTGGAAGGTTGGGCATCTAGTTTGTGGAGTTTTATGATAGATAGATTGTCAATCAGGATCTTTAGGAAAGACTTGAACACCACTTCTGTGGGACTTTTAGAATCCCTAAAGACCCTATTGTTTCTCTCCTTCCATAGGCTCCAAAAAACATGGGGGTCATGAGATTTCATAATTTTTTGACATAAGGATTGGTAAAAAACCATTTCCATTCTTCAAGGAATTGTTCTAGGCCAATCTTCAAAATGCACTTGATGTTTATCTTTTGCAGCACCAGATGCTAAAGATCAATAAAAAAATTGAAAATGGACTAAAAGGTAAGGAATAATCTCCTCATTAATATTCTTACAAAGGTAACATCTATTGGAAAGTTGGAATCCCCTTCATATGAGATTATCTTTGGTAATAATCTTGCTATGGAGAGTTGTACACTAGAAAAAAATAATCTTAGAAATTAAATAGGGATTTCAAATATTACCCCAGTTGTTAGAAGAAACTTCAACCTTAGAAAGTAGTTTGCAAGCCAAGTTCATAGTAAAGTCACCTTTTCTATCAATTTTCCAAATAAAAGTATGATTTCTAGGGAAAAGAGGAATACAAGCCCTTCTAATCATTCCCAACAAATCAATGATTTTCTAGCTCAAATGTGGGTTAGCCCTTCTGCATTGAATGAAGTCAATCTATTTTTTATTTCTAGATATATAGTCACTAATATTAGAACCAACCAGTCTCTTATAAATCTCCAAAATCCCCCTAAAGGTCACATTAGACTCCAAATTCCCATCTCAAACTGAAACATCCTCCTAGAATCTGATATTCATGTCATCACCAAGTTTCCACTTTAGTCCCAATCATATGGTATTTCTACATTTCACAATGTTGTTCCAAATTTTGGAGTCTGAGGGGAGGTCTGAGGTATTAAGGAATTTATGAAAGAAGTCATAATTAAGATATTTATCTTTCATCATGCAGCTCAAGTTAGTGTTTTCCATAGTCAGTTTCCAATGAACTTTGGAAACTAGAGCTTTATTTAGGGTAGTAATTCTTTTGATCCCCATTCCCCCAATCTTTGGGTTTACAAACCATCTCCTTGTTGGCAATTGTTCGGATTATGGAAAGATATGTATTGAGAGGGGAGGGGTGAATCAGTACCTTTAAAACTTTTTAAGACTGAAAACTTTGTAAGCATAGATAACATTAACTAATTGAATCCATTGCATGCAACATACATTCAAATATAAATGAAATGTAAATACATGTAACCTAATCAATAAATCATTCATTAAACTTCATACACTTAACACAAATGTTTTTGTATCTCAAAAACCCTTGTTAGAAGGTAAAAACTACGGTGGGGATGACACCCACAAAGCTTCACTACTACAACAACAAAGTATGTCGATTAAGGATACATAGATTGTGATCACTTTTGGTGATCTTACCCTATTAGGAGTAACAATAAGATCAGCTAAATCTACTTGGTTAGAGGATTTAGCAACACAATCAAGTGTACACTTGGTTAAGATATTTATAATAGAACTGTTAAGTTTACTCTATTAAGAGATTTAGAAATCTACTACAATGGTTAAAGAGTAACAATAGGATATATCTGTAAATATAAACTATGACTTTCCAAATTCAGATCTATGAAATACTATAAATATATCACCTGATTTTGATGTGTATGTCCTTGTTTACTTCTTGGTAGCCTTATTTCTATTATGAAAAAACTAAATGAATCTGTCAAATCCTTATGTCAAAAACCCTATCTGATTTTGAGATGTACTGAGTGGGGCTACTTCTTGATCATACATGATCAAATGACATCCTTACAAATTTTATATCATACTAACTTGACCTAATTAGGGTTTTACAACATCTTAGAAAACCTAAGATCAATGGTGAAAATAAATAACCTATATCTACAATTCATAGGAATCGTCAATAATTTAATGATTACATCCATATTAAATTCTGTCTAGATCTTGTTAAACTATTTTGTGATCGGTGTAAACTATTTGCCTTGATGTTTGTGCCATTCCAAACTACTATGTCATTTCTTGTTTTACTCGGTGTTCATTGCATTCATCACTCGGTAATTAACTAGTGCTCGATTCATATGAATGCTAGGTGACTACAGTGCTCAATACTCGATGACCATCTGGATCGATAAGAGTGTTTGGTCAAATTTATGTTTGGTTAACTCAGGTATCTACCTTGTGTCCTTCTCGGTGTATAGGCTTTGTGTAATGACCGACTATCCTATTTTGTCTCCTTTACCAACTCTATGAATGAATGATACTAATGAAAACCATTAATGCTCAATAGGAGTAACATTCTCCCCTTTGGCATTAGTATCAAAAACTTTATGTATATGTACCAACTTCAAAAATTTGTACTTAACAAAAATATGAATCATATGTGAACTGATGTGAAATCCCTCTTTGTACATGCTCTTGGTGTGAAGTACATACAATTATGTATATACATATAATTTCCCCCTTTTTTGAAATTAATACCAAAAATAATGTACTCACAATTTGTCAAAAATATTTTGATGGGTTTTCTTCAGTGAATCTAAGAGGTTTTCCCATTCCTCCTTAAGGTTTTCAAGAGAAATGTGCTCTAGACCGACTTGTGCATGCATATCAAAAATGTTTTCTAACACTGATATTTCTAGGGTGGTAACTAAGTCCTTTTCTTTGTTCACATGTCTCTCCATTATCTTGAGATGGGGAAGCAACTCAGCCTGAAGCTCGGTTACTTGCTCTATGATTGTATCCTCTTGCTTCCTCAAATCAATTCTTAATCGATGAAGTTCTTGAACTTTTGAATAATGCTTAGGAAATGCATTGAGCTTGGTTAAATAATTATTTGCACATACCTGTATCTTTTCATCAAGCTTCTTTATCTTTTCACTAATCTCGGTAGTGAAGTGGTCTATTGTGCATAACTTATACAAAATTGTAATTATCTGCTGAATAATGGTGTCAAGCTCGATAATGACCTTTGATAGCTTGACCTTGTTGATTGCCACTACCTGGCTTATTTTCTCTAATATAGCTTTATTTGAATTTTTGCCTCTTCCCATTCCTCCATTTTCTTCTCTACATCTACATTAGGACACTGATGTGTCCAGTTAGAGTGGAAAGTTGATCAATGATGGGAGTTTCCTCATCAACATTGATATCAAGGACTACTTGCATCAAGATGTCTCTAACTTTCTCTAGGACCTATTTTCTTTTACTTTATTGCCTTAACTTCACTACTGTAGCCTTCCTTGTGCACAATTCACCATATCTTCTTAAGGCTTCAGGGTCTAGAGTCCTAGGGTCACATTCAGGAATTTCAATAATCTCATCTAGTGTGACATGATCCTTACCATGTTTCTTATTTTTCTTTTTCTCCGTTGTGGGGGATTTTTTTTATGGTACAAGGGCTTTGGTCTTCAGATTTTTCTTGTCTTGCTGGTAGACATGCTCTTTTCCTTTTCTTTCTCGGTGACTGGTGTCTCAGTGTCTTTTCCTTGGGAATCTTGTTTGGTGTCTGGTGTATCTTCTTTTCTTTCTACATCTTTATTCTTAGGCTCATTTGTAACTTTCTACACATTTGTATCCTATCCCTCAGTTGTATCCTTTTGTTGCTCAGGTATAGAGCCTTCAAGTTTCCCTTGTGTAGAAATCTCAATTGCTTGAACTAGTATAGGTAAATCACCTGGTATATCAACTATTGATGCCTCATTAGGTGGACTCTCTTTAGTGTTATCTACAATAGTGTTGATTGCCTCATCATCATTTAGATCATCATTAGGATCTCCATGTGTGATGCCCTCAATTATGACATCTTCTATCCCGGTGATTACTAGTTGCTTGGGAGCATCCTATTTATATTCTTCAATATATCTGACTGGGTAGAAATCCATGACGTAAGTATCATATGCTATCTCAGTATAGGATATATGAATCAAGTCTTTGGTGGCTATATCAACATCATTCAAGTGAACTCCTTTTCCTTTGCTTTTATCCTTCTTCTTGGGAATGATAGCTAGTGCAAGTTGATCAGCTTCTACTCTAGGTTTTAAAATTGTAGTCCATAGAAGATTTCTATTCTCATCAACTGCCTCAAGGTTTCCTACCAAAATATCAAGTTCTTTTCTCTTCATCATAAAATGTTTGGAATACTGCTTCATCAATTCTTCTATCTCAGTAACTAATAAAGTAGGCATTGCCAAAATCAATGAGTGTTCCCTCATTTTCTTCTCTGTGTGAAGGGAATATGTCCACCTAGCTAATAGTTTCTCATATAATTCCTCAAGAACATATTTTGCAAACTCAATAGGTACTTTCTTAAATTTGATCATAATTTGAATGATAACTTCTTCTATTTTCTCATGATCCTCGGTAGTTATATATACATACCTACTCATCTTAGGGTGAGCTAGTCCACCCATTGCCTTTATATTTTCAACTAAATAATCTACCGTCTGGATTTTATTTACAACAACCTTAAATTTACCTTGATCATCTTCTTCCTCGAAGTCGACATCATCCTTGGCTCTTATCAACCTTCTCCTCTTCTTAGGTTGTTCAGTGGTGACTTGGGCACCTCTCTTCTTCTCCTAATATGTTTTAGTGGGAGTTGGCCTTGTTATTTTTGCAGTTCCTTTCTTTAGAGGTGAAGAAGAAGCTATTGAGGATCTTGTCCTTGCTCTTATAGGTGTTTCTTCTTGTTTCATCTTTCTTGTGGCCTTTATCGGTGTAGCTTGAGTATCCTTATCTGACTCAGTATCCTCCTCATGTTCACTATTGCCAATCAAAAGTTGTTCCTTGGTTTCTTCTTCAACTGGATTAGCTTCTAATTCTTCTTCTTCATCATCATCTCAAATTATTTTACTAGTGTTTCCATCATCTTTTTGGATTTTCTACTTACTTTCACTTTGACTAGATCCATCTTTATTCTTAACTTAGCCTCCTCATAGGTTTCAAACCTAGTATCTTTTGGATCTTTTGGCTTGGCTAGTAGTGCCTTAATTCACGTAGAAGCATGGTTAATATCTAGTTCATAGCCCATTGGGGGTAACCAAGTAGTTCTCAGCTCAACTACCTTGACTAAAGTGGTGTCAGTATCCACTAGGAAACATATATCATCTTTTTGTTTCTCTACTAGCTAACCTGGTATCCCGCTTCTTTGATGCATTCTATCCTTGAATTGTCCAAAATAATTATCCATAACACTAACAAAATTATGAATTAGACTTTGAATAAATTCACTTATTTTCATAATAACTGGTCGATTGACATCCTAGTCAACATTACCGAGTGATGGAAAGTATTTTTGTAGGTAGAAGAATATACATACTAGTAGAACCAAACTTACATGTGTTTATCTTTTCTACCCAAATGGTTCTCATGTTTCCCTCCAGTTGTCTCAGTAGTAGCTCAGTGAGGTCCAATTGAAGACCCTTCTTAACAATCTTATAAGAAATATCTACAGCTCCACAAGGTACACTATTTGGCTTGCTCAATTGAAATATCTTATAGCCAATAACATAGGCTCCAAACCTTGTTTCCAAGTCAATGATTGTATTAAATATCATTCCTCTTCCATTCCATTCATCTCCAGTTAGCTTCTCAGTCTTTACCATCGGTGTGTTCCTTATGGCCTTGGCTTTATCGGTAGTAGGGTAACTAGTGACCGCATGTATAATATCCTTAGATAGTTTAACTGGTTCAGCTAGCCATATTTTACCTTCATGAAATCGACTCAGAACAACCCTAATCCATTCTATTTTGAATTCTCTCTAGAAATATAGGTCATTCATCATTCCCTTCACCTTCAAGTGTTTTTTCTCATCCTTGAGCTTTCCGTTCCCACTCAGCTCCCGGTAAGTGGATTGAAGTTTGAAATCTTTGATTTCACCGATTTTACAATGAATTTATGTGCATATGTCTTACACCAACAAAACCCTATGTGGTATACTAGAAAACACGCCATCTTGATCAATTTATGAAGCTATTTCAGGGTGCAACTTGTATTTTGGTTAATCATAGCTCACGGACTTAATCAATGTGACCTTCTTGTCACTCTCAGACTTTGATTTCATAACCTTAGATGAAGATGCCATTGGTTCTCAAATTTAGGGCTTTGTGAATATTTCAGTAAAACAACTTGGTAGCTTGAAACTTACTTGTAGTAGTGATAACCTCACTCGGGATCTCCTTAAATCTCTGTCAAATGCTCTAGAAATTCTTAGCTCAATTTTTCTCAAGTCACTCCTCTCGCGATCACTGTGTGATGAAATGACTAAGTTCATCACATATTTATACCAAAAATCTCTATTCCCGCTCAAAATTTCACTTTAAATTCTTTACCTACCATAGCTTGGTAAAGATAGTTGTACTATGCTAAAACTTCAAAGGCTTCAACTCAATTAACATTGGATATTACATTGGTTGATACTTCAACTCGGTTAACCTTGTTGTAATATATAAAAATATATATATCTAAATGTGGAAAGAAAATGTGATGATGGAGGGTGGAAAATGTTGTGGACATACAAACTTAATAAAACATGAATACTTATCTTGAAAAGGAGCAGATTTAGAAATCACTATTTTCTGGTGTGGTTGTTTAGTTTCAAGAAATTCTACAACTGAATTTGGCCTAGAAATGCAAAAAAAGAGAAAACCTAGAAACCTTCTATCTTTCTAAGCAAGGTCATCCTTGACCCTGAATAGGGGTAAGATCTTACCCTGGGGTACAATCTTACCCCTAAAAGTCATCCTTGACCTACACTATTCCAAAAAAATTTCTTTTTGTGGATCCCAAGAGTTTGCCGAAAAGGGTACTCAGATCTCAACTGCAAATCAATGTCCCGCACCTGTACTTGCAAGAAAAATAAGGTTTTGTTGTTTGGATGAGGGGTTTGCCTTGGTCAAACCCCGGTTTGGAATCAAACTTTAAAATATAATCAAAATAGAGAATGCTAGCAAGTAGTAGAAGTAGATCTAACAATGAAGCTATGATACTCAATAGCTATGCAATTGTATTTGAAATGTAATCAAGTATGTTAATATGAAATCTTGGACTCAACACTAACAAATGTAAATCAAAACCTCCATGATTGTATGCTTGGAATCCACCTTGAAGGGAAAATGAATAGATCTTGAAGATGAACAAAGGATCTTGAAGGAAGATCACACCATCATGATGGATAGATCTAGGGTTTTAATGATGAATCTTGAATGCTTGAACCAAATTCCCCCAAAGGCTTGAATGCTTGAATCCTTAATCTTCAATGGAGAACTTGAATGCTTGAATGTAGATAATGACTTGAACACTTCCTTGATTGAGAGTGCTTCATGAAGAGTGGATGTATGTGAACAAGAGATGCCCTAAAATGAGAGGGGAAGGCCTCCTTTTATACTAGTCTACCGCACAAACTTCTGGAGAGGCCGACATAGGATAATTTAATTGCCATTTAAATCTTAACCCATAGAAATGGACCTAGATTAAATATAATTTAAGATTTTATAGTTTTGAAATTCGAAACAGCTGACTCGGAAGTGGGAAAACAAAACTTTTCGAAACTTGACATCCAGAAATCATGGAATCTTGAAACTTGGACCTTGGGTGAAGATCGAGGTTGACTTTGACCTAGGTCAAGGTTGAGGTCAAACTTGACCTTGGTCGGGGTCAAGGTTGACCTTGAACTAAAAGCTTGACCTTGACCCTGAGGTCAAGGATCTAAGGATCTCAGTCCACAATGCCAGAAAAGTACAGAAAGAGAGTGGAAAATGGGGCAGAATGATGAGAAAAGTCAAATTCAAGCCAGGGACCTACCTGAGGCATTTGACATGACCCCAAACTACCTAATCAAAGGGCTTAACCAGTCTTAAATAGAAGTGCTTCTATTTTTTGATGATACATTTAGCCCCCACTTTAGCAAGAGTATGGATTCGATGCAAACTCTTCGTAAAGGAGAAGAAAGATCCAAGTGGATTCGCAATGAAATAGAATATCTCTTAGTTAAGGACATGAGCCCCTAGGCTAAGAATTTTGACTCAACATACATGCATGAGGGTGTGAAAGTAAAGAAAAAAAGAAGGGTTAGTATAAAAAAAAACCCAAATCAACTAGCAAAGGAAACCTTGCTAAGAAATGCTTCCTATACTAATATCATATTTGGAAAGCTATCATAAAAGCATAAGTGATTACATAAGAAAGACAAGACCAACACTATAAATAACATAGCTTCATGATCTAGTCCTACTAGCATGAAAGAGAAAAGAAAGAAAAGAGAAAAGGATTACCTCGCCCAATAAGATGCCCACCTTACCATGAATCACTAAGGAGGGAGAGCCCAACAGGTAACAAGACCTGATAGTTCAACCAAAAATTGTGCCTTGCAATTGTAATGCCTCTTTTGACGGCTTTTGAAATACTCATAGATCCACCTTCTTGTATCACCATGGAATATAAAATGCATTTCTCTTTAGGATTTAGCAACTTATGTGTGTTACCTTCGGAAGATTAAGCATATTGAAAATTGAAAAATGCGTGTCTCTTCAGGATTTAGAAACTTATGTGCATTACCTTCAAAGGATTTATCATATTTGAAATTGAAAAATGTGTGTCTCTTCAGGATTTAGCAACTTATGTGCATTACCTTCAGAGGATTTAGCATATTGAAAATTGAAAAATGCGTGTCTCTTCAGGATTTAGAAAATTATGTGCGTTACCTTCATAGGATTTAGCATATAAATGGAAAACTATAGTACAAGGGAGACCTTATTTATGCCCTCCTCCTTATCGTGGCTATCTACTAGACATGATAAGGAAGAGAAGGAGGATACCTATTTCACAAAGTAAGGAGATATCCTATTAACAACAATATACTATATTCTTAGCGAGGGGTATTGACCCTTACATCCAAGAGCATAGATAATCATGAAAAGGATATGTCACTTATGGAAAAGGATCCTCAAAGAAAGAGATCTTATCAACAAGACCCCCACCATAAATGAGTGCTTTGGATAAAATATCATCTTTCAAAGAGAAACAAAGATTCAATCATCTAGTCCCCTATAATCAAGAGGAAGAGGAATCTTTGAACAAAGGAATCAAACTCTAACCCTAAAGCAAGGGCAAGAATTTATAAAGAACATAATTTTCAAAATAAAGAAGAGGCGATGACCTAGGCCAAAAACCTCTCATAAAAGTATATCCATAGCCAAAACCTCAGTTAGTCTATTGAAATAATGTTACCAGATAAAAAAATGCCACTAAGCTAAGGAAAGTCTATCCCTAGACAAAGAGAAATAAGGAAGAACCTTTCCCCCCAGGGATGAAGGCAAGGGATACCTTTGCAACACAAATGTCTTTAGAAAAGATATCTTGAATATAGAATAAGATTTATGAATGATTGTAAACGTAATGCAAAACCATAGAGAAGAAAGATAGAGAGAATAACAATTAAGCTCAAGACAAAATATATGTTAAGAGCCTAATGGATCCTAGAAGACTGGATGAAAATACAGTTCTTGCCCCCCAGTCAAGAGACAAGAGTAGAAAATATCTATACTATATCAAAATCAGGTGTATCCCCTATATCAAAATTATGAAGGAATTATAAAATTGCACGAGAATGAGATATAATTCCTAAAGCAGCTCTTTCTCTAACATATAACTTAAAAAGCACACAATCAACAAGTAAATGTGTATTACTATAATGAAAAGGACATTTGGTCTTGGATAGAGCATCTTTTAGCATAGGTCTAAATATGTGTTTCTTGGAATTCATTAATTGAACATACACCTTCTTAGCCACCTCTTGATGAATACCAGGGTTATCTAAGGTAGGTGTGGGGAGAAGAAAATGAAGAGGAGGATGATGATGAAAATCAACTAGCTTGAATTGAATTTGTGAATAACCAACACCACACATATCTTGTTTAGGGGGTATATGAACTAGATATTTAATACCATGCTCATTAACACCAAGCCCTAAACCTTTATAACCTTGTTTAGTCATCATATTGTATCCTGTAGTGTACATATATATGATGTAAAGCATCTGCAAGAGGTGATTGTTTATCATGTTCATGAGTAAAGGTTGTATAAGGTGGAATAATGGGTTTAGAAGAAGTTGCCTTTCTCTTCCCTTTAATATCATCTTGGATCAGATATGAAGGGGAAGGTAAATCCAAGAATTCTTTCACATCTGCATCATGAACCATAGTTTTCACCTTCTCATAAGTATGGGAAGAACTAGGAATAGCAGATGGAGAATTAGACATATTAGGAATTGGATTAAGATTAGGAAGATTAGGAACTATATTAGGAAGGATAGGATTAGGATTAGGAAGATTAGGAACTATATTAGGGATGATAGGATTAGGATTAGGAAGATTAGGAGATGGTTTATCATCTACCAAATTGTTCACATAATCCAAAAGAGTAATAAGTCCGCCACATAACTCATTAATGAAAGTTTTAAAAGTAGGAAGACTTGTATCTTTCAATCTCACAAAAGCATAGGCAAGTGTAAGATGAAGGGTAACCAACATAATGAAGTCAATGATACTCTCATAAACATCATAAGTATGATAAAGAGATGCTAAGAGGAGGATAATAAAGAAAATAATCATGCACCAAAACATCTTAAAAATCTTCATAGTAAATGAAATGCAAGAAATATTTTTGTATTTTGTAATATATATGGATTTTTTTGGTTTTTTTGAACTTAAAATGCAAGGGCATAAAAGAAATCTAACCTTAAGGAAAGAAAGAAAAGCATCTAACACCAAAAAGAAAGAGTTGTCTATCACGGGTTCACCAAAATGTAATATATAAAAATATATATATCTAAATGTGTAAAGAAAATATGATGATGGAGGGTAGAAAATGTTGTGGACATACAAACTTAATAAAACATGAATACTTATCTTGAAAAGGAGTAGATTCGAAAATCACTATTTTTTGGTGTCTATAATCAGTTTTGGGAAATTCTGCAACCGGATCTGGCCTGGAAATGCAGAAACAAAGAAAACCCAGAAACTTTCTATCTTTCTGAGAAAGGTCATCCTTGACCCCAAAAAGGTGTAAGATCTTACTCGGGGGTACAATCTTACCCCTAAAAGTCATCCTTGACCTGCACTATTCTGAAAAAATTTCTGTTCGTGGGTCTTGGAAGTTCTTCGAAAAGGTTACTCAAATCTGAACTGTAATTCGCTATCCCGCACCTGTACGTGAAAGAAAAATAAGATTTTGTTGTTTGGATGAGGGGTTTTCCTTGGTCAAACCATGGGTTGGAATCAAAATTTAAAATAGAATCAAAATAGAGAATGCTAGCAAGTAGTAGAAGTAGATCTAACAATGAAGCTATGATACTTAATAGATATGTAATTGTATTTGAAATGTAATCAAGTATGTTAATATGAAAGCTTGGACTCAACACTGAAAAATGTAAATCAAAACCTCCATGATTGTATGCTTGGAATCCACCTTGAAGGGAAAATGATTAGATCTTGAAGATGAACAAAGGATCTTGAAGGAAGATCACACCACCATGATGGATAGATCTAGGGTTTGAATGATGAATCTTGAATGCTTGAACCAAATTCCCCCAAAGGCTTGAATGGTTGAATCCTTGATCTTCAATGGAGAACTTGAATTCTTTAATGTAGATGATGACTTGAATGCTTCCTTGATTGAGAGTGCTTCATGAAGAGTGGATGTATGTGAACAAGAGATGCCTTGAAATGAGAGGGGAAGGCCTCCTTTTATACTAGTCTAGGGCACAAACTTCTAGAGAGGCTTACATAGGAGAATTAAATTCCCATTTAAACCTTAAACCCTAGTAATGGACCTAGATTAAATATAATTTAATATTTTACCATTGCAAAATTTGAAACAGTCGACCCGGAAGTGGGAAAACAAAACTTTTTGAAACCCGACATTTGGAGATCATGGAATTTTGAAACTTGGACCTTGGGTCAAGGTCGGGTAAAATTTGACCTAGGTCAAGGTCAAGTTTGACTTTGACCTAGGTCAAGGTTGAGGTAAACTTTGACCTAGGTCAGGGTCGAGCTCGACCTTCATCTAAAAGGTCGACCTTGACCCTGAGGTCAAGGATCTCAAGATCTGAGTCCAAAATGCTAGAAAAGTGTAGAAAGAGAGTGGAAAAAGGGGACGAACAAGGAGAAAAGTCAGATTCAAGCCAAGGACCTACCTAAGGCATTTTGCATGACCCCAAACTACCTACTCAGAGGGATAAACTAGTCTTAAATGGAAGTGCTTCCATTTTCCAACAATACATTTAGCCCCCACTTTAGCAAGCGTATGGATTCGATGCAAACTCTTGGTAAAGTAGAAGAAAGATCCAAGTGGATTTGCAATGAAATATAATATCACTTAGTTAAGGACATGACATCCTAGGCTAAGGATTCTAACTCAACATACAGACACAAGGGTGCGAAAGCAAAGACAAAAAGAAGGTTTAGTATAAAAACAAACCCAAATCAACTAGCAAAGGAAACCTTGCTAAGAAATGCTTCCTATACTAATATCATATTTGGAAAGCTATCATAAAAGCATAAGTGATTACATAAGAAAGACAAGAGAAACACTATAAATAACATAGCTTTATGATCCAGTCCTACTAGCATGAAAGCGAAAAAAAAGAAAAGAGAAAGGGATTACCTCGCCCAGTAAGATGCCCACCTTACTGTGAATCACCAAGGAGGGAGAGCCCAAAAGGTAACAAGACTCGATAGTTCACCCAAAAATTGTGTCTTGCAATTGTAATGCATCTTCTGATGGCTTTTGAATACCCATAGATCCACCTTCTTGTATCACCATGGAATATAAAATGCGTGTCTCTTTAGGATTTAGCAACTTATGTGTGTTACCTTCGGAAGATTTAGCATATTGAAAATTGAAAAATGCACATCTCTTCAAGATTTAGCAACTTATGTGCGTTACCTTCAGAGGATTTAGCATATTTTAACTTGAAAAATGCGTGTCTCTTCAGGATTTAGCAACTTATGTGCATTATCTCTAGAGGATTTAGCATATTGAAAATTGAAAAATGGTTGTCTCTTCAGGATTTAGCAACTTCTGTGCATTACCTTCAAAGGATTTAACATACAAATGGAAAAATGTAGTACAAGGGAGACCCTATATATGCCCCCTCCTTATCGTGGCTATCTACTAGACATGATAAGGAAGAGAAGGAGGATACCTACTTCACAAAGTAAGGAGATACCCTATTAACAACAATATACAATATTCTTAGTGAGGGGTATTGACCCTTACATCCAAGAGCATAGATAATCATGAAAAGGATATGTCACTTATGGAAAAGGATCCTCAAAGAAAGAGATCTTATCAATAAGACCCCCACCACAGAGGAGTGCTTTGGCTAAAATATCATCTTTCAAAGAGAAACAAAGATTCAATCATCCAACCCCCTATAATCAAGAGGAAGATGAATCTTTGAACAAAAGAATCAAACTCTAACCCTAAAGCAAGGGCAAGAATTTATAAAGAACATAATTTTCAAAATAAAGAAGAGGCGATGACCTAGGGCAAAAACCTCTCATAAAGGGATATCCATAGCCAAAACCTCAGTCAGTATATTGAAATAATGTTACAAGATAAACAAATGCCACTAAGCTAAGGAAAGCCGATCCCGAGACAAAGAGAAAGAAGGAAGAACCTTGCCCCCGAGGGATGAAGGAAAGGGATACCTTTGCAACACAAATATCTTTAGAAAAGATATCTTGAATATAGAATAAGATTTATGAATGATTATAAACATAATACAAAACCATAGAGAAGAAATATAGAGAGAATACCAATTAAGCTTGAGACAAAATATATGTTAAGAGCCTAATGGATCCTAGAAGACTGGATGAAAATACAGCTCTTGCCCCCCAGTCCAGAGACAAGAGTAGAAAAGATCTTTACTATATCAGAATGAGGGGTATCCCCTATATCAAAATTAAGAAGGAATTATAAAATTGCACGAGAATAAGATATAATTCCTAAAGCAACTCTTTCTCTAACATATAACTTTAAATGTACGCAATCAATAAGTAAATGTGTATTACTATAATGAAAAGGACATTTGTACTTGGATAGAGCATCTTTAAGAATAGGTCTAAAGATTTCTTTCTTGGAATTCATTAATTGAACATACACCTTCTTAGCCACCTCTTGACGAATATCACGGTTACCTAAGGTAGGTGTAGGGAGAAGAACATGAAGAGGAGGACGATAATGAAAATCAACCAGCTTGAATTGAATTTGCGAACAACGAACACCACACATATCTTGTTTAGGGGGTATATGAATTGGATAATAATACCATGCTCATTAACACGAAGCCCTAAACCTTTATAACCTTGTTTAGTCATCGTATTGTATCATGTAGTGTACATATCATGTAAAGCATCTACAGGAGGTGATTGTTTATCATGTTCATGAGTAAAGGTTGTATAAGGTGGAATAATAGGTTTAGAAGAAGTTTCCTTTCTCTTCCCTTTAATATCATCTTGGATCGGATATGAAGGGGAAGGTAAATCCAAGAATTCTTGCACATCTGCATCATGAACCATAGTTTGCACCTTCTCATAAGTATGGGAAGAACTAGGAATAGAAAATGGAGAATTAGGTATATTAGGAATTGGATTAAGATTAGGAAGATTAGGAACTATATTAGGAAGGATAGGATTAGGATTAGGAAGATTAGGAACTATATTAGGGATGATAGGATTAGGATTAGGAAGATTAGGAGATGGTGTATCATCTACCAAATTCTTCACATAATCTAAAAGAGTAATAAGTCCACCACATAACTCTTTAATGAAAGTTTTAAAAGTGGGAAGACTTGTATCTGTCAATCTCACAAAAGCATAGGCAAGTGAAAGATGAAGGGTAACCAACATAATGAAGTCAATGATACTCTCATAAACATCATAAGTATGATAAAGAGATGCTAAGAGGAGGATAATAAAGAAAATAATCACGCACCAAAGCATCTTAAAAAATCTTCATAGTAAATGAAATGCAAGAAATATTTTTGTATTTTGTAAAATATATTAATTTTTTTTGTTTTTTTGAACTTAAAATGCAAGGGCATAAAAGAAATCTAACCTTAAGGAAAGAAAAAAAAAGCATCTAACACCGAAAAGAAAGAGTTGTCTATCGTGGGTTCACCAAAATGTAATATATAAAAATATATGTATCTAAATGTGTAAAGAAAATGTGATGATGGAGGGTGGAAAATGTTGTGGACATACAAACTTAATAAAACCTGAATACCTATCTTGAAAAGGAGAAGATTTGAAAATCACTATTTCCTGGTGTCGATGTTCAGTTTTGAGAAATTTTGCAACCAAATCTGGCCTGGAAATATAGAAATAAAGAAAACCCAGAAACCTTCTATCTTTCTAAGAAAGGTCGTCCTTGACCCCAAACAGGGGTAAGATCGTACCTTGAGGTACATTCTTACCCCTAAAAGTCATCCTTGACCTGCACTGTTCTGACATAATTTCTGTTCACGGATCCTGGAAGTTCGCCGAAAAGGGTACTTAGATATGAACTGCAATTCGTTGTTCCGCACCTCTACCGATAAGAAAAATAATTTTTTGTTGTTTGGATGATGGGTTTGCCTTGGTGAAACCCTGGTTTGAAATCAACCTTTAAAATATAATTGAAATAGAGAATGCTAGCAAGTAGTAGAAGTAGATCTAACAATGAAGCTATGATACTCAATAGATATGCAATTGTATTTGAAATGTAATCAAGTATGTTAATATGAAAGCTTGGACTCAACACTAACATATGTAAATAAAAACCTCCATGATTGTATGCTTGGAATCCACCTTGAAGGGAAAATGATTAGATCTTGAAGATGAACAAAGGATCTTGAAGGACGATCACACCGCCATGATGGATAGATCTAGGGTTTGAATGATGAATCTTGAATGCTTGAACCAAATTCCCCCAAAGGCTTGAATGCTTGAATCCTTGATCTTTAATAGAGAACTTGAATGCTTGAATGTAAATGATGACTTGAATTATTTTGTGATTGAGAGTGCTTCATGAAGAGTGGATATATGTGAACAAGAGATGCCTTGAAATTAGAGGGGAAGGCCTCCTTTTACACTAGTCTAGGGCACAAACTTCTAAAGAGACTGACATAGGAGAATTAAATTCCCATTTAAACCTTAACCCCTTGAAATGGACCTAGATTAAATATAATTTAAGAGTTTACCATTCCGAAATCCGAAACAGCCGACCTAGAAGCGAGAAAACAAAACTTTCTAAAACCTAACATCTAGAAATCATGGAATCTTGAAACTTGGACCTTGGGTCAAGGTCGAGGTCAAATTTGACCTAGGTCAGGGTTGAGGTGGACCTTGACCCTAAGGTCAAGGATCCCAGGATCTCAGTCCAGAATGCAAAAAAAGTGCAGAAAGAGAGTGGAAAAAGGGGCAGAATGAGGAGAAAAGTTAGATTCAAGCCAAGGACCTACTCGAGGCATTTGACATGACCCAAAAATACCTACTCGGAGGCCTAAACCAGTCTTAAATGGAAGTGCTTCCATTTTTTGATGATACACTTGCCAATATTCACTGACTAGAAAACATTTACTTTGTCATACTTTTACCGAGTGTACACATTTGTCAATTGTAAACATATAATACCATAATGCATCTCATTTCATGCTAATTTTGTGTTCATTCACTAGATATAAGGAACTATTGTAAGATATACCCAATTGAAATTCAATTTCATAGATACCTTCATTGCTTAGGTGGAGGTGGTGATATCACCTAATCCAATGGATGAGGTGTCACTGACTGCAGTGCTTGATCTAGCATTGTCATTTGAATCTTTTCTACACATTTGATTTCTTATCCATTTTACTTCTTCAATTATATTTCCATTTGCATTTTTATTTATCTCTGGTGCTCAGTCTCTGCTATCTTTGCTCAAGTGACCGACCTTGTGATAGTGCAAACATACCATACTAGTACTTGTCCAATTATGAGATCTTCCTTTCCAGTTATTTCTCATGCAATTTTCTGCTACATATCCATATCTTCTACATGTCGCACAATTAACCCAAGTGTTGTAATTCCAAGTGTATGCATTACCTTTCCTTCTTAGTTGATATATTTTGTTTTGTTCTTTCGGTGTCCAAAAGTTTGCTTCATCTTTGTCCTACATTCCTGTGATATGTGTCCATGCATGTTGCAAGTGTGAAAATATTTTTCCATATAAGGTTTCTAGGTGTCCTATTCAACTTTGATCTGCACTCATGTGCCCGATGTCTATACTTATTATAGTTATAGAAATAACCATTAAATTTAGGAGTGGATTTAGGAATACCTTTTGTTTTACTTCTGGAAACATTTGATGTGTGGCCTGGTTTTCCACAATGATAACATGCTAGCTTCTTTGGCCTTGGATTAGTATAGGAATTCTTCTATTCAGCTTGTCTTGATGATTCTTCATGCTCGGTATAACCTAAACCAGTTGTGCTATCAAGTCTTTTCTAACTAATTAGGAATTCATCCATTCTTTTAGTACTATCTTCATCTTTCTTGATCATCTCATTATGTTGATGTTGTATCTTTACCTCATTCTTCAATCTTTGATTCTCTTCTCTCAGTTCACCGATGTCTTCCAATTTCCTTGTAAGCTCACTGTTTACTTGGTTGAATTCTTGACTTATGACAAACATCTGATTAGATATTTCAAAGTGATGCTCGGCGAGTCTTAATATTTCATATTCCTTCTCTTGCAACTTATCAGTCATTTTCCTCCTATCTTCAATAGCCAAATTTATTTCTTGTTCTTCTTGCCTCGCATTTTTTGTGACATCAATCATTCTGACCATTTGTGTCTCTTAACCGATCTGCAATTCTTTCACTTATTCAGTAAGATGTAGATTCTTTTCAGATAGATCTAATATGGTTCCTTTAGATGCATCAATTATGCTACCAGATCTAGATCCTTCAAATGGATCATATATCTCTTCTTCATGATAATCAGTCTCATTATTCCGAAGTGCCATATCATTCCTTTTGATAAGTAACTTTCTTAGTTCTTCTTTGGCTTCCTTGAATTTTTCAATGTAGATTTGCATCTGTATTCTTTGATTCTCAATCATCTTATCAAGCTTATACCTTTCCATCCTTAGATATTTTCTCTTCAATGAATCCATTTTCTAAAACAAGAGAACTATCTTTGATACCAATTGTTGGGATTGTGGAAATATATATATTGAGATGGGAGGGGTGAATCAGTACCTTTAAAAATTTTCAAGACTAAAAAATTTGTAAGCATAGATAACATTAACCAACTGAATCCATTGCATGTAACATACATTCAAATATAACTAAAAAATAATTACATGTAACCTAATCAATAAATAACTGCGGTGGGGATGACACCCACAAAGCTTCACTAATGCAGTAACAAAGTATTCCAGTTAAGGCTACATAGATTGTGATCACTTCTGGTGATCTTACCCTATTAGGAGTAACATTAAGATCAACTAGATCTGCCTGGTTAGAGGATTTTAGCAACACAATCAAGTGTGCACTTGGTTAAAAGAGATTTACAATAGAACTATTAAGTTCACTTGTTAAGAGATTTAGAAATCTGGTACAATGGTTAAAGTGTAACAATAGGATATATTTGTAAATAGAAACTATGACTTTCCTGATTCAGATCTATGAAATACTATAAAGATATCACCTCATTGTGATGTTTATAATGTCCTTCTGTACTACTCGGTAGCCTTATGTTTGTTCTAAAAATAATGAATGCTTCTGTCAAATCCCTATGTCAAAAACCTTGTTTGATCTTTAGATGTCCTGAGTATGGCTTCTTGATGATACATGATCAAATGACATCCTTACAAATTTTATATCAAACTAACTTGACCTAATTAGAGTTTTACAATATCTTAGAAAACCTAAGATCAATGGTGAAAATAAATAACCTAAATCTACAATACATAGGAATCATAAAAAATTTAATGATTACATCCATATTAAATTCTGTCTCAATCTTGGTAAACTATCTTTTGATCGATGTAAATCATTTGCCTTGATTTTTGTGCCATTCCAAACTGCTATGTCATTTCCTATTTTACTCGGTGTTCACTGCATTCATCGCTTGGTAATTAACTGGTGCTTGATTCATATGAATACTCAGTGACTATAGTTCTCGGTACTCGGTGACCATCTAGATCAGTAAGAGTGTTCGGTCAAATCTATGTTTGGTTAACTCAAGTATATGCTTTGTGTCTTGCTAAGTGTATAGGCTCTGTGTAATGATCGAAAGTCTTGTCTTATCTCCTTTACCGACTCTATGACTAAATGATACTAATTACAACCATTAATGCTCAATAGAAGTAACAAAAACCTCTTTTTTTCTTTAGTGTTAGTCCATAGGAATGAGCTTTGAAGTCTCTCCAATTTATCATCCATTACACCAATTTTCTTTTAAAAATAGATAGGAAGTATACTGGGATACCTTGAAGGGAAGCCTCGAGAAGTTGACGTTTCCCTACACTACTGAGAAGCTTACCTTTCCAACTAGATAACTTCTTTTGCATTCTTTCAAGAATAGAGTTAGAATTGGTCAGAGTAACATCCCTAATAGTAGGAAGGAGACCAAGGTATAGACCTGACATAGTAGCACATTGGAAGCCAAGGATGTTTTTGACCTTGACCTACAAATCTTCCTTGGTATTGAAAAAATATATGGAGCTCTTTTTATAATTAATTTATGTTGACCAAAGACATATGTATACAAGGTAAGAAAAGATTTCCATTCCTCGGCCTCAACCACAGAGTTTCTTCCAAAAAGGATGTTATTATCCACAAATTATTGAAGGTGGGAGGGGGTAGAGTATAATAAAATTTAGCTCCAAGAACTCTTCTTTCCTATACCATCTTAAGGAGGTTCCTACCAATAACTTCTACAATCATGATAAATAGGTAAGGGGAGAGAGGGTCCCCTTGGCATATCCCCTTTTTGGAAGCAAAAAAATCCTATGGTGTGCCATTGAGAAGGATAGAGAATTTAACAATACCAACACATTCCTTGATCATATTGACAAACTTGTCATTGAACCCATTTTCGTGAGAACTTTGAACAAAAACTCCCAATTGACTTTATTATAGACTTGTGAGATATTTAATTTAAGAACCATAACTAGTTCATGACACTTTTCCATAGAGTGAAATGATAGTATAATGTCTCTAATGTAATAATAGATGTAGAGAAGTAATAGTTACTCACTCATGATGTCTTTTATACTCTTTAATCATATTCTAAATGAAATTTTAAAAAAGTATCATTCCAACTTGTATGTTTTCTCTTTTGTATTTGGCTAGATATTTTCTACTGATATTGGACCTATTTTAAAAATTTATATTTTTAACTAAAATGAAATATCATTCCCTTGAAATGAATAAGGATTAGTAAATCTAGAATCTTGATATTAGAAAACAAGGATTTATGATCTAAGTTTGAGAATTTTAAATTGTTGCCTAATATCAATTAAATTTGAGTAATGTGATTGTATGAAAATTATTTTTGATGTAATCATTTGTAAGAGAAAGAATTAAATCCTAAATTATAATCAAAATATTTTGTGTATTTAAAATTAAGATTGAATATGAAGGTTAACATGGAGATAAAGTTATGTTTGTGACTAATTCTTAAGAGTGTAGACTTTATCTTAGAAATCTCTCTAATGAATAGAGCTAGATATCTTTGATCTTCAAATTTAATCTAAAGAGGCAATAAATCCTTCCAAATATCTCATATTACAATAGACATGTAATTACATAATGGTCCTTTAATTCTAGTCTATTTTTATTAAGCTTATATAGATGCATTGATCTCTTCAGTTTCAATGTTTCTTAAACAATCCAACAATAAAGTGTTCATAAATAACCTAAAGGAAATTTAAAATATAAAAGAATCCCAATGCATTTAAGAGGAATAATGCATGCATCTTCTATATGAATAAAGCATTTCAATTATTGGAGCACTTTTATGAATAGTAGTTTTTATAGTTCTAAGATAAATATATGTAAGCTTTATAGATCTCATTCATAATGTTTCTATGAATATTTTTCCAACATGTTCAAAGCATTAATGAAAATTATATTAGAAGGAAGATGATAAATATCAACACCAATATCAATTCCTTGCAAAAAATGCATGCATTTTAAGGCATACAAAGTGTTCTTGATTATTTATTCACATAAATTTATAAATGATTGAACAAACTTGAATGTATTTCTCATTGATCTTCCATACATCTTCCTCTATGAAGTAACATCACTGGATGAGAGATAGGTAAATATGTAGAAGATGGATGCTAGATTCAATCATGATAATTGAATGTGGAACTAACTATATTGTAAACATATTTTTGAATAACATCGATATAAAAACTTTTTAAATGGGATTCTAACAAGAATTGTGAAGTCAAAGTTACAAAATCTTATAATGTGATTCCCATCTAAATTATTAAATCATATTTTATTTAGATTTATATTATGTTAGATTAAATATCTATATTAATTTGATTTTGGTCTTGTGTAATTTTCGAATGAGTATATGTCTATTAGTTACATGTTTCCTTGATTGTTAAATGTTGCTTTTCCTATGATTTTTATTGTTGAATTTGATGTTTCACATTGAGTGTTTAGGAAACTTAAATGATCCTTGACCAATAGAAGAAATGTAGATGAGAAAGCCATGGAATTGACTTAGCCATGTCATCATACCTAGTTTTTAAGGTCAAGTTAGTGACCTTGTGACTATTACAGTATGTATGTTTAGTAGGTTAACTTGGCTTGTTTCTTGTGCTTCTCAATTTTACCACTAAAGGTGTTTCTTGTGCTTATCAATTTTGCCAACTAATTTGAATCTTTTATAGTTTTCAATAATTTTCATAGAAACCAAAAAATAAAATCACGTGTGTTCACATGTGGGTTGATTTACTTTTTATTTTATTAGCCGAGAGGCTCTACAGTTATAATGCGAGGAGGCAAAATCTCTGATATTAAATTATAAATTTTTAAAAACTGTGAAATTCTTTCAAGTAATCTAAAATGCAATTATGAGTTTCTAATATTGTAATAGGAGGAAAGTTAATTTAATATTAATCTAAATCATCTAAGATGGGGGATCGGATCAATTCTTTGGGAAAGGTTTCTATTATGTTCAGAAAATGTTTCCTGTAGGTTCTGGCTTTTCTTTTTAGACGTTTCTAGAAAGGAGGCTTTTCTTTTTAGACGGTTCTGGCTGCAAATTTTTCCAGCTGCACATCATTGGTGTATTATTTTCACGTTCTTGGGTGATTGGGTCGCATGTAAGTTGGCTCCCCTTCTCCTTCCTTGGCTTGCGGTAACTTTGGGCAGCAAATTGGATGTTACTGTTAGGATCATTGATTTCAAGTATAATTTGATTTGCATGTTCGATTTTCTTTCTTGCCATTCTCGTGCTAATTCTAGCAGAAAACTTTATGTTTCATGGCTTGGTCTTAGATTCTTATTGGCCCGTGTTTTCTAATCAAGGATCTGCCATTTCCTTTTACCTTGTAGTCTCTTTGTTTAGAGCTGGAGAATAATGTATCTTCTAATATTTTTGATGGCTTCTTATTACCTGCCTTCTAGCACCTCCAATGGCAGATATGAAAAAACAACTCTGCAAGACTTTTCCCTTCCTTATTTGGCGTTGCGGCTTGTATTCTTTATAGAATCGATCCTTGACCTTGTTCTTACTTTTGTTTGCTGAGCTTTTCTTTGACCCAAGTTTTGCTTGCCATTTAGCCACCATGCACGCACTGCTTTTAGAAATTTATAATTTCAGCTTGTGAAGGTTTTACTGAGCCACATTTTGCATTTGGAGTCAATAAAAGCATACGTAGATCTTATAGTGTCTTGACCAAGTAATTTCATTCCCGTAGGATAGATTTGCATATGGAGTTCAATGGATTATATAGAATTGATTTTATATACTAACTGAACCCTAATCAAAATGTATCTGTTTTTCATTTGTCTAAAAGTTAGTTTTTAAATATATTGATTACTTGGAATATTTGAGTGCTTAAATTGGATATTCTTTTCAGGTCTTGGATCAAAGAACCATAGCAAGCATGTTTATCAAGTGCAAGATGTATTGGGAGTAAATGAATAGAGAGGAGACTGATTTTGATTTATGAATTTTCCAATGTAGATGAAGATTACAGAGTGAGTAGGAGTGAGATGACTGTTATTAATTAGTCAGTACGATTAATAATTTATTTAAATTATTTATTTATTTTTCTCAATCAGTTAATTGTTTAGATTTCTTATTTATTTATTAGATAAACTTAGTTGCAATCTTTACCACTAACTAAATAAAGATGAAATATTTAAAGATTTGTAATAGAAATCTTTGTTTTAAAAATAGAAAGTGTCTATTAGTATATCGCTAAAATTATATTAAAATCATATTATATAAATGATGAAGAACTAAGAAAAAGTGGTTTTACATTGTTCTCAAAACTTCTTCTTTGCTGGAAAATAAAGTCAAATAATTTCAATTAGTTCATTTCAAGATTTTATTCAATCGGGAAAAAAAATTCCTAATTTAAATGATGTTGACTATTCTTTATGTTTTGTTGACAATCTATTTTGAGAAGTCTTCTTTCAAATTTGGTAATATAAGTATTGATCATTTTAATTTTATATATTAGATTATAATATTAAAAAAAAGTAATTATTTAATTTTATAAATTTATTATATCAAATTGTTATGAGAAAAGATATTTAATTGATCAAAATATTTATAGGTTGAATGTTCCATTATTATACTTATGAAAAATTTAAATGTTGGTAGTTGATAGAAAAAAAAATGATCAACTATACCAATTGAACTATAACTCTTTAATTTAAATCTATGTGTCATTTCAAAAAAAATTGTAAAATAGACACATGAAAGAGGCCCTACAAATAACATTTATGTATTTAAAAACATTTTAATTGGAAGTTATAGATGCCTCCAAATTCAAAATATAATCTCCACAATGTTGAATTTGAATAAATGGGCCGGGCCAAAATGAATTGAAAAAGTTATGAACCAATGTCTATGAGAGATAAGATTGAGTATTTAAGGATTCAATTCATAATTATATTCATAAAAATGTATATCAAGCATGAACATTGATTAATTGATTGAGAAATTTCAAAATTCTAAGTCTTTAATAATTCCTAACCCTAATAAATACCCTCATGCTAAACATAATACTAACCACAATATAAAACCTAACCCTAATGATAATCCTAATCTTAATTGTATACCTAAATCCTAACCCTAATCATAACTCTAATAACCACCACAATACTAACCATGATGTAAATCCTCAATGTAATGCCCCATGAAGGAACCCAAGAGAATTTAACCTAATACATGCTACTATACATGCTACTATGTTTATAGAATAATTTTTTCCTTAAGTGTTTACAAACAATGATGATAACAATGCAGAAGCAATACAATCATAAGATGTAAACAAGTACATAAGTACAACTCAATTACAATTAACAACCCTTGAGGGTCACATGACGTAGAATTATGTATTACTAATTAAATATTTTAGATTAAGAATAATTATAATTATCTCATATTACAAAGAATAACAAACACATCCAATACCCTATGGTATACATAATGAATCAACATCCTCTGCACATGTCACATGGTATGTCACAATAATCACTACAAAATATAGTACAATATCGATAACTCTGAAGCATTGATACAAGATATAATTACAAACATCATAAGATAGATATGAACAGGCTTCCAATGAAGAGAAAGAAGAAGGTAACAACAACAATTTTCATCCAACATTGCTATAGGAACGTCATAATCTTAAATGGTAAAAGAAACACTACCACCCGACCTTGTGGAACCAAAGGTCCACTCCCACCATGCTGAGGAGATAACAAACCCCACTCGAATAACAAACTCAATCAAAACAACTAAGAAGATGGGTCTTGAAGGCTTTCTACCTCAAAAGGTACCACCAATTTAAAGATAAAGAAAATATAATAAACATCCAAAGTACCAACACGTACCAAAACACCAACAACCAGAATATCGAACAAATACAAATCACTAAATACTAAAATACCAAAATGACAACCAGAGGTAAATGCAAAAAAACTACAAAGGAGACTTAGGCTACATACTATGGGAGTGTCATCACATGGCCATCTACTTGAGTTACCCTAGACTGGTCACTCTAGACCCTAGACCCTCAAGCATTGAGTTACCTTGGAATGGCCACTCTAGGCCTTAGACCCTCAATACGACCCACATGAAACTAGAATACCCTCTCATGAAATGATGAATTATTATCATACCTACTCTCTACGCATCATCACATTCCCATCCTTAGCCTAAACAAGTGCTCAAGGCATGGGCGAGGCATAATCTCTAAATTATCTTTTTTAATGACTTCTACAAATTTTAATTTCTACATTATCACTTGTTAATGAACTTACAATATGTTATCCTAGCACTGACCCATTTGGGTTTTAGACCCCTATTGTAAGTCACTCCCTTAAGATGCTCCTATTTAACCTCCCCTAGGCTCACAAGTCACCAATAATCACATAAGTCTCATAAAAGCATGATGTTCATAATTTCTAGTTTCTACCAAACATAAGGAACACCATCTGGTTCTCAAACCCACAATGTCACAAAAGAACTCTCAAGTATCCATAATAACATGAGTTACAAATCGAACAAGGTTGTGTAAAAAGATTAAAATAATATAACATCATAATTCATAACATAAGAATATATATACAACCATAGAAAATAACCCCCAAGTCTCTGGTCAACTAACTCCCAAGTCAACTTAAACCCCAATAATCAATAAAGATATAGCAAGGTCCAACAAAGATCCTTCAAATCAAAACTTCAAACACTTACAAGAAAACATGATTCCCTTAAAGAAATCCAATTAATTTTAAAACATAACTGGTTCGACTTTTTTGCATTTCTGTATAACCATGCAAGAAAACATATATAATTATAAATTCTAGTTGACTAAAGCAATCATCTTGTTGACTAAAGTCTATTTGACTACAAAAATGTTCATATAAATGTCTCATACATAACCATCTATTTAAAATAAAATCTCATGCATATATCTTTTTCAAATAAGTATTTAACTAAAATATCCATGTATATCAAAACACCATGTATTTAATAATAAAATAATGTTATTAATTTTCTAAATATAAATATAAATGAAAACATTAATATTAAAACCAGCATGTAAAAAAATCAATTAATATTTATTTATATTAATTAATTTTTAAAAAAATAAATTGTTTTTAAATCCAAAAATTAATAAATAATTATAATTTTTATTTTATTTTATAAAATTTATTTTTAAATATGAAAAATTAATAAATAATAATAATTTTTTTTTAAAAAAATTTTAAATATGAAAATTAATGAATAATAATAATTTTTAAAAAAAAATTAATCCAAAAATTAATAAATAATAATAATATTAAATTCAAATAACAAAACCTCCCCTTTTAATATATAGATAGATAGAGAGAGAGAGAGAGAGAGAGAGAGATTCTCAATTGATTTCTTTAATGGAAAACTAGAGTTTTAGGGAAAACTAATTTCTTTTGAATATGATTTCACATGCAATTTCAAATTTAATTTTCTATACAAAACATTAAGATAAATTTTCTATCATTTTTGGGTAAATCTCCTAACTAGATAAAACTCACACAAATTTTTAAATTTTCTTCCTAGGTTTTCAATCCATCCAAAAAAAAACTAGATCTAATTTAATATCAAACTAATCTAAAATTTCACAAAACCAAACCTGATTTAAACAGAAACCCAATTCTAATTCATTCACATAAACAATTCTAGACACGAAGCAAACAATTTTTTCAAAGGAAAGAATTTTACAAAAAAAAGAGGTTTCAAACCCTACCTCAAAAAATGCCTGAAAATTTGAAACCAAGAAAGATCTAATTCACCCTTAAAAATCCAAGCTTTCTAACAATCTTTAACAATGCCTACAAAATCTTTAAATGTTTCCAAAAATCTTCCAAATTTATCAAGAGAGTTCCTCCAAAACCTGATAGACGTAATTGAAAATAATAGCCAAAAACCCCTCATAAAGAAGACCTATTCCTCCTATGGTTTCTAAAACATGCAATTCCTCAAAAATAGAACTCAACTCTCTCCACTTGGTTTTCATCAATCCACTTGCATGATTAAAATAACTTAATAATAAAATAATACACTTTCAAATTATAATTCCTAACTCAACTTTTAACTTTAAATTCTAATTCAATTTTCACTAAACCAAATGTGCAACTTAAATTGCATATAAAAATTTAATTAACCAATAAATACTTTAGTACATGAATAACTATGCAAACTGATAAATTAAATATTAAATAAATCAACTACGCCTTAAATTTTATATTTGGATTTAATAATTAATTAAACCTTTTTATTCCAAATTTAGACAATTAATTAACTATTTTAATTTAACAAAGGTATTTAATTAACCCTTAATAATTAAATATTCCTTATATTTAATATTCTCATATTCATAAAATATAATCATTTTAATCTCACGATTAATCTTAATTTAATTATTTAAATCAAATAATCCACACAAGAAAATTCACTTGACTCACAAAACAAGAAAATCAACTAACTTAAACAACAAATAAACAGCAAGGAAGAGCTCACGAATTCATGTCACCTTGATGAATTCGGATGGGTAGAAACAGATAAGTTTGTCCATTCTTTATGACAATCAATCACTTGGGTTGGGATTTGGATTTGTATGTTATCTCCCTTCTCTTACCATTGAGATTTTGCGACAGGGTACGCTCATCTTGGCAATTCAGGGAAGTTGATGCCCAGTACCTGCAAACTTGCATAAAAGATGAGCATGTACATACATGTATAAATATAAACAAGCAATAGCAGGGATTGGTCGATCATGTGGATCTCGCAAGAAAGTAACTACGACTTTGTCCCTCAACCACATCAGACACGTCAAATAAAAATATAAAACATACATGCCAACCATACACATGCAAGTATGGGGTCAATAAAATCATAAACATAATATACATTACATCAAATCTATTTGAGGATTTATACAAACATGAAAAGTGGCCTAAAAGAGTTTGGCAATAAAAACTAAAAAACAAACTATGGGAGGGGTATCACACTTGACCTTACAATAATCCTAACCATAATATCAACCCTAACACTAATAGTAACCCTAACCATACACAATAACCCTAATAATAATCCTAACCCCAATCATAATTATAATCATAACATAAAACCTTACCCTAATTGTAATCCTAACCCTAAAAACTAAAACCCAATCCTAATTATAACCCTAAAATAAATATTAAAACTTAATCCCAACCATAATTCTAATCCTAAACAAGACCATAACTCAAACCCTAAACAAAAATCTAATCCTAATCATGGCATAAGCATAAACTCTTATCATAACCTTAAGCCTAAACCCTAACCTTGACCAAAAGTCTAACCCTATCCATAATTACAACAATGATTTAAACTTTAAATATAACTATAATCTCAATATTAAACCATAAAAACCTAATTCTAACCCAAATGATAATGCTAGCCATGATCTAAACCCTAACACTAATAGTACACCTAAATCTATTAGCTAAATGGTCACTTTATAACCTACCCCTAATCCTAATACTAAATTTATCTCAAACCCTAACGAAAACATTAAATATAATTATCATTCTAATCTTTAATAATAATTGTAAGCCATAACCATGATATTTTTCCTCACACTAAAAATAACCCTGAATCTTTAGCTTAAATCTTAAACTCTAAACTTCATGATAATACTCAATCTAAAACCTAAACACCACTCCTAATCATATCCCTAACCATAATACTTATCATAATGTGTGTGCATGTGCATGTGTGTGTGTGTGTGTGTGTGTGTGAGAGAGAGAGAGAGAGAGATGATAATTAGGGCCTAAGAGAGAGAGAGAGAGAGAGAGGTGGAAGGGGAGATAAATGAGGTAAAGAGAGAAAGATGATAATTAGGGCCTAAGAGAGAGAGAGAGAGAGAGGTAGGTGGAAGGGGAGATAAATGAGGTAAAGAGAGAAAGATGATAATTAGGGCCTAAGAGAAGGAGAGAGAGAGAGAGAGAGAGAGAGAGAGAGAGAGAGAGAGAGAGAGAGAGAGAGAGAGAGAGAGAGGTGGAAGGGGAGATAAATGAGGTAAAGAGAGAAAGATGATAATTAGGGCCTAAGAGAAGGAGAGAGAGAGAGAGAGAGAGAGAGAGAGAGAGAGAGAGAGAGAGAGAGAGAGAGAGAGAGAGAGAGAGAGAGGTGGAAGGGGAGATAAATGAGGTAAAGAGAGAAAGATGATAATTAGGGCCTAAGAGAAGGAGAGAGAGAGAGAGAGAGAGAGAGAGAGAGAGAGAGAGAGAGAATTTTAATATAAATCCTAAATCTCAATGTAATAGTTCAATTCGTTGTTGTTCACTTAAGGTTAAGGTTATGATCTAATCAATATGAGGATTCAGATTGCACTTATATGATAAAGATTAAGGTCAAGGTTAAGGATGAGGTTTAAGTATAATAAAAACTAACTTTATGGTTACATTTCAAATAGGGAGCTAGGATTAGAGTTTGATTAATATTGGTTTTCACTTTGGGTTAGGATTAGGTGTTAGGGACCAATTATGATTATGATTTAATTAAGGTTTATAATTAGTGTTAATTTTAGTGTTCAAATAAGGTTAGCATTTAATTAGGGTTACAAATATGAAAATCATCAAATAAATAATAATGGTAATCTTAAAAACAAATAAAATTGAATCATAACCCTAACACTAACATAAGAGAACCCAAACCCTAACTAAAATAATATTGAACTCCAATCCAAAACCAATTTGAACCTTAACTTATAATAGATTGAAACCTAACCCTAATGATAAACAAATTGAACCATAAAACATAATCAAATTGAAACCTAATCTTAAACCAAATTGAATTAAAATATTGAACCAAATTGAACTATAACTCTCAAACTTGACAAAATTGAACACTAACCATAAACCCCCAAATCAAACAATAACCATATTTGGAGCCTAACCTTAAACCAAATTGAACACAAATATTAAACCAAACCTAAAACCCTAAATTAAACCCCAAACATGAACATAATGAACACTAACCCTAAACCAATATGAACACTAATCCTATACCAACATGAATCTTAAACTTAGTAATAAACCAATTTGGACCTTAAAAACGTATACCAAATTGAAAACTACTCATAAAAGTAAATGAAATTAAAAATTAATACTAAACTAATTTAACCCTAACCCTAAACCAAATTGTACCCAAAATTTGAACCAAATTAAACACTAACCTTAAATCATGAAATTGGACCCTAACTCTTAGCTAATGTGAACCCAAATGGTGAGCCAAATTGATCCCCAAGTCTAATAATTTACCAAATTAAATCTTAACATTAAACCAACTTAAATTATAATCATATGGCTAAATGAAATTTAATCCTATACCTAATCTTAATTAAATAGTAAATAAAATAAAACCCTAACACTATCCAAAAACCTAAAACTAAAACAAATTGAACTGTAACCATAAACCAAACTAAATCCTAACTTGAGCCCTAAACTAAATCTAACCCTCTCTAAACCAAATTGAGCTCTAACCCTAATGCTAGACAAAGTTAAAATAAAGCCTAAACCTGAAAATCAAATTGAATCACACAACCCTAACCTTAAGCTATATTAAACCCTAAACATAAAACTAATTGAATATTATACCAAATGAACACTAACCCTAAACAAAATTTCTTCCATACCTTAACACCAAACAAAATTGTACCCTAACCCCAAATGTAATTGAACCCTAACCATAAAGCTAATCAATTACTCAATAAAATCAAACCCTAACCCTAATGAATTTAAATTAAAAGAATTTTTTGTAATCCCAACTGTAACTTTAATTCTATATCTAATCTCTACACAAAAACTTTTACCAAATTTAGCACTAAGATTAATTAAACTTAAACATAAACTAAATTGAACCCTAACCTTAAACCAAAGTAAACTACTAACCATAAACCTAATTTAATATTAAATTAAACACTAACCTTGAAGCAAATTGAATCCAAATCTCTAATTAAAATGAACCTTAACCCTAATACTAAACCAAATTGAACTCAAACCCTACCCATAGCCAAATGCTAAACCTACTTAACATTATACCAAATATGGTTCAAAATAAGGGTTAGAGTTTGATTAGGGTTAGGTTTCAATTAGAGTTTAGTTAGAGTTATGGTTCTAACAAGAGGAAGGATTAGTGCTTAATTTTATTTAATGCTAGGGTTTAATTTGGCTTTTGTATTAATTTTAGTTACAGTTCTAGAGTTAATATTAATTTTAGGTTAGGGTTATAGCTTCATAAAGGTAGATAGTTCAATTAAAATTAATAGAAAGGATAGGATTGGGGTTAAATTATATTTACAATTTAATTGTGGTTTAACCATATAAACCTAATTGAATAGAAAAATGAAGTATATCTTCTCCCTAAACCAAATAGAAATCTAGCCATAAACCAAATTAAAGTCTAAATAAATTGAACCCCAATCCAAAATAAAATTGAAAGCTAACACTAAAATTAAAATAATTATAATCCTAAGCCTAATTGAGTGTTGAGCCTTGCAATAAACAAAATTGCATCCTAGAGATAAAGCTAATTGAAAAAAAATGAAATTGTAACCCTAACACCAAATCAAATGAAACACTAACCCTACCCCTAAAGAAAATTGAATCCTTATCCTAACACTAATCAAGATTGAACTCTAAACCTTATTAAATTAAGATTAACATTTTAACATAAATCCTAAGTTTGTGTGTAATAATTCAATTATGGATAGGTTTACTTAGGATTATAGTTCAACTTCCATTGTTGTTCACTTAAGGTTAAGATTATGATTTAATTAGTGTTATGATTAGGATTGTGCTTCTAGGATGAAGATTAGGATCACAGTTAAGGATGGGGTTCAAATATAATTACAATCAACTTTGTGGTAACATTTCAAATAATGAATTAGGATTAGGGTTAATTTAAGATTAGTTTTCATTTTGGGTAAGGATTAGGTGTTAACGATCAATTATGAAATTATGATTTAGTTAAGGTTTCTAATTAGTGTTAATATTAGTTTTCAATTAAGGTTAGGGTTTAATAAGGGTTATACTAAAAGAGGGGTAAAAATTTATTAGAACAGAAAGAGAAACAATACACAAAGAGCTTAACATAAAGTTGTAATGAGTCTTGTCATGATCAACAAGTTGATAAAAAAAATGAGATAAATCGGGAGGAAATTACCTCTTATAAAAATTACTCCAATCTTGCATGTGCTCTAAATCCCATTTAGCCAAACAAATAACATGCAATCAAATAACATGCAAAAATTGATAACATTTGGTGATGTATAGAATAGAGAGAACTATATAAGAATATTTTATATAGATTTCTCTACCTTAAACTATTATTTAATCAATTTCACTATGGCCCTTGAATGCTCAAATGGAGTTTTCTACCTATAAGAAATGATGAGTATAGAAATAATGAGATATTTTCTTAATCCATTGCATGGAGTTAACACAAAATATAATTTCTTATTACAGATGAATTAAAAGTAAAATTAATATATTTAATATGAAATAGAGTAAATTTGTTCATAATAAAATTGTACTCACTTAACCCTATAAGTATGCTCTATACATTCCCAGTTTTGAGATAATGACCAACCAAATGAACTCCATGAAGATAACAAGTAAGAATTTATAACTTTTAGCATTGTATAATTTTACCAATGAATCACTTGGCTTGCCTTGTAGCCTCTTTTGTTTTGGAAATAGGACATCCAACTACATCATAACCATTGATTGACCATCCTATCCTACTTGAATTGGTATAACCAAATGGTCAATAATATTTAGGATACATATATTTCATAGTGTCAAAAATTCTTGAGAAAGGCATATTTATTTCCAAAAATATCTTCAAACTCAATGGAATGTTGATTCAACTACCTTTTGTCTCTCAATGAGCTACCTTGGAGATGATATAAGAAAAAATCCATTCTAACTTAACTTGGTAATGTTGCTTATTTAGTGAAATACATGAATTCTTCAAAAAGACTCATTGCACAGTTGATATTTAATATTTCAACTATGTAGTTAATAGATTACAAGAACCAATAAATTCAAAAAAATGAATCTCTTTGCAAATGTGTATATATATATAATATCATTTATATAAAGTTTATTGTTAAACTTGTAGAAATAATATAAATCACATTAATCCAGAAAACTAGTTAATTACTAAGGTGGTAGCAATTACTAGATGGCTATGCCGATATATCTTGTTGTCAAGTTAATAGTCAATAAAATGAATCTCATTTTGAATGATTTTGAATTATTTGAAATATGTCCCTTGGACCACAACTAAACCTACATGGTAAATAATATTCCAAGGTTAGACATACATACAACATTTTCAAGATACAAGATATAACATTTTCAAGGATTCTATAGAAATCCTATGTAACAAATTTCTTGAAGTGCCCTACATAGAAACTTTTGAAAAATATATCAAACATTGAACCTAAGATTTCTTTAAAACAAATTCAAGATGTATATTCAAATTTAAATAAATAAACATGATAGATAATCATTATATCATTGAAAATAAGGGGAACAATAATTCATCACTTGTTTTTTCTTTTGTTAACTTCTTCATCTCTTTTGTGTAGCGCAATAATTAATAAATAACATCATCTATATTTGCAACTTCTATGATGATTGTAAAATATCTCCTGAAACAACTTTACCTAGAAAATCCAATTTAAAATAGTAAAACCACTTTCAACCTAGATTTATATTAGATACTTTTGAAGTTACACTAGATCAACATGTTTAAAACTAACTACACATATGTAAATGTGTGCACTATATAAGTGTGTGATATCAATTTATACATACCTATTTTAATCTATCAAGTGAAATATGGTCATAATAACTAGAATGCAAAGGAATGTATTCAAATATTTCATCATCATCTTTGTTTGTCTATGCAAAGATGTATGCAAAACATTATAGAAAATCAAGTCCTCGGTCCATTTGTCAAATGTTACAAGGGAATGATAGATATTTTAGTGTTTAATATATTAAATATTTTATATCACATATAATAACCAAATACAAATGAAATTTTTCATACCTGTGATTGACTATTCTCCTTGTTTGAAATTCTCTTAGACATTGTCCTCTTGTCTTTACAATAGCTATCTTTATTTTTTAGTTCCTTGTGCCTCTTTCATTTTTAAATGTTAGGATAAATTAGAATAAAAAATAAGAAAAACCTACTCCATCTCCCTTGTTGCATGCTTATTGAACGAAAAGGAAGACTAAAGCATGTTCCCACTCTCATAAGTTAGAACTTTCGAAGTTTAGAGTAAGTGATTACTCTACTAGATGAAGCATCATAAAAGGTGGTTAACACAAAATAAATCATTTCATCAAGTCATAGATACATTAATCGTTATAGTTCTACTAGAAACTAATTTCTTTTTATAATTTATCTTTTATTCATAATAAATATCTAGTAACACGAATCAAGATAGGAATAATTAGAAAATAATTTTTACATACATTTTTTTTCTAATTCTTTTAGAGAATAATCCTCAAACAAGGACATTAATATACTTGTAAAGATCATAGATAGAGCCATTGCACACATGTTAATAAATATTAGGTTAGTATGATGTGCCAAAAACTGCTTGTAGATAACCATATAAACCAATCATGGACAAGAACACATTAATTTAAGAGATACAATTAATTTACTCATCACTAGTTAATTTCTCTAATTCACCCATCATTGTTACTTCTTTAGTTTTATGAGAATCTAAATGTCATCATCTACTTCGATAAAAGTCTCATCAATTTGATTAGCATAACTTAGGTTGAATCTACAAAACTTCAAGTGACCACCTCCCTTTTATCTATTATCTTTCAAAGAAACCAATATAGCACACAATAAAAGATAACCATCCCATTTTATGTATGATCAGTATAAGAAAACAAGATAGTACAAATAAAAGATAACCATCTCCCTTTTATATGTAAATATTTTAGGAAAACAAGATACTACATAGTAAAACATAAGCATCTCCCTTTTATCTATTCTCATTCTAAGAAAATAATATACTGCATGCTCTGCTCCCAATAAAAAATACAGATATAAGATGACATACATTTATAACTATCAAAACTTGATTTTGTTCTAACTTGAATAATTTATACAATAATGGACAATCTAATATAAGTGACTTATATTACTCAAAGATACTATAATTTAACAATACATATCTTTATTGTATTATACTAATTCTAGAACATCATTACAACCACACTTATCATATTTTTCTCCCGATTCTTTTTTTTTAAATATTGTACTTTAATATTTTATTAATAAAAAAGCCTCATTCATCAAAAAAAAAACTATGATAATAATGTTAGAAAGCATAATAGATTATTTGTTTGACAAGTTAAGTGTTTCTTAAGAGCATAGTCCCACTGCAGCGAATAAAGAGATTAACAGCAATATCCAAGAAGGGATCACCAGCAATATCCCATTCCGGCACTACACCTTCCGAGCTCAAGGCATTTCCTAGGAGGGCTGCAATGAGAATCCACAAGACAGGGAGCATCGCAGCGATTACAGCAATATCCTAGTTGGGGACCACACGATCCGATGTCGCAGCAGTGTTCACCAAGGTCACAATCATTATCGACATCGCAATCATAATCCAAGCAGGGATCATCCTGAGCTACGACTATACCTGCCATGCCCACCGCCATTGTTACTATCATTAGCAGCACGCAGAACAATTTCATTGCATTTGCCATTTTATTTCGCGTTGTGAAGAAATGATCATCCAATACAATTTATAGAGTGTAATCAACCGTCCCACACATTCCCTATTCTTGGGAGATCGAATCGAGATATATGGGACCAACCGTCCCGCACATTCCTCCGCCAGTCTAGAAGAGATCAGGACATTGCAAACAAGATAATCCTCTCCGACTTCACAAAGGCTAAACATTCATTCATTTTATTTACATTCCGAGATTCAATAGAGAAATTTGTGGCTGTTCTCTTTATTTTGATCTGCAGTTTTTTGGGAGAGCAGCGTGGGCCTCTCGATTTGCATTTTTTTTGGAGAGCAGCGTGGACCTCTAGATTTGCATTTTCTTCTATGTCTTTGGGCGCTTGTCATCTGTTTTCTAGCAGCTTTTAAAACTAGCGGGTCCAAGGGGTATGCTGATAGTGCTATATAGGTTGTTATATAGGTTCATTATTGTTCTGTACATGCAGAATAGGTGTATTTGGTTTCTATTGATAGCTGGTTTAGATGAGATTCTTTTTCTTTCCGTTTCATTGTATATGGATTGTTTTGCATTTTGACGTACCTATCATAAAATAATGAAGGCTGGATGCAAAGACTATCCAGAGATTTGACTCTTGATATAGTTGTAAACGTCATTTCTTGTCTCTCTATTTTACCAATATCAATTGTTGCTTTTTGTAGCATGAGTCCCTGTGATTTATAATTTGATATTTTAATATTATATTATGATAATGCTAATTTATATTTTTAACAAGTTTTTCAATAGTAATATAATAATTATATTTAAATTAAACATAATTTGTTAAATAGTTTAAAAGTGGAAAGTTAATGTATTTTGTTTCTAACTTTGAAATGAATTTTAGTAATAATTTAATATATTAATATTATATTATGATAATGCTAATTAAAAAAAAATTAAACAATAATATATCAAATATGCCCCCAAAAAATTCTAGTTATGCTAACATTCCATGTATTAACCTTCATGGCTCTGTGGGAAGGTGCATTGAGTAGTGTCATGTAGTATCACATTCTTGTTTGATCTAAAGGCAAGCCACCCTTTTTCCTAAGATCGAATAGTGGTTTTCTTCCCCTTCATTTTTTAGTACTTGCTGATAGGCTAGCAAGTACTATTGCATCACTTTTTGCATTTCTTCCATTAAGTAGCAATTAAAACCAATTCTTTGCACCAATTATAATTTAGTATTTTCGTATTTTGTTAAAAATAACACATATTCTATAGTTTAAATGTTAATTTTTTAAGTTTATAATTTGTAAAAATTATTTTTTGATGATATGATTGGCTAATACATTTGAGCTCTTATTACTGAAGTGAACCAATTAAAATGTACCACATTTGTTATTTATTGTACATGAAAATCGTGCATTCAAAGAATACAATCTAATTTATATATCATCTGATTTTATTTGGTTTATGGTTTACAATTTTTTAGATACCTATTAAAAGATTGATAAATTTTTCCTTATATTAAAATAATATTTTTATTTTTGTTGTATTATAAAATATTAAATTTTTTGGATTTATTTTAATATATATTATATAAATTTAGATTTAATAGAATAACATTATAATATTGTTGAAAAAGAGTTATTTGGACTAAATAATTAATATTAAAATTAATTATAAGTAAAACTATTTTACAATTTAAATTAATTATAAATAATATTTTATAATTATTTATAAAATTTGGTTTATAGTTTACAACTTTTTAAATACCTATTAAGAGATTGATAATTATTTATAAAACTATAATTATAATAATTTTATAATTTTTTATAATTAAATAATTACTTTACATATAAATTAAAATTAAAATTAAACTTAGTTATAAATTATTATAATTAAAAATTCACTTTACATATAAATCAAAATTAAAATAAAATTTATTTATAAAACTAAAGGCATTGGCACAATGAGGATATACATATAAAATTAACATTATGTTTTGTATGTTTTGGTAAAATTTTGTGGAAGTTTGTATATCAAAAAATATTAATTGTTTTACACTGATTTACCAATGTTTCTAAATTTATATTTATTTTATGGAATTAGGTATATGTTTGTACGAGATGGTCAACATTTTTTTGGAGTAAATTATTTGAAAGTATTAGTTATATATTTATTTATCATTTAATAAATTTTAATATTATATTTTTTTTAATAGAAATTAGGTTTTGGTAAATTTTATATATAGACTAAAAATTTACTAAATGTTTTAGTTTTTTTTAACTATTTATCAAATGTTTAATAAATTTTTTTTTTCAATGGAACATAAATACATATTTTAAAGTTCACTTTAATATTATTAAAAATATTAGATTTAATTTAATTTTGAAAATAATTTATTTATTTACTATTTAAAGTAATTCAATATTTTCACCTGTTTCATTTTGATATTACATAATTTTGTAATTTAAGAAATAAAAAACCATAAGACCTCTCGACTCCTGATATAGAATACAAAAAGATATATCTGCTAGTTTATAATACCACTATATTATTAAAAAATTTGAGATATTTGGAAAAACTAAACAAGAAAGCAGAAACTGTTAAAAGGGTGTCATTTTGTTTGTATTTTTCCTGTCATATATTTATTACTATGTAAATTGTATTGGAAAACCCCCTCAAAAAAACCACAAGCTACTTCAAAATTGATGAATAGATTGCAACAGGTGCATCAGTAACAATTCATTTAGATAGACCACAAAACATAGTGGCGGAGCTTTTCTACTCGGGCCTTTCTCAATGTGAAAAACGTCTATCAAAATATTTATTCTACAATTATATCTTATGCCTTCAAAAATAATCACCTAAGAAACAAAAGATCTGGAAATTTCAAGAAAAGCTCTAACAAATTTTTACATTCCAAAATTTTTAGCTAGAAATTATCCATTGAAACCTTCAAATTTTCATCCCGATATATAAAGGATTTGAAATTCCCCTTTCCCTTATCTCGGCCTCCTCAACTCTTAATTCTAAAATCATAGGTCATGCTTTTCATAGGCAATTCTTAAGAAAACCTAGCTCACGCATTCATCTAGTTTAGTATTACTATCTTACAGCAAAAATTTGTTGTCCCATAAGCTTGTATATTTCATTTTAAGCATAAAATGATGACAAAAAACAAATACCTATTTCATTATTCTTCTAGATCATGAGTTTGATCATCCTACTGTATTTAGCATCACAGAAACTCAAAAGATGAAAGTTCAAATACATAGCTACTCTGCTTTTTCTAATTATCAACAAATATCACCTGAGTAGCAATCAGAATACACAAGAGCAGCATGCTACTATTAGAAGTTGAAAGAGGCAATGTATTGCTATAATAGTAACCAACAGAGATATTTCAGAGAGCTCTCTCACGAAATAATTAAGGGAAAAGAACAAAATATACTGAAATACAAAACAGTTAAATTTTATCATGTCAAATGCGATAACACAAATCTTCAAACACAATTAAGGGCAAAGAGCGAAATTGCATATTAGACCTCAGAATGGTCAATCCTAATATGGTAAGCACCATTACTGCAGAATAATAAAGACGGTGGAGAAATATATACGATAATCAAACTGCTTTTAGAATGCGTACCTGTTCTAGTGCAGTAGAAATTGGCGATTGAAGTGGGAGGAGAAGGGGGTGGTGGGAGTATGCTAGCATATCGGTATATATAACGTGAATTCGGGCTACCGTGTTGCAATGCATGTTTAGGTGGCATCAAACAATGACATGTTTATTTAGGGAATAGTGATATTTTTCCTGTATATCACGCGTGGCAATTTTTACCATAATCACACTCAACCATTGTCTTTGATTTGATAAGTCCGCGGTTCAATGTTTTTCCTTAGTTTTCGGTTACTCAATGCCATTGTAAAAATAATTATATGGAAAGTTTGGAATTGTTAAATTCTTGGCTGCATATTTCATTTAGTATATAGCTACAATTATTGAAATATAATCATCAAACTGTATCTCTGCTAAATTGCTATCTGTTTGCTGTCTATTAAAAGAAATGCTTCCATATAAGGTCACCCCCTGCAGCCCATTGAAAAATGATCTCCTTAAAATGTCATCCCAGATCAGCCCAAAACACTGGTAGAATGTGTTGGAAAGGTGATATAACATCAATGTCAATTCTATGAAAGTGCACCACCTTAACACAACACCATCCACTAACTTTTGTTGAACATCATCAAATATGAGATAAGAATGCCAAAAGCAAGCGCACGGCTAATGTGCATAGAATGATGCTGATCCAATACTCTATCTTGCAGATATATTTACAAAGATAGAATACTTGATAATGCTCCCCAAAGAAAGAGTTGATTGTGGTGTGGTTAGGTGGACAACATATCATATCATTAGCACTGCTATTATATCACTTTTTCAATATGTTTTGTCATGATTTTGGGATGATCTGAGATGGATTTCTAAGGAGACCATTTCTCAGTTCTACTTCTGCGTGAATGTCAAATTTACTCATCCTACTGTCACACATAACTGCCCCTCCTACCTCATTCAGTTCTCCCAGCACTATGTACATGCATGAAAATGTAGTACAGATATTAAAATTGACTCAAAACCTTTCCTAGCATCTTCACTGCCTACGCAGAAGAGCTTTGGCCAACATGGGAATTAATATCCATGAAATCGTAGGGGTAATAATACATGCTGCAATGAAGATCACAAAGACTGTGGAGGAGATTGCTTCTGGATAAGCTGGATCTACTGCTTCATCGAAATCAACCTCTATTGCTGAGCCAACCGAATCATCTCCTGCATGCAAAACCTCCCACTCTTTTCTATTATTCGTAAATATGCTTAACCAACAGAATAGTCTGGCAACCTCATCAACAATATTGGCTTAACTGGATCGGCCAACTAGGACGTCCAAACCGTCACCTTTTTCAGGACCGTTCCACCTTTCCCGGCATAAGACTGTCGGATTGTCTGAAAATCCCGATGGGCATCTCCCCGGGAGTAAGCCTATCGGCTTAATTAGTTTAGATTCTATTTCTTAACTGGTTAGGTCTCCATTATGAATCATATTGACAGACTTCGGGAACATTAGAAATTTCATTATTGATTAGGGTTCTAAGAAAATATTTAGTTTAGATTCTATTTCTTAAGTTGTTAGGTCTCCATTATGAATCATATTGATAGAGCTCGGGAAGATTAGTAATTTCATTATTGATTAGTGTTTTAACAAAATATTTAGTTTAAATTGTTTGCTATAAGATTGTTGTAAACGAGCTAGATTTGAAATTGTATTGTGCCAACTAGTTTAAAGTTTTATTAATTTGTCATGCTTTAATAAACCATTTGGTAGTTTAAATCTATTAATGTTTATTTCTTTATATTTTATATTTGTTAGTTATAAATTAAATATTAAGAAGAAGATTGAGGATCACTCAATATTGATTCATCTTCTTGATTCCCTCTATGAATGGAAGGAAGAACAAAAGGAACCCGTTTAATGGTTGAGAGATAAGAGATGCCGGACACTTTTATCTATGTCTTTTATAGTATTTGGGAGGAGAAAATGCAACATATCTTGGAAGAACGATAGGAGTAGGAAGTTGTCCCAATCCAAGATGTGCACTAGGAGAAGTTACTTCCATATCCATAGATGATGGACAATTGTTAGGGAGAGTAGTTGAAGTAGAGTCCAAAACAAATTACGTAAGGAAATGTAAGAGATTCTATTAGCTTTAAACTTTTCATAGGATCAGACTGGGATATCATTATGAGTTTCAAGAGATTGAGGATTTTGAGAAAATAAAAAATCAAGAATAAAATATCCACAATTAGTTAAGGATTCAAAAATACTATAATTTATAGTTATAACTTTCTGATTGAGAGGAAAATTCAAACACTTAAGAATGGTAGAATGGTCTATCTTCGTGGATGTGTGTGATGAATGACCCAACTTCACAAAAAAATAGTTCAAGGCATGGATAATTGTAAAGGTAATATCTAATCACCTAGATAAAACTTATATGATAAGGGTTTTCAAACCTATGGTGGGACAAGTGATACTAGCAAACACCTTAACCAATACTTTTGATTTAATATGTGCCTTGATGTAATTGTTGTGTGTAAATATGCACTTCCATAATAGCATTCACTATATATAGTAGATCTATTAGATTATATCATATAATGTATAATGGACAATTGGGTGCTTTTATGAAATTTATTGAGTTAAAGGTAATGTTATGTTCATGGTTGGGCTTACACTTCTCTTAGTCAATCAAGCTTAGAACATTGTTGGCTTCATTAAAAATATTACCAATAGTTATATAACCATTATTGTTATGATAAAAAACATTAGTAAAATAGGAAGGAATAGGCTTGGTAAATATTTCAAATTTTCATTAGGAGGTGATATAGATCTATTGCCTTTATCATTCACACCATCCACCACTATAGCATTGGAAAAAATTAGGTCTTTCATTTCATGCTTTACATGCATGTATTTTTTTTTTTCCTCCTTGGGTCGATGATGCAACTAACAAAAAGGCTTTTGAGTCTAAAAAAGTAGAAAAAGGCTTGGAAAAATGTGTAAGACAAATAGGAGATATATTCACTATGTTATTATTCAATTGAATAATCATTTTGTGCAAGGACACAAAAATGGATGTTAATTTGAGATGCTTTAATTTAAATGAAAATTGAGCCATGAAAGGTGTTGTTACGGTTGCAATATGGGTAGCAATATAATTGAAAGAATCCTTGTTATTGATCTTACTAGTTTTTTTGTTTTCTTTTCTAATTTTTAAAAGTGTTTCATGAGGATCTTTATTCCTATAAAATAGAGTAAAAAATTAAAAGGTTTCATAGGTTAACTTAAAGTTGGTAATTGTGAAGCATTGTACAAAATTGTGTGAAATATGTTAATTCACAAAATAAAATATTTTCTCTAGCAAGTTTTCAAATATTAATAAAAATCCTTTGACAATGAATATCAGGAATATGATAAGAAATTGTGATTTCAAATGTTTATATCTTCCAACAAAATTAGTCTTGTATTCCTTAACACCTTCTTTTTAATACACTATATCAATCAACATACCTTGTAGCCCAATATTATTTTGAAAATGTTGAATGATTACATCTTCAAATTATGGAAATTTAACAATTGAATTACTAGGAAAGGAAAATAACTATTTCAAAGGTTTTTTTTAAGAATGAGAAAAAGGTTTTTCATGAAGATTTTAGTCATAAAAGAAATCACTGCATAAACTGGAAAACATTTCATAAGTCTAAGAGTCACCTTGACAATTATATTCCCCAAATGGAGAATGTTATTTGTGTTGTGGAAGTGGAGTATGAGGAATCTTAAGGGAAGGTGTGCTACATGTATAATATGTATGGATAAATTAGATTTCAATTCGATTATGTTGGCCATTTGTTTCTATAAAGATGAAACATTTTCTCCAACAAGTGGTTTATGTTAGCTTTAGTAGATGAAATAGATTGGGAAAGATTAGATTGTGATGGACTATTCAAAGGTTAAGTATGGTAGCTAGGAGGAATGCCCTAGTAGGTGCTGGAGGAGATGGTTGATAAACAAAAAGGATATTGGTTAAAGGTACAACATAAGAATATTGATTAATAAGATCTCCCCACTACTAACATGGATAACATTACCATTTTATATATTTATATACATGATGGATATGTACATATGTAGGAATATTTTATAAGAATGGTGATGTAGTCAAGGATGGAGTGACTAAGAATTATCTATCCAATCTAATGCAGGAGCGTCTTGGGTTCACCACAATTTTGCATCACCCAAAAATAGTTATTTTTTATTTTGTTCTTTTCTATGAGTTAGAGAGATTATGATGGTTGATAATCATTTGTTCGATATAGCATGTGTGGTTGTACAGTCTTATTTGAGACCTATCTGGGATCATCTTCCTATAATAGCACATCCTAATGTTCGTAGATGTTAGATATTTGATCCATTTCCTATCCTCGAGTATTATGTTCAATGATTGCTTGGATCTATTTGGAGATTTGATTTATGGTTGTTTATATTTGATTTTCAATTGTTGCGATCGTGGTGTGTGGTTTGTAGATCTTATGTGGATCATTTCATATGATTGCACTCCTTGTGGTTTCCTTTGCATGGATCTTAGATTCCTTTTCAATCAGACCTATTTGTTGTACACATTTCCTTTTATTAGAGAATGTAATTATTTCTTGGTTGACCTTTTAAGGTGTTGCCTATATGTAATAACTTGATGTATCTTTAGAGGTATTTCTATTAGATTGATAGTTGGTTCATTGAACCTAGATCTGAGACCTTGAAAAATTAGTGATAGGATCTAAGATTCATTTCTTTGTATGGCGTCGTAACTGGGAAGGCTTGATAGCCCAAAATTTATGTTTTTTAATATATAAATAAAACATTGGATCATCCATTCTCTCTCTATATTCTATGTTATTGCTTCATGTGTACTCTAGCTACATGATCATACATCTCCTATGGGGATTTATCGATCTTGAATGCATCAAGTGGTATCTGAGAAAGGTTTTGTTGTGGCAATCCCTAGTCGAATTGGGTGTAGGGTGGTAGATTGAGATCCAACCTACAATTCCAGAGGGTTGTGAAGATGGTTCAAGGAAGGAGAGATGTTGATTCTACTGTGTTGGATATGTTGAGACAAATTTTTGTTACGCTTGAAGTTGTTGAGAAATCCCAAAGAACAAAAAGACCTATTGAAGGTGTTAGTGAAGATGAACCTAAAGAGGTCGAAGGAGTAGAACACGCCCTTGTTATTGAACAAGGAGAGGAAGTATTCTTGAGAGATTTGAAAAGTCTCAATGCTAAACTACACTTCAATCCTCCTAAGTATAATCGAAAGTTTGATTCAAATGAATTGTTGGACTAGATCTCTGATTTGCAAATATATTTTGAATATGAAGGTACATCAGTGGATAAGAAGGTGAAGGTTTTCTAGTAAAAAATTGAAAGGAGATGCATCCTTATGGTGGGAACATTTACATCTTGATCGACATAGGAGAGGAAATGAGAAGATCACGGTATGGGGTAAGATGATAAACAAATTGAAGGGTAAATTCTTACCAAGTGATTATCAAGCTAGTTTATTGAGAAGAATGAAAAAATTGAAACAAAAGGACACTACTATAAGGTAATATATTGAGGAATTTTATAGATTCGATATTAGATTTGGACATATGGATGATAAAGTTGAAAGGGTTGCAAGATACCTGAATGGATTCAAAACTTCTATACAAGATGAAATTAGTTTGGTCAAGATGGATAGAATTGAAGAAGCCTATTAATTTTCATTGAAGGAAGAGGATAACCTAAACAAGAGGTATGAGAAGAGGTAGAGAGAAAGAGGTGGTATATTTTCTATAGGAAGATGCATATTTTATGGAGAAAGTAGCAGATCTAATCAAGATAAGAAAAATCAAGATAAAGGAAAATCAGTATGGAAAGGAGAAAGTTCATATCGAGGAAGAGGAGGTTATACAAGAGGTAGTTACCCTAGAGGTAATGATCATAAGAGAGAAAATAAAACTTGGTTGAAGGTAACTTGTCTCAAGTGTGGTGAATAAGGACATGGAGCATTTGAAGGTTGATAGGAGTAGTAGAAATGCACTTATGTAGGAAGATACACCCAATTCATTAAACCAATTGGAAGGTGGTGAAAATTTGATGATTAGGAGGGATTTGTGGAATGAAGGAACTAATGAGGACCCTCTAAGGAAAGGCTTATTCAAAACCATATGTAAAGTTACTAGAAAGTGTTGCAAGGTCATCATTGACAGTGAAAGTTTAGAGAGTTTGGCATTAGAAGAGTTGGTTACAAAGTTGCAGTTACCAAGGATGAAGCACCCTAAGCCATATCATATTTCTTGGATTAAGGATGAGAATAAAATTTTGGTAAGTGAATATTTTTTTGTGAAATTTAAGATTGGAAACTATCATAATGAAGTTCTTTGTGATATTATGTCAATGGATTGTTGTCACATCTTGTTGGGTAGACCATGGCAGTATGAGAGACAAGCTATACATGATGGTAGATTGAATAGGTATACTATTATGGCTAATGGGAAGAAACAAGGTTTTTTACCTTTGGTAGAAGAATTTAAGAGTGAAAATTGCACCATTGTTAGAGTTTTCATGCTTGAAGGAAAATAATTCATAAAGGGTTTGAAGAAGAATGATTTATGATATGCCTTGGTTCCTAATAGACCAATTGTGAAGACAAAATTTGATTCATCAATTGGGGTTAAAGAGTTGTTGAAAAATTTTCAAGATATCATTTTAGATAATGTACCTGATGGGTTACCTTCTGCTAGAAGAATCAGTCATTGTATAGATCTGATATTGGGAACTAGATTACCTAATAAGGCACCTCACCGGTTGACACCTATAGAAAATGAAGAGTTGAATAGACAAGTTTTGGAATTGTTGCAAAAAGGTTTGATCGGAGAAAGTTTGCATCCATGTGTAGTACTAGCTATGTTGGCACCTAACAAGAATGGAGAATAGAGAATGTGTATCGATTTAAGAGCTATAAATATGATCACAGTGAAATGTTAATTTCCATCACCTAGGATGGATGATATCATGGATAGTTTGAGTGGAGAAAAGTACTAAATACCAAGACTAATTTGAAGAGTGGATATCATCATATCAAAATTATAGAAGGAGATGAATAGAAGACTACTTTTAAGACAAGATAAATTTTGTATGAGTGGTTGGTTATGCCTTTTGGTTTGACTAATGTACCTAGTGCTTTAATGTGGTTGATGAATGATTTTTTGAAGAAAGTCATAGGTAAGTTTGTGAATTTTTACTTGGATGATATTCTGATATTTAATAAGAATAGGGAAGATCATTTGTTACATCTGAGACAAGTATTATAGAGATTGAAAGAGGAAACATCATTGATTAACTTGAATAAATGTTCTTTCATGAAGGAAGAGATATTGTACTTGGGTTTTGTGATTTTAGCTAAAGGTTTGAAGATGGATCCTGAGAAAGTTGAAGAAATTTTAGAATGGCCTACACCTATTAATGCTAGTGAAATTATACATTTTCATGGATTGGAAAGTTTCTACTAAAAGCTCATAAGGAATTTTAGTTCTACTTGTAATGCTATGACATAGACATTGAGAGGATACAAAAAAGATTTCAAATGAACACATGGCGCTAACAGAAGGTTTGAGACCTTGAAGCAGAAGGTATTTGAATTGCCAATACTAGCTTTACCTGATTACTCTAATGTATTTCAAGTTGATTGTAATGCAAGTGGAAGTGTAATAGGAGCGGTATTGAGTCTAGAAGGTAAACTCTTTGCTTTCTATTGTGAGAAATTGAATGATGCTAATAGGAAGTATTTAATATATGATCAAGAATTTTATGCTATTGTGCAAGATTTAAACAAGTGGAGACATTTGTATTGTATATTGATCATAAAGCATTGCAGTATTTGGGTAGTCAAAATAAGTTGAATCAAAGACATATGAAGTGGGTTGAATAGTTATAGAATTTTACTTTTGTGTTGAAGCATAGAAGTGGATTGTCAAATAGGGTTGCATATGCATTGAGCAAAAGAAGAATTCTATTGAATGAAATGAGAGTTGAGGCATTTGGTTTTGATGATTTGAAAATTTTATATGAAACTAATCTCGATTTTGTGGAACCTTGGAAAGCATGTAAGGAACCGATCACAGATAATCAGAGTAAGTGGGTTGATTACTTCATTCAAGAAGGTATATTGTTCAAAGGCATTTAGTTAGTATACCAAGAGGATCTATGAGAGAAAATATAATCAAGGCGAAACATAGTGTAGGACTTGCAAGACATTTTGGTATTGATAGAACAGTGAGTCTAATTAAGGAGAAATACTTTTGGCCTCAATTGCAAAAGGATCTTTAGAAATTTGTTAGAATTTGTTGTATTTTTCAAGTTTCTAAGGGAATGATTTAGAATACAGGGTTATACACACCTTTACCTATTCCTAGTAGATACACCTTTGGAAGACATTATTATGGATTGTGTTCTTATCTTAATGAAGACACACAGAGGTAATGATTCTATATTTGTTGTGGTAGAAAGATTTTCAAAGATGTCACATTTCTTTCCTTGGAGGAAAACATCAAATGTTGTTCATATAGATGATCTATTATTTAGAGGAGTTGTGAGATTTCATGGGTTGTCTAAGACTATTATTTCTAATCGGGATAGTAAGTTTGTGGGATACTTCTTGAAGACACTCTAGAAGAAGATGGGTACCAATTTTAAGCTCAGTTTTATATTTCATCCACAAACTAATGGACAAAAAAATGATATGAATAGGAGTTTGGGTAATTTGTTTAGATTTCTTATTGGAGATAAACCTAGTACTTGGGATTTAGTTTTGGAAAAAGAAGAGTTTTCATATAAAAATTAAATAAGCTAGATTACAGGTAAAACTCATTTTGAGATTGTTAGTGGCATGAATCCTAAAGGGATATCAAATTTGAAAGATCTTGGTCTAGAAGAGAAGAGAAGTTTTGAAGTAGAGGGATATGCTGAACTCATGAAGACTTTTCATGATGAGGTGAAGTATAATTTGGAATGTAGTAATCATAAATATAAGAATATAGTTGACTGATCTAGGAGAAATAAGAATTTTGAAGTTGGTGATGAATTTATGATTCATTTGAAGAAAGGGAGATTTCCTATTGGAACTTATAGTAAGTTAAAGATGAAGAAGTCTGGACCTTGTAAGATACTGGAATTTTTTTATAGTGGTAATGCTTTTGAGGTTCAATTATATGTTGACATGTATATATCACCAATATTCAATATTGTAGATTTGTATGAATATCATGATTCATGTGATGAGAAAGACATGAAATACCTAAATATCCTAAGAAGAAATAGAGGAAATTGAGAAGGTATTGGATAGAAGAATTAGAATTTGCACAAGAGAAAAGGATTACATGGAGTACTTGGTTAAGTGGATGAACAAACCAATTGAGGATGTTATTTGGATTCTTCTTAGGTTGTTCAGTGGCTTTGATGTAGAGCATCAATTTTATTAATCTCAGGTGTTTGATGCATGAGCATCTTGGGTTCACCATAATCTGGCATCACCCAAATATAGCTTTTTGTTCTTTTGTTCTTGTTTACCAGTTAGAGAGATAATGTTGGCCAACCATCATTTGTTTGAGATAGTGTGTGGGGTTATATAGTCTTATTTGAGACCTATCTGGGATCATCTTCCAATGATCAAACCTCCTGATGTTCGTCGATGTTTGAGATTTGATCCATTTCCTATCCTTGGTTAACATGTTTAATTATTTCTAGGACCTATTTGGAGAGTCAATGTGCAGTTGTTGATCTTTGATTCTTGACCCTTGTGATTGTGGTGTGTGTTTCATGGATCTTCTATGAAAATTTTCCAATAATCATGCACCTTTTGGTTTCCTTTGCATAGATCTTTGATTCCTTTTGGGTCAGAACTATTTTCGTACATGTTTCCTTTCATTGGGGAATGTAACTCTTTTTTGGTTGACCTTTTGAGGTGTTTCCTATATGTAAACTTGATGTATCTTTAGATGTAGTTCTTTTAGATTGACATTTGGTTCATAGAACATAGATCTGAGACTTTGACATATTGGTGATAGGATATGAGATTCATGTCTTTCTATGTGGTCGTAACCGGGAAGGCCTAAAAGCTTGACATTTATGTTATTTTATCTATGAATAAAATATTGGATCATGCATTCTCCCTCTATATTCTATGTTATTACTTCCTTTGTACTCCATCTACATGATTAGACATCTCCTATGGGCATTCACCAATCTTGACTATGTCACAATCCTTACATCCAGAGACTCCATAGTGGAAATTAACCATCTAAAATCAATATGAACATACAATTGAACATCCAATATGTACCTTCATTCATTAACATTATCACAAAATCATGATTTACATCAAGTCTAACTGCTACAAGAAGCTAACATACATGCATGATTATAACCCAATAACAAGATCCATATTGGATGTGAACCTCCAAGAGGTTACTCTCCTAATAACCTCTTATAATATGAAACATAAACCACAATATATACAAATTGTAAGCCAAAAGTCCACCAGGAAGATATTCACATTCCCCATAAACAAGAAAATGTATTACAAATATAGGTCTGGACCTAAACTATAAGGATCTCCTTTAGATGAATAAATCACAATGTGAGATCCACAAGATAAGTCAAACAAGACACAAATTTTATTGAATGATGTACTAGATAGGTTTTCAAATCACAAAGATCCATCGCAAGATCCTATTAGGAATAACAATCCGCCAACACAACTAAGAGGGGGATGAATTAGTTGTGAGACAAAATATTAAACTTTAATCTTTATAAACCAAAATACTTAATTGTTATATTGACACAATGAATGAAACACCATAACACAATATTTTGGTGAGGAAACCCTATTAAAGGTAAAACCCCAGTGGGAATTAGCACCCACAAATGATGTACTGAAAGTATAGTATCCCTGCTAAAATATTTAGTCTTGTTAGTAGCTTGTTAATATGCATACAATACATAGTCCATGTTAAAGGATAGACAATGTTAGGAGTCAAGAGAAATAAATGATAGGCTTACTTCCTAGGCACACTGCCCAAAGAAGGTCAAATCCACCTTCAGGACTCACTGTTTGAAATACAATTGTATAGAAGATATACAATCCAATGAGCTATCTACTAGAAAATGTCTTTTCTTGATTAGTTCCAATGAAGTTCATCAATCACAACCTCTTCTCTACATCCAGAAGACTTCACAAATACAAGCTCATAGCTTTTTTTACAACACTTCATTCTCCAAAAACAAATCTTCTTTATGTACCCTATTACAATAATCAATTTGGTTGGCCAATTAGGACTTCCCCAATGAAAATATAATTAAATAGACCCTTTCTAAGATACACACGGTACCTTACACAAGTATACAATAGTTACATTACATTAAATACACTCTAGGATCTGAAATTCATGTTTGCCATCTTCACAACACGTTACACATCTCCAGTCAACTCCTAAGAGGTCTTCGCAAGACCACACACCTATGCTAATGTCACCATGAACACATAAAATTCATAATAAAAAATAACATTCTCCAATATTTCTTCTATCACGCCTTAAGCTCACAAGTCACAAATCATGCTCGCATAAGAGTTATCTCATAAATACAAAGAATAACTCTGGCACTGTCCACTATAATAGTCCAACAACTAGTCTTTATTAAAACATCTGTAACTCACTCCATCTGCAATATTAACCCAACCAACCTTATACATAAAGTCACAACTCATTCCTATTCATATTTCTATCTTCATGGGTCACAAATCATGCTCGCATAAGAGTTATCTAAAAAATACAAAGACTAACTCTATCACTATCTATTGTAACAATCCAGTAACTAGCCTTCACTAAAAAAATTGTAACTCACTCCATCTACAACATTAATCCAAGTAACCATAGAAATAAGCTCACAAATAATCCTTTTTATATCCCTATATTCGCATGCTCTGAAACAACCGTACAATACTCTTACACTTCTATCAATCATCCATGTATGATTGTTAACCATTTTGTCTACCTTCATCTGAAACATATGTTAACAGAAATGAAAAAATTAAGAATCAACACATATTATGGAACCAATTGGAATAATATCCCCCTTTGGCATTGATGGAAACATATGAGAAAATCCATCAAGCCAAAAGTACTCATCTCAATACAACTTTCTTAGTATCCTCTTTAAAATCTTCTCAATATCCTCTTCCCTAAAATAGTACATGATTTTCATTGAATCTCTCCCCCTTTGATATCAATGAAAAAGGGTGTCATTATCCAATCTCTGATTATCTCATCTTAGGTGTAAAATCACCCAAATGTTCTATGTTCTATTCATACAATCACTTCCCCTCAGGATTAGATCCAAGCATCAAGTCCAAAAGTGATATAGCTCTGATAACCACTAGAATGATGCATTCCTACATCAATTAATTCTCACAAGGAGGGGCTCTCACCCCTAGCATACCTTTGAGATATTCAAAGGTATCTTTTTGCAAAGGTTTTGTGAATATTTTTACTATCTATTCCTTTGAGCTAATAAACTCAAATCTGATCTCTTTCTCTAGTACCTTGTCTCTTAAGAAATGATTCTTTATTGATATATATTTTGTTTTAGAATGCATAAATGGATTCTTCGGTATATTCATTGTGCTAGTGTTATCGTAGTGTATGACCACAGGTTCTTCAAAAATTATTCCAATGTCTTCCATGATCTTCTTCATCGAAACAATTTGAGTGTAGTTTATAGTAGCATCAACAGATTCTAATTTAGTAGTAGACTAGGCTTTATATTATTCCTTCTTACTTATCCATGAAACCAATCTTTTCCCAAGGAAAAATGTACCTCCACTAGTACTTTTCCTGTCATCCAAACTTCCTACCCAATTAATGTCAGTATAAGCATGTAACATAAAATCATCAAATTTTTCATACCATAATCCATACTCAAGTGTTCCCTTCAAGTATCTGAATATCCTTTTCACAGCAACAAGGTGAGTTTCTTTAGGATTTTTTTGATATCTCAAGACAATGCCAAAAACATTAGCTATGTTAGGTTTGGTATGGGTTAGATATTGTAGGCCCCCAATCATTGATATGTACTTTGTCTAAAAACACTTGTACTTTCATCAATATTAGTAATTTTATAATCAGTAACCATGGGTGTTCCAATAGGTTTACAATCTTCTATTCCAAATTTATTTAACATCTCTTTAAGATACTTTGACTAAGAAATGAAAATTCCATCTTTGTTCTAATTAATTTGTAAGCCAAGGAAAAATTTCATTTCACCTATCATTGACATCTCAAATTCATTTTCCATTTCCTTAGAGAACTTCTTACTCATCTCATCATTGCCTCAAAAAATAATGTCATCCACAAAAACTTCAACTATTAGAATTCTTTCTTTACTAATTATCAAATATAAATTGCTATCAACATTACCTTTTCTAAAACAAAGACGCAGTAGATACTTATCCAATCTCGCATACAATGCTCTAGGTAATTGTTTTAGTCCATACAACATCTTCTTTAGTTTACATACCATATCCTCATTCTCTGTCAAAGGAAATCCATCAAAATTCTCAATATAAACTTCTTCCTCAAGATCACCAATCAAAAATATAGATTTAACATCCATCTAATATACTTTAAAGTCTTTATGTGCAGCATAAGAAAGAAAGTCTTACTGCCTCCAACCTAGCAACATGAGAAAATTTCTTCAAAGTCTATGCCTTCTTGTTGAGATTAGCCTTTACAAACAAGTCTTTCTTTATTTCTTACAATTGGCCCTTCTTCATTCATCTTATTTATGAAAACCTATTTAGTTCCTATCACATTCTTGTCTTTAGGTCTAGGAACCAATTCCCAAGTATTTTTTTTCTTTATCTAATCCAACTCTTCCTAGATTTCTTTAGTCCAATATTCATCCTTACAAGCTTCATCAGTAGTTTTAGGTTCAACTTGAGAAATCAAACAAATTTAGTTCCTTAGTCTAGACCTTGTCCACATTCCTTTATTAGCATCACCAATTATTTTAATTTTAGGGTGGTTCTTCTTTACATACCTTGGTGTATTTTGAATATCAGTAGATTCATTCAAACATATTTCCATTTCATGATCAACTTCAAAATGTTCTTCTTGATTTGTAATAACTTTTGTGTTATCTGAATTCTAACTGTAATCATAAAATCTTTCTTGAATCTGAAACTTCTCATCAATTCTCCCATTATCACTTTCAATCATTGTTCTCAATCATAGATTAAAGCATTTTTAAGCCTTTCACTTGGTAGAATAAACAAGAAAGATCCCTTCATCACTTCTAGTGTCAAATTTTCCTATGTCATCATCTCTTTTGATATAGCATTTACTACCAAATATTCTTAAATATTTCACATTAGGGGTATGATTAAACCATAATTCACAAGGATTCTTACTTGTACTTTCTATGATTTGAATTATGTTCAAATTATAAACAACAACACCATCAACTTCTCTGTAATGAATACGGGACACATTTCCTTCCAGCAACATACTTCTAGCAGCATCTAAAATTGTTTTGTTTCTTCACTTTGCAATCCCATTCTATTGTGGATTCCTAGGTTTTGATGTTTTTCTATATATTCCATGCTCTTTGTAGTATTTATTAAACATATCTGAAGTAAATTCTCCACCTCCATCTAATCTCAAATATTTTATTTTTAAACCATATTCATTTTCAACTTTTTGTTTAAAATCTTAAACTTTTCAAAAGCCTTAGACTTTTCTCTGAGAAATGCAACCCACATCATCCTAGAGAAATCATCAAAAAATAGTATAAAATACCTCTCACCATAATAAGATCATGTTCTTGTAGGTCCACACATATCTGAATGCACCGGATCTAATTTCCCTTTAGCTGAGTAAGATTTTCTTTGAAAGTTGCATTTAGTCTGTTTCCCCATTACACATTCTCTACACATGGTGTTAGATGGTTTTACAATCTTCGGTAGGTCTCTAACAACATTTTTCATACTTGACTTCACAATATTATCAAAATTCACATGACAAAATATTCTATACCATAACCAACTGTCATCAATCTTCACAAGAAATAAGAAACCTCGAATGTGTTTAGCTCAAATACATTACCTCTTGTTTTATTGCTAGTTGCAATCAAATTTCTTGACTTTCTTCTGATAGAACATTTCCCATTAATGAACTCTAGTTGATAACCCTTATCTACAAGTTTTCCAACACTTAACAAATTATTTTTAAGTCCATCAACAAGTAGTACATCATTAGTATTAGTCTTACCATCCAAATAAATTGATCCTAGTCCAACGATAAACTTAGGAACATTATCACCAAATCTAACTACACCTCCATCATACTTTCTTAGCTTAACAAACTTATTATTATCACCAGTCATATGATGTGAAAAACCACTATTTATGATCTATTATGATTTCTTCTCAACATGTGAAACTAGGGCTTTTTCTTAATGACTAGATTCATCATCTTTCATAGAAATAAATCCAATCTCATCATAGTCTATTTCATCATCATTAGAAACATCTTCACTATCATAGTAACCTTCTTTATCCTTTAAGTAATGAGGTCTGTGAAACTTAGGTTTGTTTTTAGAAACCCTTGTAGGACATCTAGATGCAAAATGACCAATCTTATTACATGAAAAAAATTTAGGGGTGGATTTCATTCAAACTTTCCTTTACCTCTATTTTCTCTTCTTATAATCAAGGCCACAATCTCATATAACTTCTTTTGTTCTTCATGTATCTTTTCCCATTCATCAGCATACTCGCCAAGCTCTTCTCGCAAAACATTTCTGCTATTGCTCTCTAGACTTGATAAAGTCCTTTTTTCATCATGCAAAGTTTCCTTAAATGTTGATTCAGGCTTAGGAAATGAATCTCCAAGTTCTATAGCCTCAAAGGTAGTTAATTTAGCAATCAACATCTCTCTATTGAAGTTCAGAATTAAAGTTATGATCTCCTCTATTTCTTGCACTTTGGTCTTATACATAGGTGTCAAATATCTAAGAATCTTTGTAATTACTTCCTCTTCACTGTATGTGCCTCCATAATTTATAATGCCCATAAAAACCTTTGTAACCCTTTGTACATATGCTCTAACATGTTCATCATATCTCATTCTCAAAGTCTCCATCTTTGTCTTCCAATTCTGAAACTTCACTTGTTTAGTAAATCTATCTCCTTCATATAGTGCTTCCAATCTCAACCAAATCTTGGGTGTTAAATCCAAGTCCTTAACCTCAGTAAATTCACCTTCAAAGAGTTCACTAATCAATTCTTCCCTTGAAACTATGTTATAAGAGAACATCTTCTTCTCCTCATCAGTGGCACTATCCAATTCATCTCCAAGCTTGATCTTATCTTCTTTCTTTGTTATCATCCAGTATTCAATACCCAAACACAATAGATGTGTTCTCATCTTGTTCTTCCAACTATCAAAATTATCAAGATCAAACTTTGGACTTTCCTTCCTATAGAATTCCATCTCCAAGATCACCTTAAGTTGTTAAGATTTCTCTCTAAGGACCGGAAGCCTTGATACCAATTGTTAGGAATAACAGTCCACCAACACAACTAAGAGAAGGGGTGAATCAATTGTGAGACAAAATATTAAACTTTAATATTTATAAACCAAAAAACTTAATCATAATATTAATACAATTAATGCAACATCATAACATAATATTTTGTTGTCGAGGAAACCCTATTAAAGGTAAAACCCGGTGGGAATTAGCACCCCTAGATGATGTACTGAAAGTATAGTATACCTACTAAAAGATTTAGCCTTGTTAGGATCTTTTTAATGCATATAATACATAGTACCTATTAAAGGAGATACCCTATTAGGAGTCAAGAGAAAGAAATGGTAGGCTCATTGTCCAGGCACACTACCTAAAGAAGGTTAAATATACCTTCATGACTCACTATCTAAAATACAATTGTATAGAAGATATACAATCCAATGAACTATATGATAGCAATTGTCTTTTCTTGATCAATTCCAATGAAGCCCCTCAATCACAACCTCTTCTCTACATCCAATAGACTTCACAAATACAAGCTCACAACTTTTTTTACAACACTTGACTCTCCCAAAAAAACTCTTCTTTATACCCTATTACAATAATCAATTAGGTCAGACAATTAAGAATTTCCCCATGAAAAGATAATTAAATAGACCCTTTCTAAGATACACACAATACCTTACATAAGTATAAAATAGTTACATTACATCAAATATGCTCTAGGATCTAAAATTCATGCTTGTCATCTTCACAACACATTACACATCTCTAGTCGGCTCCTAATAGGTCTTTTCAAGACCACACACTTCTGCTAGCATCACCACAACCACAACAACTTCATAATCACAAATAATATTCTCCAATATGCATTCTATCATGCCTTAAGCTCGCAGGTCACAAATCATGCTCACATAAGAGTTATCTCAGAAATACAAAGACTAACTCTTTCACTATCCAATCTAATAGTCCAACAACTAGTCTTCATTAAAACATCTATAACTTGCTCCATCAATAGTATTAAGCCAACCAACCTTATACATAAGGTCACAACTCATCCCATTTCATATTCCTATCTTCACAGGTCACAAATCATGCTTGCATAATATTTATCTCAGAAATATAGAGACTAACTTTGTCACTATCTATTGTAACAGTCCAGTAACCATCCTTCACTAGAACAATTGTAACTCACTTCATCTACAACATTAAGCCAAACAACCTTATACATAAGGTCACAACTCATAATTGTTCATATTCCTATATTTGCATGCTCTAAAACAATCGTACAGTACTCATACACATATGTCAGTCATCCATGTATCATTGTTAACCAGTCTATCTACCTTCATCTATAACATATGTTGACAGCAATGAAAAACAATGAGAATCAACACATATTACCAAACCAATTCCAATAGGTCCAACAACCAAATAATGACCCATAACGTGAAGAAAAATAGGTCCAAACCAAGAATCCAAGAAATATCCACCAAGATAGAATGAAATATGATGCAAACCCAAACATAGATTCCACATGATGTCCATAAGATTCCCTTAGGCTCACAATACCAAATGCTCCAAGACTAACAACTGTAGCTAAAAACACTTAAACTAGCAAATAGGAACAAACTATGAACAAACTGAAAGGAAAATATTTTTGGTTGATGCAATATTTCCAATGACCCAAGGATTCTCTTGCATCAAATGGAAACCTCAATTTTTTTGTTTGAGTCCAATGTCTAAGAAATTTTGTGCAAGTATCTTACCTTATAGCATTATCAACCAATATATGAGATATACCGCATAGAACATACATTCTAGGTTCATAATTTGTAACCAGCTTCATAAAACCATAAATCAAGAGAATGATATCTACAATTAAATATTCTCAACCTGAAAAGTTATTAATTTTTTTTAATTTAATTTCAATATTATACAATCCTTCATTAGACAATTGTATTAAAGACTCATACTCATCATGAGAAGGATAGAGAGAAGGTTTGTAAATAATTTTATGTAAGGTAGGTATGAGATTAAGAAAAGAGGATTCACCCAAGCTGCTCGGTCAAAATAATTAAACAACAAATACAAGATCAAAGTTGATGAAGGGTACTTCCCTTACCACCTCAAACACAAACAACACAATAAAAAAATAAACCAAAAATTGCAAGGACAAAATAATAAAAAGAAGAGAAACACTCAATTTCTACTATCTTCAATGGAATAACATTAAAAAATTCAAAAATATAACTTGCTACAACCACAAGAGAATTTTTATTACAATAATTGTCAAGCCATAGCCACCATATGCACGACCAAAACTACCCCTGATAACCCTATTGGTCTTTGTTATATTGGGAAGTTTATTCATCATAGAAGGTTCTAGAGGTTGACCACCATTACATTATTAGTTTTTTTCATACTTCGGAATATGCAAACAATATTCCCCAAATAGGTTTCAGAACTCAAAGGAGTGTTTGAAGGAATTTTATTTTTTCCATCCAAAGTAACACAACTTTTGAAGGTCATATCTTGTGAACTATGGATCTGATTGGCTATTACAACCACTTTTTGAAAACATCTCAAAACTATCTACAATCTAGGATGAAAAAGTACAACCTAATCAAAGTTAGACCCCCTTTTTGGATCCTCTAAACCCTTGAAAACTAAGTTTAAATTTTCCACCTTGTTGAAATAAAAAACTCAATATCTTCAAAACTAGACTTGATCTTGATAGAAAAATTTACTGGTAGGCTTATATATCCAATGTGAACCTCCAGGGAAGTATTTGGAATAATATTTACTCAAATGGATAACTTACTAAAAATAGTAAGCTTACCAAAATTAGTAACCCTGCCCAAAGTAACCCTTATTTAAAAACTAGAAAATTAATTTGGGGTAATGCAAGACTTCTCTTACAACTTGGATGCTCCTGCATCAAACACCTGAGTTAATTTGAGAAGTGACTCGATTACACCTCATATGTTTAGTGGAAAACCAAGGCATTCAACCTCGTATTTTGATAGCCTTGATGAATCTTCAATAGATCATCATTTCCATTTGACCAGGTATTCTTCGTTGTGCTTTTACCATTTTATCTTTCATATTTCCTTCACGATACACTACCAAATCTAAAATATTAAACACTGGTGAAATATTGAGTTTAGTATGCACCTATAATTTACAAGCATTTCCTAAATCATGCTTGTTTAGAATTTCACATGGTGCAAACTTCTTCCTCATCAACTTTTTGAATGCTCTAATTGGAAATATATCCTTCTCAAATCAACCATGGTACCAACTCTAATCTAGAAATCCTTATGTCTCATTTCCTTCTCTACCATATCCTTGTACTAAATTGATGAAGGGTGCTCCCCTTAATACCACAAACACATAACAGAAATAGAGAAACAACAACAGTAATATGCAAGAACAGAAAATTGGCTTCTTATTATCTCCACAAATGTGGAATTACAAACTTTCAGAATTACAATATGCAAAGCCACATGGGCATTCCCTTACAATATTCTGTAGGACAAAGCCTCGAATTATTGCCCAGATCTACTACACAGAACTATTCTGAACTGCCTAAGACAATAATACAGCCTTCCTTATATAGGCAATTTTTCCACCGCCTAGGAAGGTTCCAGAATTTTAGCCAATAAGGCCGACCAAACTTAGAATTATTTTATTTTACATTTTATTACATCATAGTCAGCTCAAGATAACCTTTGAAACCCGAACAGAAATTTTGAAGAAAATTATTTTCTGCCATTTCAGGTGGCCCCAACTTCCGAAGACCATAAGTCATCACCAGTTGACCCGCTCGGCTATTATAACCCCATTTCGGAAACGCCACGAAGCGCTCTACAGGCTTGACCGGCGCAAGCGCTCGTCACCCAAATTTTTGACCTCATCCGGGGCCTCTAAAGCCTTCAAAACTGAGTTCAAAGTTTCTGTACCCTGCTGCCAATACCAAAAATCTTCAATATCTTCCAATATACACTTGATCTGGCAATGAAACTTTACTGGCAGACTTATATGACCAAAATCAACCTCCAAGAAAGAAATCAGATCATTCTGAGCACATACAAAAATTACCAAAAATAGTAACTTTCCATAAATAGCAGCTCTGCACAAAATAGCCCTTATTGAAAATAAAAATAGAAATATTTTTTTTGGGGTGATGCAAGATTGCTCTTACACCCAGGATGCTCCTGCATCAGACACCCGGGGTAATTTGAGAAGTGACCCTGTCACGACTCAGGTGTGCAGAGGAAAACCAAGACGGCTAACCTCCTCCTTTGTCAGCCATGATGAATCTTCAACAGGTCATCCTTTCCACTTGACCAGATATTCTTCATATGTCCTGTTCCTTGTGCTTCTGCCAACACGACTGTCCAGTATATCTTCGATCTCCTTAGTGTCTGAACTAGTTGCTGGAATACTCCACTGTGCTGCTGTGATCTCATCTTCAACACCTCCTTCATGATACTCTGTCAGATCTGAAATGTTAAACACTGGTGAAATATTTAGCTCAGTAGGCAATTCTACCTCATATGCGTTTCCTGAATCATGTTTCTTCAGTATCCTACATGGTCCAAACTTCTTCATTTTCAGCTTGTTATATGTACCAACTGGAAACCGCTCCTTCCGCAAATGAACCATGACTTCGTCACCAACTTGAAATTCCTTATACCTCCTTTTCTCATCTGCCTTAGCCTTATACTGTGCATTCATCTTGGTAATATGCTTCCTCACCTCTTCATGGATGTTCTTCAAGTGTTCTGCAAAATCCTCAGCTTCAGCACTACTTATTTCTCCTTTATCTATCTTTCTCAATTCAGATGCATTTCTTGGACTACTTCCATATACAATCTGGAATGGTGATTTACCAGTGCTCCTATTGACAGAATTATTGTATGCAAATTCCGCCTGTGGTAAAATCAAATCGCATCTTGTTGGCTTATCCCCAACCAAACATCTCAGCAAATTTCCCAAACTCCTATTCACCACCTCTGTCTGTCCATCAGTCTGTGGATGATGTGATGAACTAAACTTCAAATCTGTCTTCAACTTCTTCCACAATGTACGCCAGAAATATCCAACAAACTTAGTGTCCCGATCTGAAACTATGGTCTTTGGAAAACCATGAAGTCTCACTACTTCTCTGAAAAACAATTCTGCTACATGAACAGCATCATTAGTCTTCTTGCAGGGAATAAAATGTGCCATCTTCGAAAATCTATCAACTACCACAAAAATTGAATCGTGTCCCCGCTGTGTCCTCGGTAAACCAAGAACAAAGTCCATGCTGATATCCTCCCAAGGCTTCTCTGGTACAGATAATGGCTGATACAACCCTATATTTTGCTTCACTCCTTTTGCCATCTGACATACTCTACAACTCTGTACAAACTTCTTCACATCTTGCTGCAACTGTGGCCAATAATAATTCTCACTAACCAAAGAAAGGGTTTTATCACGACCAAAATGTCCAGCCAATCCTCCGCTATGCTTCTCTTTGACGAGATTCTCCCTCATAGAACTTCATGGAATGCACAACTGACTCCCTCTGAATAGCATATCATCCTGGATGATGAAATCCAACCATTTCGTCCTGTCTAGAGTAACAGGTTCTGTACAAGCTTTCCAAACTTCACCAAAATCAGGATCCTCTGGATACAAATTCTTGAGTTCCTTGAACCCAACCACTTCAATCTGCATTTCTGTCAGCAATAGTTGCCTTCTGCTAAGAGCATCTGCAACCCTATTAGACTTTCCACTCCTGTGTTTCAAAACAAATGTATAACTCTGCAAAAACTCAACCCATTTCAAATGTCTTTGATTCAATTTTCCTTGACTATTCAAATATTGCAAAGCTTGATGATCAGTATACAAAACAAACTCCTTAGGAAGCAGATAATGTCTCCACTTCTTTAATGCCTGAACTATAGCATAAAATTCTTGATCATAAACAGAATATTTCCTCTTGGCGTCATTTAACTTCTCGCTGAAATAAGCAACAGGTTTACCTTCTTGGCTCATAACAGCTCCTATTGCAGTACCACTAGCATCACAATCTACTTGAAACACCTTATTAAAATCTGGAAGTGCTAAAATAGGTTGTTCTATAACTTTTCATTTCAACAATTGAAAACTCTTTTCTGCCCCATTAGTCCACTTAAACTCTTTTCTATCCCCTCTCATTGTTTCAGTCAAGGGTCCACAAATACTGCTAAAATTTTTGATAAACTTTCTGTAAAAGCTAGCTAGACCATGAAAAGATCTTACCTCAGTAGCACTCTTTGGAGTAGGCCATTCAAGGATAGCCTGTACCTTCTTTGGGTCCATTTTTAGACCTTCTCCTGAAACTACAAACCCCAAATACACCAACTCTTTCTTCACAAAACTGCACTTCTTCAAATTAATCAGCAATTTCTCTTCTCTCAACTTCTCAAATACCATACGAATATGCATCATATGCTCATCCAATGTCTTACTAAAGATCAAAATATCATCTAGGTAAACAATGACAAACTTACCCAGAAATTCTTTCAGAACCTCGTTCATGAGCCGCATGAAAGTGCTCGGCGCATTGGTTAGCCCAAAAGGCATGACTAACCACTCATACAGTCCTTCCTTTGTCTTGAAGGCAGTCTTCCATTCATCTCCTTCTCTGATCCAAATCTGATGATATCCACTCTTCAGATCTATCTTTGAGAAATACACAGCTCCACTCAAACAGTCCATAATATCATCCATTCGTGGCAATGGAAACCTGTACTTGATTGTGATCTTATTTATTGCCCTAGAATCTGTACACATCCTCCATTCTCCATTCTTCTTTGGTGCTAATACTGCTGGTACAGCACAGGGACTTAGACTCTCACGGATCAATCCTTTCTGTAACAGTTCACGTACTTGTCTGTTCAACTCCTCACTTTCTACAGGTGTCATTCTGTGTGCTACCTTATTCGGCAAACTCGCTCCTGGGATCAAGTCCATCTGATGACTGATCTTCCTGACTGGTGGTAATCCATCAGGCACGTTATCGGATACAATATCCTGAAACTCATTCAACAAATCTGCAACTTCTACAGGAACATCTTCTACTTCCTCTTTACCAGCTTTTGGAATTAAAGCAAAACATACATGCTCATGCCTCATACCATCTAGGAAATTTCTTCCATCAACAAAAGTTATCCTTGCATTACCACATACCTTTTCTTCAATCTCCTTCAATGGTTTTAGCTTATGTCGCAATCCATCCTTTGTCAGGGAATAGGTATTCGCATGACCATCATGTAGAGCACATCTGTCAAACTGCCATGGTCTGCCCAACAACATATGACATGCATCCATAGATATGATATCACACAATACCTCATCTCGGTATCCGCCAATCTTGAACTTCACCAGGCATTGTTCATTGACCATGACCTTGTGGTCATCCTGTACCCAGGCAATCCGATATGGATGTGGGCGTTTCTGTCTCTTGAGCTTCAACTTTGTCACCATCTCTTCTGACACCAAATTGTCAGTGCTTCCACTATCAATAATCATATCACAACATTTACCTTCACACTTGCACCTGGTGCGAAACAGGCTCCTCCTTTGCTCAGGTTCATTCTCACCACTCAACAGGACTCTTCTGTTAATCAACGTTTCTCCTCTTTCAGCATCTTCAGAATTTGATGATCTGGCATCTTCATCTACATGTGCAACTCTGGCCTGGCCTTCATTTCTCCTGTCCATTTTGCCTTGGCGCTGAGGACATTCAAATGCCCTATGACCTTCTTCTCCACAGTGAAAACATGTTCCACGGAAGCCACCTCTTCCAGATCCTTGTCCTCTTCCTCTTCCTCTTTGATCTCTATTATTCTGATCCTAGAAGTGATTGGAATTATTTCCTCGCTGATTCTGACTGCTACTGGCCTCATCCATCTTTTTCAGATCTTCATTTCGGCCACCATATGACCGTCCACCAGATCGTCCACCGCGACCTCTTCCGTTTTGTCTGCTCTCAAACTTCTTGTTCAGCTTTTCCTCTACTTTTAGGGCAAACTGGTATGCCTCTTCAATACTGTTCATTTGAACCAGATTCAGCTCCTCCTGAATGCTTGGCCTTAACCCATTAAGGTATCGGGCAACTTTCTCTTTATCAGCTTCTGCATGGCCTGTTCTGATGAGAAGTCGATAGAACTCCTTTGTATACTCCTGAACAGATCTTCCTACTTGCTTCAAACTTTGCATTTTCTTCAGTAGGTCAAGCTCATAATCAATAGGAATGAACTGTCGCTTCAATTTATCCACCATCCGATCCCATCTTGTGATTTTATCTTTCCCTCTTCTATTTCGCTCCAATTGAATTTCTTGCCACCAGATCTTCGCATGACCTTTCAATCTGGCCTTCGCAAATTTGACCCTATCAGGATCTTCAACATCTTCATACTCAAAATATTCCTCACATTCATTGATCCAGTCGATCAATTCCTCTGGGTTAAGATTTCCAGAAAATGTAGGAACCTCAATCTTAGGTCTTTTCCCAATCTTGGAAATCGCCCGAAAAAGTCTTTCTTCCTCTTGGTTCACAATTTCAGCTTCTCCTTCTTGATATTCTTCTTCGGCTTCATCCTCGCTTTCATCTCTGACATTAAGATTCATTCCTCTGCGAATCTCTTCTTGCAATGCTTGCACTTGTCTCTGCAGCTCTCTAACCTCAGGTGTTACAACACCAGCTCTTCCGCCACGTTCCCTTCGTGGAGGCATTTTCGCGATGCGCGCTGAAACCCTAGCCACGGTCCTGGTGCAAACTGCCTCACAGTCGGCGATCTGTTTACACACTCAAGAAAACCTGGCTCTGATACCACTTGATGAAGGGTGCTCCCCTTAATACCACAAACACATAACAGAAATAGAGAAACAACAACAGTAATATGCAAGAACAGAAAATTGGCTTCTTATTATCTCCACAAATGTGGAATTACAAACTTTCAGAATTACAATATGCAAAGCCACATGGGCATTCCCTTACAATATTCTGTAGGACAAAGCCTCGAATTATTGCCCATATCTACTACCCAGAACTATTCTGAACTGCCTAAGACAATAATACAGCCTTCCTTATATAGGCAATTTTTCCACCGCCTGGGAAGGTTCCAGAATTTTAGCCAATAAGGCCGACCAAACTTAGAATTATTTTATTTTACATTTTATTACATCATAGTCGGCTCAAGATAACCTTTGAAACCCGAACAGAAATTTTGAAGAAAATTATTTTCTGCCATTTCAGGTGGCCCCAACTTCCGAAGACCATAAGTCATCACCAGTTGACCCGCTCGGCTATTATAACCCCATTTCGGAAACGCCACGAAGCGCTCTACAGGCTTGACCTGCGCAAGCGCCCGTCACCCAAATTTTTGACCTCATCCGGGGCCTCTAAAGCCTTCAAAACTGAGTTCAAAGTTTCTGTACCCTGCTGCCAATACCGAAAATCTTCAATATCTTCCAATATACACTTGATCTGGCAATGAAACTTTACTGGCAGACTTATATGACCAAAATCAACCTCCAAGAAAGAAATCAGATCATTCTGAGCACATACAAAAATTACCAAAAATAGTAACTTTCCATAAATAGCAGCTCTGCACAAAATAGCCCTTATTGAAAATAAAAATAGAAATATTTTTTTTTGGGTGATGCAAGATTGCTCTTACACCCAGGATGCTCCTGCATCATAAATATTCATTTTATTAATGTTCTTCTTCACCTCATCATGTAAATTCTTCATGGGTTCTATAAAGTATTTAACTTTTACACTACTCACCACCCCTATGTCCAACTTCATTAATTATGAAGCATTTTTAGGACTATTTCCATATATAATATAGAATGGTGATTTATCAGTTCTACTATCAACAAAATTACTACTTTAAAACTCTTCCTATGGTAAGATCAAATCTCACCCCATCAGCTTCTCTCCCACTAAGAATCTCAAAAAAATTCTCAAACTCCTATTCAACACTTTTATCTATCCATCATTTTGTAGTTGGTGTAATAAGATAAACTTCAAATTAGTCTTTATCTTTTTCCATGATGTCCTATAAAAATACCCAACAAACTTAGTGTCTTGATCTAAAACTATGTTTTTTCAAAGACCACTTAGTCTCACAACTTCTCTGAAAAGTTATCCTACCACATGAACAACAACATTGTTCTTTCTACAAGGAATAAAATGTGTAATATTTGATAACCTGTTGAGTACTAAAAAATAGAATCATGTCCTCCTTGAGTCCTTGATAAACTAAGAGAAAAGTATGTACTAATATCCTCCCATGGCCTCTTTGGTATAGGTAATGGCTGATATAACCATGTATTATAATTGGTCCCTTTTTCCATTTGACATATTCTACTACTTTTCATGAACTTTTAAATGACCTATTGTAATTGTGGCCAGTAATAATGCTCACTAACTAGAGAAATGGTTTTATTTAAACCAAAATGTCAAGCCAATGTGCCACTATGATTCTCTTTAATCAATTTCGTCCTTATGGAACTCTTTAGAATGCATAATTGGCTACCCATGAATAACATACCATTTTGGATTATAAAATCCAAGTACCTAGTCCTATATAGAGTAATAGGTTCTATACAAGCTTTCCAAACCATGCCAAAATCAGGATCCTTAGGATACAAACTCTTGAGTTCCTTAGACCCAAAAACTTTGATATTCATCTCTATTAAAAAAATTATGTCTCCTATTGATAAAATTTGAAACCATATTAAAATTTCCACTCATGCACTTCAAAAAAAAGATGTAACTCTAAAAAAATGTAACCCATTTTGAATACCTTTCATTCAACTTTTTCTGACTACTCAAATAATATAAAGCTTGATGACTAGTACATAAAATAAACTCTTTAGGAATAACATAATGTCTCCACTTGCTAAATGCCTAAACTATAGCATAAAACTAGTAATCATAAACATAATTTTTTTTTCATATCATTCAAATTCTCACTAAAATAATCAATGGGTTTACCTTCCCAACTCAAAATAGGCCAAATGACATTAATAATAGCATTATATTCTACTTGAAATACCTCATTAAAATTTGGAAGTACCAAAATAGGTTTCTCTATAACTTTTCTTTTCAATAATTCAAAACTCTTTGCAACTCATATAGTCCACTTAAACTCATTTCTATACCCTCCCATTGCTTCTATTAAGGTTCACATGTACTAGTAAAAAAAATTTATAAACTCTCTAGAAAATCTAGCCAAGCTATGAAAAGATCTTAACTCAAAATAAATTATTGGAGTAGGCCATTTGAAGATACCCTTCACTCTCTCTAGGTCCATTTGAAAACCATTTTATATGACAAAAAATGCCAAGTACTCTAACTACTTCACAAAACTGCACATCTTTAGGTTAATCAACAACTTTTGTTTCCTTAACTCCTCAAATGGTCTATGACTATGTATTATATGCCCTTATAATTTCTTACCAAAGATGAAAATATAATTAAAGTAAATAATATCAAACTTACTCAAACATTCTTTGAGTACCTCTTTCATAAGCCTCATAAACGTGCTCGGTGCATTGTTTAGCTCAAAGGGCATGACTAGCCACGCATATAAGCCCTATTTTATTTTGGAGGTTATTTCTCATTCCTCTCCTTGTCTAATCCTAACTTGGTGATATCCACTCTTCAAATATATCTTTGTGAAGTACCCATTTTGACTCAATAAATCCATAATATCATCCATCTTTTGCAAGGAAAACCTATAATTGATAGTAATCTTATTGATCTAGTTCAAGAATTTTTATGCATCCTCCATGTTCTCCGATTTTATTTGTTTCTAGTATTATTGGTACAACACATGGATTCAAACTCTCTTGAATCAACCCTTTCTACAAAGTCTCTTGAACTTATCTATTCAACTCTTCATTTTCTGTTGGAGTCATCCTAGGAGCTTCCTTATTTGGAAAACCAGCTCTAGGAATCAAGTCCATTTGATGACAAATATTTCTTATTAGTGGTAATCAATCAAATACATTATCAAATATAATATCCTAAAAATCATCCAACAAATCGATAAATTCCATGGGTGCATATTCTAATTCTTCTTTATCAATTTTTGGAATTAAAGAAAAACACATATGCTCATGCTTCATGCCTTCTAGAGACTTCCTTCCATTAACGAAACATACTCTTGTATTACTAAATATAGGTATTTTCCTCAATTTCTTTCAATGGCTTCGTCTTGTGTTGGACTCCATCCTTTGTCAAAGAATAAGTATTTTCATGCCCATTATGTATTGCATGATGATCAAATTTCCATAGGCATAATATCATCAAATACCTTATCATGGTAGTTTCTAATTTTGAGTTTTACTAGACATTTTTATTGACCAAAGCCTTGTGATCCTTTTGCAACCAAAAAATCTAATAGTGATTCAAATTCATCCTTCTCTATAACTTCAATTTATTAACCATTTTCTTTGAAACAATGTTACCAATACTACCTTTGGATCAATAGTGACATTGCATAATTTACCATTACACTTACATCTTGTGTGAACCAAATTCTTCATTTTTCCAAGCTCCTCATCATTTAGCAAGGCTATCCTAGTAACAAGGACATTTCCTCTTTCAATATATTCATAATGTGATGATTCAACATCTTTATCTACATTTACAACTCATTCATCTCCATCTGTCATTCTATTTGTCCTCTCTTGATTTTGGGGACACTCATTAGCTCTATGTCCTTCTCCATAGTGGAAACTGTTAGAGTGGTGGTTGCCATTGCATCAAAAGATCGACTTGTTAATGCCTGATACAACCACTAGACTTATAGAAGACACAAGAGGCTGTTAAACCATGTCATGAATCCCGAAGGGGGACACTGGCAGTTAGTCCAGCAATCCCCCCCTCAGTGCAACCCGAGAGGATTCGAACCTGTGACCAAGCTTTGATACTACTTGTTAGAGTGGTGGTTTTCGTTGCACCAAAAGATTGACCTGTTAATGCCTGATACAACCACTAGACTTGTAGAATACACAAGAGGATGTTAAACCATGTCATGAATCCCGAAGGGGGACACTGGCAGTTAATCCAACAGAAACATGTATCATAAAAATATACTCTTTTTGGTCCTTTCCCTCTTCCTCTTCCTCTCTAATATATTTTATTTTAGTTATGAGAATGATATAAATTATTTCTCCTCTGGTATTGAGTGCTACTAGAGTCACCATTCTTCTCCTAATCTTCATTCTAGCATTCATAAGACCATCTAGTGCTTCATAATTATTAGCTTCAAGTAATTCATTTTGAGAGAACTTGTGAGGTCTACCCCATCCCGCCATAGTTTAGCACTAATTTTCTAGTTCAGACTCTTTAGTTGATATTTTGATTTTGGAGATATTTTAGACTTACCGAATATATGTTATTAATTGAGGACTGAGAAATCCTATGCTATGTTATTACATACCTTTATTTTGTTGATTATTGTGCTTAGTTGATGTTTTATGATAGTTTATTCAGATGCACCTATGTTTTGGATTATGATTTGATAATGCAGTATGATTGATATATTAGATGTTTATGATGCAATTTGATTCAAGAATACATGTTTATGCATATGGGGATCAAATGCAAATATTTAATTATGTTATAATAAATTATTAGAATACAAGTGCTACGATGTGTGTTTGATTATATCATTACTTGCTATGTCATTGGTGATTTATTGGACTAGCAATGTTTGTAGTGAGTGTGTAGGAGATTGACCATGGTTCTAAATGTAGGGAACAAGGAGTGAAACTATGTTAAATAGTAAATTCAAGGTTATGTCTAGTGAAGAGACATGAACCTCGTTGTCTTGTGTTTTTATTCATAAAAGTAATTGTTGAATTATTTATTTAAATTGAGTAAATTTTTTAATGTTAGTCTTGCTATTTGTGAATGGGTTGGAATTTATGTAGTGTCACTTGACACATGGGTGTATGATGTGTTGGCATGACTAACCCTTTTAACTAGGATAAATATGACATCAACTAGAGGGTTAACTTGTAGAGTCCCCATGCTTACCTAGGCTTTAGGAAGTTTCTATATGGGTCAAGGATGGACAAACTCATAGGTTAACTTCAAGTGAGGTTTTGGAGGATCTAGGAAGCTTGTAGAGGGCAGTTAGGGTCAAATTTAACTACCCCACTAGGTATACAAAGGGTTAGGGGTTAAATTTTGGTCATTAAGAATCTCAAAGCTCATAAATGAGCCCCAAAAAGTATCCCCAAAGTCAAGATCCGAGTTTAGGAGTTTTGAGAATTGGGGCAAGCCATCTTCTCAACTCCATTTAGTCTTCAAACCTCATTTATGAGGGGATGGAGATATTTGGAGAAGTTATGGTGAGATTACTTTTTCATTTATTGTTGTAAGTTAGTGGTTGAGTAGGAGGCCATTTAGAGAGGCTTTAGGAGGCTTCCTAGGTTGTTCACCCACTCTCTACCCTTAGAGACTTACTAGTTTGGAAGGACTTCTTGGAGGATAAAAGGATAAAGCTCTTCTCAACTTTCATAATGTTAAGCTTGGAAATAGGTTGGTGCTCATACTCATGTTTTTGGTGATATGTAATATGGAAAGATTGGATGTGCTCTCATGGATTCTTTATGGTATTGTTGTGTATTGCATTACTCCTTGTTATGTGTTTTTATTTTAGTGTTATATTTTTAATGGATTTTTCAAGGAACGCTCACCCTTGGGAGGGCAGAGTAAACTTTGAGGGTGAAAGTAATAGTGACAACCTTATTAATGTAGAGTATCCCAATGTTTGGGAAGGATAAACATGGATGCCTTTTTCTTCATGATGCCAAGTTTTTCCTATGGGAAATTCAAGGCCATAAGGAGTGTTCTTGGCTTGAAGCCATGGTTTTGTTGTGAAGATGGATTTGGGAAGGATTTTGTTTTGAGCCCATGTGTGGCCTTTATATCATTTATATCAACTTGATTTCTCCTAATGGGTATGGTCCACTTTTAGCACTTTTTTAATGGTCTTTTGAAGGCCTATGTGCTTTCCAGGGGTTTTGGAGTTTTATGTGTCCTTTCTTTTAAAAATTTGTTTCGAGTATGTCTTTTGTAATATTTTTGCTCTTTGTTCCCCTAGCTCATGGGTGACCTTGTAAAGGTCTAGGTTGGTAGGTGAACCTCCATGGTCAGTCAAATTTATATCCAAGTTATTTACTTGGATCGTATGATGGAGTCTTGGATGAAAGTTTAAGGAATTCCTCTATTTTGTGAAATTTGGAGCTCCTAGCCTTATGGCTATTGTGTAATTTTGGAACTGTTATAAAGGAATCTATTTCTATACTTTTCAAGAAATAAGGATTCTAATAGGTTTTTTTTAGTGAATATATATATATATATATATATATATATATATATATATATGAAAGTAAATTTATGGTAAATTTCCTTGTGAGAAAATGATGTTTGCATAATTATTGTTTCTTAATAGGAAGTAATTTTAGTCCTTAGGAAAATTTAAATATTTTATATTTTATCATCTCAAAAATGATAATGTAAATGCTAGTTTAAAATTACTAATTGTATTTAAAGATCAGTTTTTAAGATTTATGCTTTACCTAGCTAATTAAAATAATATTCATTTATTGGTAGAGTTAGAAAACTTAATTCATTAACACCTTATTAGATCTTGTAAAAAATATATATTTCATCTCTTATAAAAGGATAATAAATTATTCCTATTGATTAATGAAATTAGAAAAATATATTTTGGTTGAAATAAATAATTGTTCACTTCCATACAAATTAGATCTTAAATTCTATTAAATTAATGCAGAAACTAATCTAATAAACCTTCTATATTTGTTCACATAAACCTTTTTACATTTTTTTTTGCATATATAAAAATTTGTATAAAATATCTATACAATCTATATATCCATAAAAGAAAATAAATCCTAGGTAAAAGGTGAAAACTTTATTGATTTAGTAATTTAAATAAGAGGATTATTATTATACTTCAAATAAATCTTGTTGTAAAACTTATGAGCAAAGCATATTCTTTAAATTATTAGAAACCTATATATATATATATATATATATATATATATATATATATATATATATGACATTATTAAAAAACACATATATATTCCATGAATAAAATTTGGATATACTTATATATATAATAAAATCAAAATTGTATACTAAAACTATATATGTAACTCTATAAACATTTAAGATATATATTTCCTAAAAATATTTTGACATACATATCTATTAAATTGACATAAGATTTGTATATATATCTTTGCCTCTAAATTAAAAAAAAAATCGCATTTTATCAAGTCTTATAAACCTATAAAAAACTTAAATAAACTTTTATATATATATAGTAAAATATATTAAAATAAAAATAAAAAAATTAAAGTTTATTATTTAAAAATAAATAAAGGAAAATAAATGAAAAAAAGGAAAACTATTTTTTAAAAAAAATAATTAAAGGTGAATGGAGGCGGGCAGGGTCGTAACTCCACCCACTCTCCCATTGCTTTGGGGAGGCCGCAACCCTCTTATGAGTATTGTGACCTATCTTGTTTAATTATTATTTGTGAATCTCACCTTGTAATCATACATAATCATCATGTTTGAATCTCCAATTCTCTATCAAATAATATCCTTGAGATTTGTAAACCATTTTCTACTTGGTGTCTAGGTTCAATGTATCTAGTGATTCTCCTTGTATCAACCTATCATGCTCTGTAATACATTTTTCTGTTTCTCAGTAACTATACCCTATCTCGATTCGGTGTATGTTGTAGCTCTGTAGAATTTGGTGCTTAGTTTTATCTTGCTGCGTGACTAAACTTCCTTTGCCTTAACCAAAAACTATCTTTCCTTTATTTCTTTTACCGACTAGCTTGTTTCTCTTACTGACTTGACTTGCCTTCTTTACTGAATGACTTTGACAATCAATATGACTTTATCATCACTAATGACAACAAAATAACACATTGGAGTATCAAACATGACAAGTCAACAGGTGAAGACAAGCAGTAAGAAGGAAAAGGTCTACTATCTATGAACAGGAAAGACTATCGGTGAATAGGTAAATAGGTGAGCTATTAATTGGTTAGTAAGATAACTAGGTAAAGGACAGTAGACAATACACAATTTTACTTAATTGATCAAATCGGTCATGTTGGTGAAAGATTCACTAAACTTGGACAAAAGGTAAAACATTGTACAAAGTTTGAGGAGATGATTGAAGCAATTTATTAGAAGTTGTGCACAAATTTAATTATGATTCCAAGGCATGTTTAATGAATAGAAATAAATGAATATTGAACATTGGAAATGACAACATAGATGTCTATCTAGTCGACACAGTGAAATATTTAGTTTTTCTATGAATTAATTGAGATAGTAGTATCACATTTGGATGGATTGGAAATGCTAAAATGGTTTTACATTTGGCGGTGGACATTGTATAAGAAGACATAGTTGGTAATGATAAAGTGAGTCAAAGAAAGTTGATGATAAGTTGAAGGTGTGATTACGAAGCAATATACAAAGATGCTACAGAAGAAAGGATAGACCAAGGATAGAGCATAAAGGATCTGATTAGCATAACAGAGATAAAATAAGATGTCACTTATTATTGTTGTATTCCTAAAAGTTTCAGCAAGTTCTAAAATCCTCTAACAAGTTAGTCTTTGACATGATTTTATTGTAAATCCCTTAACAGGGTGAACACTATAATAGTGGGATAAAATCCTTTAATAGGGTGGTCTGCAATAGGACTTCTAGATACATCTAACAATGTATTAGTCATTCCTAACAGGGTGAGTCATGTAGAAATTGAGATTTGTAGCTCTTAATTGGGAAAAACTTTTCCACTGCAGTGATGAGTTGTGGGTGTCATCCCCACCACAGTTTTTCCCTATAACCAAGGGTTTCTACGATACCAAAATAGAGGTGTTATGTGTGTGAATGCAATTTCATTGGAGCTATTACATTTTTACTTTACTATTTCAATTTTATATTCTCAATATTATGGAAGCTTATTTCATTTCTATTTAAAGGAATCAGAAAGAGATTCAAAAGTTTTATAAGTATCGATTCACCCCCCCTAAGTACCTATTGTTTCTAATAAGAAGACAATAAATAAATGGAGCGTGGTTGACTGATGCAAAGTATAAATATGATGGTCATAACAAGATGATAATGGTAGCAAGGTTTCTCCAAATTATAAGTGGGCTAGTATGCATAAGATCATGATAACATTAAGATTCAAATTGGAGGAAAAATTATTATTTTACTAAAGTCCTCATGAAGATCAAGGGTCAAGATCAAGATTTGGAAGAATGGATGGCTATGCTTAGAGGATAGGTAAGGATAATGTAAGAAATAAAGAGAATGAAGGAGATTAAGAGTTTCATGGGCATGGAGGGATGAAATTGATTGGTAGGTCTAGAAGATATTGACTCTTAGTAATACATCACTAGATACATTGAATCTAGACATTTTTTGAGACAAAAAGATAGAAAAGTAAAATGAAGAGACAAGTGACATTTGTCACATGCCTACAAATTTAGAATAGATTCACATGATCGAAATTGATTGGTTAAAATTCAAATGAAGAGGATAATGAATAAATTAATTAAATAATGGTAATTTTTAAATAATAGTAGAAAAGGGGTGGAAAGTAGATGACTAAATAAATGAATATTTATTTGATCATAAGATAGTAAAAGATAATGAAATAAATACATAAATATAAGTATTTATTTAAATAATAGAGGAAGAAGATAATGAATTAATTAAATAATTTAGAATATTTATTTAGTTAATAGAATAATTTTGATTAAATATTTAAATAAATAAATACTTATTTAATTATATGAATATAATTCTAGGTGTCTACATTTGTCCCTATTTGAGAAGAATATAGTCTGTCACATTGTTTCAAAGAAAAATTAAAATAAATGATACATGCTCTAGTTTGACTTGGTAACGAAGATGGTATGATCCATCAAGAGATCGGGAAAAAAATTATTTATTTTTGAAAAATTATAGAGAATAAATTGACAAGTCATAGGGAAAGAATTAGTGAAGGCATGGTGAGAAATGAGGTTAATTTGGTATAAAAAAATGGCCGAAAAGGAGCCACAAAGTGTTAGAATGATTTTAGAATAACTAAGAGGGGGGGTAATCAGTTATCCTCAGGTCCAAATGTACCAATTCAACTTTCTAGCTCTTCAACAAACTTAGATCTAATCTGCAATTCACTCGGTCTTTATAGCATATATTAGTAACATTAAACACGTAGAATATAAAACTTTCAACAACATTCACATCAAATAATATTCACACAAGTATAACACCAGTATTTAACGTGGAAACCCAATTTGGGAAAAACCACCAGTAACATGCTACTAATTTTCACTCTTCTGAAGTGAGCTCTATGAGAAGCCAACCATGTTAAAGGTTTACAATACACACTGCTAGGTGTGACCCAGTTAAAGGATTTAAACACTGTTAAAAGTGGCCTAGTTAGAGGGCTTAAGAACATTCCATTAGAATGTCACCTTGATTAAAGGATTTACACAATGACTATTAGGTCAACCTTGATTAAAGGATTTTAACTGATACAATGGTTAGAAAGTAACAGCAGGTTTTGATCTAAAATATACAACTCACTTTACAAATATAGATCCACTACGCTCATATAAGCTGATTTACTAACTAACCTTCATTTCCATCTACATCTCTGATCTACTCTAAATTCTCTTCAAGAAATCACCACAACTCTATTAAGCTCTTCACAACTTCTCCTTCACCCTTCTTCTTAGATTCATCAGTCAATAACATCAACCACTTCCACTTACTGTAACCTGATAATTAGGTCATCCTTATATCTCCTCTATTAGGTAGATTAATCTTTTGTCACTTAATCTCTTTCGTAGACCTTAGGTTTAGGTCAGATTCATTAAATCCTTCCATCATTTTGTTCTCCTTCTTTTCCTTCTAGATACATCTCCAAACTTCTCCTTGAATCCATATGAAAATGATTTACCATGCATTAAATGCTCCATACCATTCATTAATAAAATCAACACATTTTATATATCCCAAGAATTTAACTATGTCGGCTAGGATTCTCAATTCTTTCTCAAACTGTAAATTACTGACACTCGGTCAATATTGTGTTCATCTCCTCAGTCATTACTGGGTAACTCAGTCATTGCTAAAACTTTACTTCTCAGCAAATATTGTCTCCTCTCAGTTAATTATCTATTTCTCATCAATTACTGATTCTCGGTCGACACTAGATTTTCTAGGCTTATACTAGTGCTTGGTCGACACTAGCATCACTCAGCTTAAACTAAATATCTTCACTTTTTATCGGTTAAGCCTATGCTTCCAGTCTTCCTTCTACACTTAGTGTTAAAGATAAACAACACATTACCTTGTCAATATGCCAACTAATCAAGTACCCATTGAAGTATCACATAACTCAACCTTTCCTTAGGTCCTCTTGTTATCTCCTCTTTTCAAATCCTCTTCATCAATCAAAAGATATGGTAATGTACTAGATAGCAATTGTCTTACCAATTAAGGTTTGACATCAATGATAATATAACAATTGTTTCAATTGTAGTTTCCAACAATATCCCTCTTTGACATGGATGGAAACACCACATGAATACCACATGATTTACCATACAATCCAAAATCTCTATGCATCAGATCTTTATTAATATCCTTAGCTTCATTTTGATTCACATCCAAGTACTAGCTCCCTCTTGGATAATTTTTTTTTGTCTTTTCACTCTATCTCTCTCTTATTCAATTACTCCCTCTTTTCTTAGGGTGATTTCTTCTGAATCCCTTTTTTGTATCTCTCCCTCAGTTTTACTCTTGAAAACTCTTTATGAATATCTCCCTCAATATTGTATCTCTCTTTTGTGTCTCTCCCTCTTTGACAACAATGCCAAAGAAACTTTTATCTATCACTTGCATCTTTCCCATGTAGATGTCTTCATGTCAGTTCTCTGATTTGTATGTTCCCTTTGTCATCTTTCTTATGACTGATCAACATATTTTTTTGTTCTTCTCACAACTCTAGGCAACTCCTAATGTGTGACCTCTTCTGCATCAATTTGTTAGATATTCTAATTAGCATATTTGATGTAGTGCTCCTATGTGTTACTAGGTAACCTCAGTTATGGTAATCACCCCTAATTTACCTCTAAGATATTCATGAGCATCTTTAGGTAATTCTTTTTTGTGAATATATTTGCTAATTTTTCCTTTGTAATCACATATTCTAATCTCACTTCTTTGTCTTGAACTAACTCTCTCAAGTAATGATACTTGATAGTAATATGCTTGGTGTTAGTGTGCATTAAAGGATTCTTTGATATGTTGATAGCACTTGTGTTATCACAAAAAATAACAACCAGCTCAATGATTTCCTCCTTCATACCTTTCAACAATTGTTTGATCCACACTAAATTTTAACAATTTACTACTGTTGCTACATATTCAGCTTCTACTATAGATTGGAAAATGCAGTTATGTTTCTTGCTTGTCCAAGAGACTAATATCTTTCCTAGAAAGAATGCGCCACCACTTGTATTCTTTCTATCATCCACATTTCATGCCCAATCTATATTAGTGTAAAATTCCAATTCTAACTTATCATTCTTCTTGTAATACAACCCATAGTCCTTTGTTCCTTTTAGATATATCAATATCCTTTTCACTTCCATCATGTGACTCTCCTTAGGGTTTGCATAAAATCTTGCAACAATCCCAACTACTAGGGTAATATCTGGTCTGCTATGGACAACATATTGTAGTTTTCCAATCATAGATATATATAGGGTTTGATTCACTTCAGTTGTATCATCAATTTTAGATGATTTTTGTCTAGTAGCCATAGGTGTACTTACTAGTCTGGAATCTTCCATACCAAAAGTTTTTAGTATCTCCTTTATGTATTTTTATTGAGTAATATAGATCTCCTTTATGTATTTTGATTGAGTAATATAGATACATTTCTTCATCTTCTAGACTTGTAATCCAACAAAGAATTTGATCTCACCAAGCTATCATGCCCAAAAATTAGGGAAAAACATACAACAATTTTTTTTTTAAAAGCACAAAACAACAACTAGGTTGCACACTAAGGTACACTAAATCTCAAAATGTAATACATTGACCAGCACATATCAATGCACAAGGGGAATCATGGCATGCATTGGCTTGCCAACATCCCCTGATTGCCAAGTGCATTAGTTAGTCGAAACCCTAACTAGGGTAAAACATAAAAAAGAAAAGAGGGAATTAACCCAAGTCTAAAATCCAAAATAAGGGAATAAAAAAAATAAGATCAACATTTAGGTCATCTAATCCTAGGGGTTCATTTGAAGATGAACAACCCTATAAATTAGATCATAACCCTAATAGCCCCTAATGAATACCAAGTGACCATTTAGGGTCTAATGCAGATATTCAATTGAATGGGTTAAAAGGGATAATGTGGTCATGCAATTATCCCTAGTGCAAAACTAAGGTTATCCAATTATTAATAATTAAAATATAATTAAGTTCAATTAATTGAAGTAACATAAATATATTCCTTGATTAGTATTAATTTTAATTAAGGTTCAAAAAGCATTAATAATATCCCAACTAAGGAATAAAAATATTTAAAACATAATTATAATTACTAAATAAAAAATATTATTATTATTAGGGAGAAATAATTCACCTAGGTCCCTCCTAGTATTTATAAAATTATTTATCCCCTAATAATTCAAATATTTGGAGAAAATAGCAAGTGTCATTAAAATAATAAAAATCAATTAATTCCTTTAAATAAAATATTAATAATGTCTCGAATAATATTAAAGTATAATAATTTTTTAAAAATCTCAATCTCAAAATAATAATTAAATATTAAAATAGCTCATAAATAAATATCCAACATTTTAAAGCTCAAAAATAAATTAAAATAACATTTAATGTCCAAATATTTTGATGAAGGGTGCTCCCCTTAATACCACAAACACATAACAGAAAAAGAGAAACAACAACAATATGCAAGAACAGAAAATTGGCTTCTTATTATCTCCACAAATGTGGAATTACAAACTTTCAGAATTACAATATGCAAAGCCACATGGGCATTCCCTTACAATATTCTGTAGGACAAAGCCTCGAATCAATATCCAGATCTACTACCCAGAATTATTCCGAACTGCCTAAGACAATAATACAGCCTTCCTTATATAGGCAATTTTCCACCGCCTGGGAAGGTTCCAGAATTTTAGCCAATAAGGCCGACCAAACTTAGAATTATTTTATTTTACATTTTATTACATCATAGTCGGCTCAAGATAACCTTTGAAACCCGAACAGAAATTTTGAAGAAAATTATTTTTCGCCATTTCGGGTGGCCCAACTTCCGAAGACCATAAGTCATCACCAGTTGACCCGATCGGCTATTATAACCCCATTTCGGAAATGCCACAAAGTGCTCTACAGGATTGACCCGCGCAAGCACCTGTCACCCAAATTTTTGACCTCATCCGGGGCCTCTAAAGCCTTCAAAACTGAGTTCAAAGTTTCTGTACCCTGCTGCCAATACCGAAAATCTTCAATATCTTCCAATATACACTTGATCTGGCAATGAAACTTTACTGGCAGACTTATATGACCAAAATCAACCTCCAAGAAAGAAATCAGATCATTCTGAGCACATACAAAAATTACCAAAAATAGTAACTTTCCATAAATAGCAGCTCTGCACAAAATAGCCCTTATTGAAAATAAAAACAGAAATATTTTTAGGTGATGCAAGATTGCTCTTACACCCAGGATGCTCCTGCATCATATTTTAAAATTTCAATAAAGGAATCTTGGGATTTCAAATAGCTAAAAATAATAATAATTTTAAAATCAAAATTCAAAAGCAAAATGAAAAAGTCAATAACATTAAATATTGATGTCAGTATTTAATTTGACTTATCAGAATTAAATGAAATTATCAAAATTAAAATTGAAAATAGTTTTGGCTCCATGGGCCAACCCTAACCCTAATTTCAAAATTAGGCTATGGCCTAAAAATAAAACATGGCCCAAACCTTAATTTCTCCATTTTGGGTTTGCAAGTTGGGCCATGAGCAAAGATGAAGAACATTACAAATGGAGTATACACACAAGTATACAAGGGTGTATATACACACTCAAGTATGTATATATGTTGAGTTATACAACAATGGAGGAAATGAAAAAAATTAGTCCTCGACATGGCATCCTCAACAAATCTTAATCAAGGTATATGGTTCATTTTGTTTGTTAAAATTCTTTGTTTACACCAAATCTAGGGTACAATAATATATCTTGTCATTATGTTTTCAGATTTGATATTCTCTGTGCTATTAGAGTAATCCTTTGTTCTAATAAAAAAAAATATAATCAATCTTGATTTCTTATAGTTATTCTTTTTATCTATAAACTGATTTAGATATCTCTGTTCATTATTTATTTTACCTAGAATGCTAAGAATTTCTCTATTATTCACTGGCATTTTATGCCACTGAATATATTTCTTATATGTCTGGTCTTACCGGCATTTTATCCTATTATGTTTCTTCAGACTTAATAATTATATACTTTATGCAATGTTTGTTATTTTTTTTTGAGTTAAAACATTTATCAACCGGTAGTTCAACATTTTTTTATAAACCGTAATATATTATCGTTTTCTCCTTTTCTACAAAGTTTGCAATTAATACAAAAAATAATAAATAATTTTTTTTGAGGGTTGTCGGCTGTCGAGCGCAGGCCAGTAACTTCCTCACTGTCAAGGCCTCTGAAGGTGGGAGAACCACCGCCGCAATACCCCCGAGGGGGTATGCAGTGGCTTCTCCATCCCTACCCACTGCCCCCAAGGGGAGATGGCGACAGGGGGGGCTGTGCCCCGCGTCCATGAATGGGTGTGGAGGACATAGTCCCCACCATGCTTTACAAGCATTGTAGAGTTAAATAAAAACCAAATTTTTTCAAAAAAAAAACTTTAAACATTCGTTATTATTTGTGGTGGTTATTATTATGTTTAATATAAATAATATATATTATATTTTATATACTAATATATATATTAAATTAAACATATATATATTAATATATATATATTATTTATTATTACATAGGTGTATATTCACAATATAGATATATATAAATATATATTAATATATTAATATATCAAAAAATATATTAATATATATATACATTTCTATATGTGTATTTACCCAAGAAGGTAAGAACATGAAAGCTTATCTATTTAATCAACATACACATTGAATATGTACTTATGTGAATATATGAAGCTATATATATATTTATATTGTTGGAAATATAGATGCAATAACTAAGAGGGGGGGTGAATCAGTTAACCACAAAAATATTACCACTGATCCCTTAGATATCTTAACAAAATATTTATTGTTGCCACTCGGTAAACATACAGAGAAATGCTGAAACTTGATCCTTGAAGTGTGTAATAATTAAATTGTTCTTAAGCATTCATCACTGATTAACTTACATGAATAAAGAAAATAACATGAACATAAGAGACACCAGATTTACCCTGGAAACCCAATATGGGAAAAACCACCAATGTAACTAGTTACTATTTTTCACTCTTCTGAAGTGATGCCTGGTTAGAAGCCAACCCGGTAAAAGGTTACAAACACACTGTTAGGTGTGACCTTTTTAGAGGATTTAATCACCCTGCTAGGAGTGGCCTTGTAAAAGGTCTTGAAACAATTCAATAGAACTGTCACCTTGTTAGAGGATTTACAAAATGGTTGTTAAACCAACTCGGTTAAGAGATTTTGATATCACTGCTACAATTGTAAGAGAGTAACAATGAAATGCCCTGTAACTGAATTATTGAATATAGATCTTTGTTCTGCTTCACTAGATCCTTACTAATCAAATAAATCTTTGCTGCTCCTCAAGGATATCTAACCATCCTTCAAAATTTGCACATGCCTTTCTTCAAAATGATTTATGCATGCTATTTTTGTCCCATTCACCACTTGACCTTCTATATATATATGCCATTCTAATTAACATTTAGATTTTCAAGTCGGCACTAATAATTATTACAACAGTCGGCTTGGATAAACAAACTGTAATAACAAAATCCTTTGAAGGGCTGACCTTGCTCAGTAAACATTAATCTTGAAAAGATTTCCTTCGGTGACCGAGTGAACTCAGTAACCATAGCGAATTCTGCAACATCCTTCGAAGACCGAGAGAGCTCAGTAACCACTAATTTTCCTTCAATAACTGAGGAGGCTCGGTTAACACTGTTTCCCTGTCATGTTTCCTTTTGACACCCGAGAGATCTCGGTAGACACTAAAAACCGCCTAGCTGACCAACTGAGCTCGGTAGACACTAAGAACCGCTTAGCTAACCGACGGAACTTGGTAGACACTGAGAACCGCTTAGCTGATCGACTGAACTCGGTAGACACTGAGAACTGCTTAGCTGACTGACTGAACTCGGTAGACACTGAGAATGATAATTGATATGACATTTGTGTGATATCAAAGACAACACATAGCTAATCCAATAATGTCCTTCAGACAATTGTATCCAACAATCTCCCTCTTTGGCATTGATGGCAACACAACATGTCATAGCACAATGAAATTTCATAGAGAAACCTAGAGTAAGAAACATATCCTTAGCTTCATTCTGATTCCCATCATCTTCAAACTTCTTTCTGACTGAGAACTCTCCCTCTTAACTTCTCAAATTATTCTTCTTAGAAATTTCTTGAAATGACAGCAAACTCTCCCTCTTTGACAACACATGCCAAAGACAACTTACATAGTTTCGGTAAATATCAATGTACCTTATGTACTGATTCATATGCAATGATTCCCTGACTATGCTGCATCAACTAATTGATCTTCAACATGTTCTGGTTGATGCATCACTAAAACTTTATTTAGTGAACCTCAGATAGGGGAGTGACCCCTAACTTGCCTCTTAGATACAAGAATGCATCCTTAGGTAGTGGCTTGGTGAAGATATCTGCAATTTGTTCTTTTGTATGAATATATTCCAATATGATTTCCTTGTCCTGCACCAATTCTCTAACAAAGTGATATTTTATTGCAATGTGCTTGGTTTTGGAATGCATTACTGGATTCTTTGAAATATTTATTGCACTTGTATTATCACAAAACATAACAACTGGTTCTTTGATCTCAACCTTCATGCCTTCCAAAAGCTATTTAAACCATACAATATTAGACCAATTTACTACTGTAGCAACATATCCTACTTCTGCTATGGATTGGGATGTGCAGTTTTGCTTTTTACTAGTCCAAGATACTAACCTCTTGCCAAGAAAGAATGCTCCACCACTTGTACTCTTTCTGTCATCAATGTTTCCTACCCAATCAGCATCAGTAAACACTTTTAAATCCAGATTGCCTCCAAATTTATACCACAAGCCATAATCTTCAATTCCCCTTAAATACCTCAAGATTCTTTTGATTGCCATCATGTGATTTTCTCTGGGTTTAGCTGAGAATCTTGCCACTATACCAACTGCTAAGGCAATATCAGGCCTTGTGTGTACTACATACTATAATTTTCCAATCATTGATCTGTATAAGGTCTGATCTACTTCTTTTGAATCATCATCTTTGGTAAGCTTTAGTCCAGTACACATGGGTGTACCAACTGGTTTTAAATCTTCCATACCAAATTTCTTAAGTATTTCCCTAATATATTTAGACTGAGTAATGTAGATACCATTTTTGTTCTACTGAATCTGAAGTCCAACAAAAAATTTTATCTGACCAAACATAGACATTTCAAATTCTTTGTTCATATGCTCTGAAAATTCTTTGCACTAATCATCATTTCTTGTAAACACAGTATCATCCACAAATATTTCTGCCAAAACAATTTTGTTATCCGATCCTTCTTTGATGTATAAATTACTATTGTCATTAGCTCTTTTGAAATCAATCTAAGTAAGACGGTTATGTAATCTTTCATACCATGCTCTAGGAGCTTGTTTCAGACCATACAATGCTTTGTGTAATTTGTAGACCATATCCCTTTTGTCTGGATCAATAAAACCTTTAGGTTGCTCAATGTAGACTTCTTGCTCAAGAATACCATTGAGAAATGTAGATTTTATATCCATCTGATATACCTTAAATCCTTAATGTGCCTCATATGCAAGTAAAGTCCTCACACCTTCTAATCTTGCAATAGGAGAAAAAGTCTCTCCATAATCTATTCCTTCTCCTTGAGAATATCCTTTACATACCAATCTTTCTTTGTTTCTTGATACTTGACCATCTTCATTCAACTTATTTCTAAATACCCATTTTGTCCCAATTACATTTTTATCTTTAGGCCTAGGTACAAGAGTCCATGTCTTATTTTTCTCTATTTGCTCTATTTTTTCATTCATAGCCTCAATCCAACTTTCATTTTCCAATGCATCTTTGACATTTTTAGGTTCAAAATCAGCAAATAAACATGTACCTTTTAGTTTACTTCTTGTCATAGTACCATCTAATTTGTTTCCAATAATCTGATCTGGTTTATGATGCTTTTTGACGTACTTGGCCAATACAGGTTCTTTGCTTCCTGAATGAGTTACATTGTCATTTTCTTCATCTTCAGGTTCAGGTTGCTCAGGCTTGGTAGATACTTGCTCGGTAGCTTCAGACTGAGACTCGGTACTTTGTGACTCGGTCTGAACTTCTTCTTGTGACTTGGTTACTGTATTAGGCTTGGTAGATGTAGTTTCCTTATTAACAGATGTGTCTGGTAATGTATCAGGTTCGATGTAAACAATTTTTTTGTAATCCTCTGGTTCCTTTTTTCTTTCTTCTTCAGTCTTTTCTGCAAACTCATCAATTTTCACATGTGCACTTTCTATGATTTTGTGAGTAGACAAATTTAGACATCTATATGCCTTACTTTTGCAAGAATATCCCAAAAATATTCTTTCATCACTTTTTACATCAAATTTTCCTTTTCTAGATTCTTTTAAGATGTAACATTTACTACCAAATACTTTTAGGTAACTTACATTTGGTTTGTAGCCATACCATAGCTCATACAGAGTCTTGAATGTGTCTTTTCTCAGTTGTACTCGGTTCAAGGTATGAACTGCAGTGCTGATAGCTTCCTTCTAGTATTTCATAGCAATGTTCTTTTCAATCATTAGAGTCCTTGCATAGTCCATGATAGATCTGTTCCTTCTTTCAGCTATTCCATTCTGCTTAGGAGTTCTCAGGGCTGATACCTGTCTTTTGATTCCTCTTTCAATGCAAAAATTATTGAATTCATGGGAGATGAATTCACCACCTCTGTCTGATCTCAAGAATTTTATTCTTTTTCTTGTTTCCTTTTCTACTCTTGCTAAATACCATTTGAACTTCTCAAATGCTTCTGACTTTTCTCTTAAATACATAACAGTCATCATTCTAGAGTAATCATCAACAAAGAGAATAAAGAATTTTTCTCCGGTATAGCTCTCAATTCCAATAGGTCCACATAAATCAGTATGCACAATTTCCAAAATATCTTCAGACTGATAGTTTTTACTTTTAAAACTAGACTTTCCCATTTTACCAATTTGACAATTCTTGCATAGACCAACATTAGGTTTCTTCAAAGTAGGAATACCTCTTACTTTCTTGAATTTGCTTATTTTCATCATGTTGTCAAAATTTATATGACATAACATTTTGTGCCATAACCAACTTTCTTCAATTTGAGCAATAAAACATGACTAATCACCAAGATCAAGATAAAACAGGTTACCTTTGGTTTGTTTGCCTGATCCTATCAGTTTTCCTTTGTCATCCAACAGTCTTGCTTTTCCATTCATGAATTCAACTTTGAATCCAATGTTAATTAGCTATGCTACACTTAGAAGATTATGCTTTAGTCCTTCAACCCAATATGCATTATCACATATAAGTTCTTTGGTTAATGAAATTCATCCCTTTCCTTTTATACAACAAGGTTCATTGTTTCCAAACCTTACATTACCACCATCAAAGTTTTCAAAGTGTTAAAACTTAGTCCTGTCACCAGTCATATGATGTGAACATCCACTGTCTATAATCCATGTATCATTCTTGCTTATATGAGAGATAAGTGCCATCTCATCTTCATCATTATCAGATTCATCTTTTACAGCAATGAAAACAATTTCTTCTTCACTATCATCTGAATCTTTAGCTAAAAAACATGTTTTCTTACCTTTATCCTTGAATGATTTGAAATTCTTCTTGCCATTGTACTTGTAACTTTTCTTCTCATCTTTTCTTTTCTTGTTTGGGCATCTAGCTGCAATATGACCAATTTCTTCACATGAAAAATAGATTAAGGGAGTTTTACCTTTGTATTTTCCTCTGCCTCTTGAATACTTCTTTGCAAGTAATGCTTCAATAACTTAAAGATCACTATCAGAACTTTCCTCTGATTCTTCTTCACTTTTTGATTGGATTTTTTTCCCTTTCTTGAGTGAAAGTTTGGCCTTAAAAGCTGATTCAATATTTTTAGAAGTTGGAACGTAGTTTTCATAGTTATCCAGTTCAAAGGCTGTCAATCTTCCAACTAAGGCATCCAAAGTTATATTGTGATTTTCTTCACATCTTCTTTCTTGAATAGAAACTCTTATTGCATAAATAGGAAGTAATGTTCTAAGAACCTTACTTATAATAGTTTCATCATCAATTTTTCCTCCAGAAGCTCTGATTGCACTAACACTTGTCTTGATCCTTTCAACATATTTTGCAATGTTTTCTTCTTCTCTCATTTTCATCTAATCAAATTGTCCTCTTAGGCTTTCTGCTTTGGCTCTCTTCACATTGTCATCACCACCATAGATTTTCTTCAGCTTGTTCCACATTTCATGAGCAGTTGTGTAGTCTTTGATTTCATCCAATTCTTCATAGCTAAGAGCTAATGCAATGTCTATCATCATAGTGTTATGGTTCTTCTTCTCTGCAATGTTTTCAATAGTTAATGTGCCAATAGGAATTGTATATTCTTGATCAATATATTTGCATCCTGAATCACCAATGGAAGCCAGATGAAGTCTCATGAGACCTTGCCATGCTGAAAATTTATTTCTGTTAAGCCTTGGAATTTCTCTTTTGTAAGACATCCTAATCTTTAGCTTAAGTCCTTGAAATCCTTCCTGCAAGCACCAAAAGCTCTGATACTAATTGTTGGAAATATAGATGCAGTAACTGATAGGGGGGTGAATCAGTTAACCACAAAAATATTACCACTGATCCCTTAGATATCTTAACAAAATATTTACTGTTGCCACTCGGTAAACATACAGAGAAATTCTGAAACTTGATCCTTGAAGTGTGTAATAATTAAACTGTTCTTAAGCATTCATCACTGATTAACTTACATGAATAAAGAAAATAACATGAACATAAGAGACACCAGATTTACCATGGAAACCCAATATGGGAAAAACCACCAATGTAACTAGTTACTATTTTTCACTCTTCTGAAGTGATGCCTGGTTAGAAGCCAACCCGGTAAAAGGTTACAAAACACACTGTTAGGTGTGACCTTGTTAGAGGATTTAATCACCCTGCTAGGAGTGGCCTTGTAAGAGGTCTTGAAATAATTCAATAGAACTGTCACCTTGTTAGAGGATTTACAAAATAGTTGTTAAACCAACTCGGTTAAGAGATTTTGATATCACTGCTACAATTGTAAGAGAGTAACAATGAAATGACCTGCAACTGAATTGCTGAATATAGATCTTTGTTCTGCTTCACTAGATCCTTACTGATCAAATAAATCTTTGCTGCTCCTCAAGGATATCTAACCATCCTTCAAAATTTGCACATGCCTTTCTTCAAAATGATTTATGCATGTTGTTTTTGTCCCATTCACCACTTGACCTTCTATATATATATGCCATTCTAATTAACATTTAGATTGTCAAGTCGGCACTAATAATTATTACAACAGTTGGCTTGGATAAACAAATTGTAATAACAAAATCCTTTGAAGGGCTGACCTTGCTCGGTAAACATTAATCTTAAAAAGATTTCCTTCGGTGATCGAGTGAACTTGGTAACCACAGTGAATTTTGCAACATCCTTCGGAGACCAAGAGAGCTCGGTAACCACTAATTTTCCTTTGATAACTGAGGAGGCTCGGTTAACACTGTTTCCCTGTCATGTTTCCTTTTGACACCTGAGAGATCTCGATAGACACTAAAAATCGCCTAGCTGACCGACTGAGCTCAGTAGACACTGAGAACCACTTAGTTGACTGACTGAACTCGGTAGATGCTGAGAACCACTTGGCTGACCAACTGAACTTGATAGACACTGAGAATGATAATTGATATGACATTTGTGTGACATCAAAGACAACACATAGCTAATCCAACAATGTCCTTCAGACAATTGTATCCAACATTATATATGGTAATATATACATATATATATACCCATACATATACACAAGTGATTAGATCTTTGTTAGGAAGTATATACGTATTTTGAAAAGAGATTTTTCTTTTTAAACATAGGATATATAGAAAATTTTATTTCTTACACAATGACAAAGTAGGAACATTATTTTAACTTTATATACATCTATGTATATGTACCCAAGTATATATATATATGGATGTATGTACATGAATATATATTTTTTGTAAACAATACATACAATGCAATTAAAACCATTTCTTCAAAAGAGCAATAAACAAATATACTATTTTTCTTTATGAAAATGAAATGATCACAATAGAAAGATTTTCACACTTAGAATATGAACTTATTCCCTATTTTCTTACATATAGAACAATAAAAAAGAAATGTTACTTTTTCTTTTTAAGCATAAACAAAGTACTAGCATTACATTTTCTTTCTTCAATATACAAAGAGATAATAGTAGAAACTTATGCAACATAATACAATTTTCTTACAAGCATTACACATGCTTAAGGAATTTACATGGCCTATTGCTCAAATTTTACATAAAGCATTATAGCCATTCAAAAACTCAAAATGTCAAGTAGGAACTAGTCAAGCCTTCATTTACTCCATTAAAAAAAAAACTAGCAAGCTTTTCCCTTGAAAATCTGCAAAACAAAATCCAAAAGACCATGGAGGCTCACCTCCCAACCTAGTTCATTACATGGCCACCCCCAAACTAGGGGAAACAAATACAGATGAGGGATTACAAACACACATCATTGCACATACACATAAAAACCAACAAGTAATCAAAACACATAAAATTCTCTTCCCATGGATATACACACAATGGGTCACCTTGGACCCATAAAAGAGGTGAAGGTGAAAACTACCCAAATAGGAGAAGTCATTCAACAATAAAATACAAGCCTTCATCAAGGCCAAGAATCTATATACATTGCCTTCACAAGGCCATAACAATAACCATCCACCCTTCCATTTTTCTTCACAAAAACAACACCCTTATGACCCCCAAAATAGAATACACAAGAATGGCAACATGGATGTCCATACATCCATGGCTCATCCCCTTCATCCTTGAGGAAGGACTCTACACTAGATGGGCATTCCCAACTCAATCCCTTCATCCATCAAGGCTCTCTTCCCTCCCAAGGGTGAGTTTGGCCTTGCACACCCCAAAAATACAAATATTAAAAGAAAAAATAGACAATAGACATTACAAAGAAGCCATTAAAACACACTTGCAACTTCACAAAACTTCACAAACACGTAGAAATAAAAATCTGCATATTACATAAAAAGAAAAACAAGAGTCTTCCATGTCAAAAACCACCAACCTCACTCCAAGCTAAGTCAAAGTAGGTTGAGAAGAGCTTCATTTTCCTACAAGCCTTCCTTCGTTCATAGTCCACCCAAAAATTTTCTAAGTCCACAAGAAGTCTCCAAAATTGGAGAGTGGGCAATCAACCTACCAAAATCCTCTCCAACCCACTAAAGAGGAAAAACCCTACCTAACCTCAAAGATGATTGGGCACACTCACCTAGGGTTCTCTCTCCATAAGAGGGAAATTCAAAATTTAAATGAGGAGAAGACTTGACACACATCCCAAATTTGTCAACTTTCAAAAAGACATCTTTTGAAGGGGCAAAAATGGTCTAAAATCATCTCATTGGTCAAAATTCGACCCCAAACCCAAGGTACACATATGGGGTAGTCTATTTTTAACCTTAACTAACCTTTTGGGTCACTTTTTGCCCCTTCAAAGTCCACAAAGAGTTGACTCACGAAAATTTGAAAAAAATTCCCACCCAAGGCTCAACAACCAAGATACCTAACCTTGAGATTCCATGAGAAGACTCAAAAGTGGAGGACAACTCACATCCATTGCACTTGGCCATGCCAACTCACAACACGTGTCAATTGACACCACAAAAGGGTACAACACATCACTTACACACATGGCATGCCAAGTACACATAAATTTAAAAATAAAAATAAACATATTTAAATAATACAATCAAGCATTACTTTACAACAATAAACATCACAATGAGGTTATTTCTCCCCTTGGAGATAACCTTGGCTTAACAATATTTTTACATGCATCCATCTTTAATTTCCCCTTATTTAAACCATGGTCCTTACCTGCACACTTGACAAAATACTAGTAGCTCATGAAAATTCAAATACATATACATATAAAAATACATCTCAATAATCACACTCATACACATCATAAAATTCCAACTACATCACATGATAAATCACATAATTTTGAATAAAACATTTCCTAAATTTAAAGCATATTAATCCAAGAACACATTGACCTATTAATTAACTTAACATATTAACCATGATCATTTCACATAAGCTTCTCTTGCATAAACATAAAATTAAAACATCATACTCTAATTAAAGATCCATCAAATACTATAATCAGGACCTAACAATCAAAGCATAAAAGTAAGTCCTAAATCATCATCCACATAATCATAAGTCCACAAAGTATCAAAATATAATGTCTCTATCCAATTAGTCCAACATGATAAAATAAAGTGTCAACATGATAGTCATAAGATGAAAATAAACTGCTATGAAATGATGGCACGGGGTGAGGCCTTACACAAACACATACATTTAAAATTCAGCTTTTATCTCATTTGAGAAGGTTTGACATAGGGCATCTTGTCCTCCAAATATAATACCATCAAAAAAATTTCAACTAGCAATATCCCTTTACCTTTTTCAGTCTTCAAATATAGATTGTTGTTGTCATTTGTCTTTGCAAATCCAATCTTTATCAAATAATTTTGCAGTCTCACATACCATGCTCTAGGGGCTTGCTTCAATCCATACAATTCCTTATGTAGCTTGCAAACCATATTATTCTTGCTTAGGTCAATAAATTCTTCTGGTTGTTAAATGTATACTTCTTCCAATATTCCATTCGGAAATACAGATTTGACATCCATTTGATATACTTTGAATCCTTTATATGTTGTATATGCAAGTAGAGTCCTCACTCCTTCCAATCTTGCAACTAGGGTAAATGTCTCCCCATAGTAAATGCCTTCTTCTTGTGCATATCCCTTGCATACTAATCTAGCTTTGTTTCTAGTGACTTCTCCATGTTCATTTAGCTTATTTCTGAATACCCATTTGGTTCCAATAACATTCTTGTCTTTTGGTCTCGGCACTAGTGTCTAGGTTTTGTTCTTTTCTATCTACTCTATTTCTTCATTCACGTCTTGTATCCAATCTTCATTCTCTAAAGCATATTTCACTATTTTAGGCTCAAATTCACATAATAAGCATGTATGATATTTCAACTTACTTATTTTCATAACTCCAGATTCTTTATCTCCAATGATTTATTTTGGCTTATGATGTCTTCTTACATATTGTGCCAATGTAGGTTCAAATTTCCTTTCTACTTGTTCTTGATCTTTAGGTTCATCTTAAAGATTCTCTACCTCTTCTTATGATTTCTCAGAAGCATCCTCTTGATGCTCGGCGGCATCCTTCTGATGCTCAACATTTTCTTTTTGTGACAACATCTGGTTTAGGTATATTACTAGCTTCTCCTTCTTCCATGTATACAAAAGATTTGTAATCTTTAGGTTCTTTCTTGCACTCAACTTCATTCTTTTATGAATATTCATCAACTCTAACATTTGCACTTTCCACAATTTTTTTAGTGTTATAATTCAAACACTTATAAGCTTTTCTCTTAGTGGAATGTCCTAAGAATATGCCTTCATCACTTTTTCCATCAAGTTTTCCATTCCTATTGTCTTTCAGTATATAACATTTTCATCTAAAGACTTTAAAGTACTTCACATTAGGTGCATAACCATACCATAACTCAAAAGGTGTAGCATTTGTACCTTTCTTGATTTTTACTCAGCTCAAGGTATAAATAGTTGTACTTACAGCTTCTCTCTAGTACTTTTGTGCAACATTCTTCTCTATCATCAGTGTTCTAGCACAATCCATAATTGATCTATTTCTTCTTTCTGCTATACCATTTTGTGGAGGTGTCCTTGGTGCAGACATTTTTCTCTTTATTCCTCTATCATTTCAGAATATATTGAACTCATATGATATGAAATCTCCTCCTCTGTCAAATCTCAAACATTTCAAGCTTTTACCTATTTCTTTCTCAACTTTTTCGAAATACCACTTAAACAACTAAAAGGCTTCAGATTTTTCTTTTAAAAACATTAGTCATCATTCTAGAATAGTTGTCAACAAATAGAATGAAATACTTATCACCACAATATCTTTTCACACCCATAGGTCCACAAAGATCAATATGAATCAATTCCAAAATATTATCAAAAGTATATGTCTTTCTCTTAAAACTAGACTTTGTCATTTTTCCCAATTGACACTATTTACACATCACATTATCAGGTTTCTTTAATTTTGGAAAACCTCTAACTTTCTTCATCTTACTAATATTTACCAAATTTTCAAAGTTCACATGACACAGCCTCTTATGCCATAACCATACATCATCAAATTGTGCAAACAAACATGGTTCTTCAAATAGGTCTAGATAGAACAAGTTACCTCTTGTCTGTTCTCCACTCCCAAATAGTTCACTAGTGGCATTAAATATTTTAGCCTTTTTGTGATGAAACTCAACTCGTAACTAGTAGTTTTCAACTGTGCAACACTCAAAAAATTATAGTTAAGACCTTCAATCCAATAAGCATTATCACATCTAATCTTATCAATTAATCTTATTGATTCTTTTCCTTTCACAAGACATGGTGCATCATTACCAAACTTAACACTTCTACCCGTGTAATGATGTAAGGTTTCAAACTTACTTTTATCACTAGTCATGTGATGTGAGAAACCACTATCAATAATCCATTTATCACCTTTACTCACATATGAAATAAGTGCAGTTTTCTCATCTTCATCAAAATCATCTTTCATAGCAACATAAACAAATTCTATATCACATTCATCAAATTCACTAGTTTCACTATCAGCTTCTTCTTCAGCAATATAACAAGATTTCTTACCTTTGTCTTTGTAGTCTTTGTATCTTTTATGATCTCTATTATTTCTTTTGTCTTTATACTTGATTTCCCTTCTTTCATCCTTGCCAGTCCTGTCAGGGCATCTTGTTGCAATATGGCCAACTTTGTTACATGAAAAATAGATTATAGGAAGTTGACCTTTGAATTTTCCTTTTCCTCTCGGTAGCCTTATAGCCATAAGCTCATCAAGATCATCTAGATCATCATCAGAAGTCTCATTATCACTATCATTGTCACTGTTACTATTCACACATCTTTATTTTCCTTTCTTAGACTTGTCAAGAACTATTTGAGACTCAAATGCAGATTCAATGTTGTGAATAGTGAAATTATCAAAATTAGGCAACTCAAAAGAAGTAAGCTTACCAAAAAGAATTTCTAGAGTTAGGACATTACCAGAATTAAATCTAGATTCTTGTATTGCAGAAAATCTAATAGCATAGATAGGAAGAAGGGTTCTCAACACTTTACTAATAACAGTTTCATCATCAATGTTTCCATTAGCTCCTCTAATAGAATTTACTACTTCCTTAATTCTGCCACAATATTGACCAACGTTTTCACCTTCTTGCATTTTCATTTCATCAAACTTACCTCTCAAACTTTTAGATTTGTCTCTTGGCACATTTGTGTCCCCTCCATAGATAGCTACTAGAGTGTCCCACATTTGCTTTGTATTAGTATAGTCCTTGATGTCTTCAAATTTAGGATAGCTTAGGGTAGATGAAATCTCCAACATTTCTTGATTGTGTTCTTGTTTTTCTTTCATCTCCTCGATAGTCAAAGGTGTAGCAGGTGTTACATAGTCATTTTCCACATAGTATTTCATCAAATCACCAATACCATGTAGGTGCAATTTCATCAAACTCTGCCATGTAGGGAAGTTCTCCTTATTCAACTTTGGTACCTCCTTTTTGTACATCTTGATCATTAGCTTCAAGTACCTTTAAAAATTTTCTCTACAAGCACCAATAGCTCTAATACCAATTGTTAGAATGATTTTAGAATAATTGAGAGGGGGATGAATCAGTTATTCTCAGGTCCAGATGTACCAATTCAACTTTCTATGTCTTCAACTAACTTAGATCTAGTCACCAATTCACTCGGTCTTTACAAGATGGCTCGATCATGGTGATGACTGGCCAACATTTCCTAGAAAATGACTAAGTGTAAGACACTAATAGATAACAAAACTTAGGGATCAATAATATCCCCCTTTGACATTAGTGGAAAAAATGCTTTTTCATGACTTTTACATTCTGAAATAGTACTTATTTGTTTGAGCACAAATCTAATGTGGGAAGTGAGATACTAAGAGGGGGCATGAATCAGATATCTACTATTAGTTCCACTTTGACATAAATATCACTTGCATATCATAAACATGAATATCAATATTGAAATAGATCTAACAATCTAACTTCATCCATGAAATGAAACTCATAACACAGGGATTTTGGTTACCTAAAAACCCTTGAAAGGTAAAATTGGGGTGGGGATGACACCCACAAATCTTCACTACTGTAGTATTAAAGTTTTCATATTAGGGCTACAAAACTTGATCATAAACTGATGATCTACCCTGTGAGAGGTCTACCCTATTAAGAGCTTATAGACTTATACAATCTACCTTGGTTAAAGGATTTAAAAATTACAACAAAGTAGGCACTCGGTTAAGAGATTTACATAGGCCTATGAGGACCAATCTGTTAAGAGATTTACCCTGATTCACCTACTAAAATGTATCAGTACCTAATCCTTCGGTTTTCACTATGATGTTGATAACAGATCTTCTCCTTACATTACTTGTTTGATCTCCTCAATCAAATATAGTTATGTTCTGTCCTTCACTTCTTTTCTCGGTCACTCTAACTAATCTTTGCTTATATAAAAATACTTTTTTGTTCTACGTACATGAGATCTCCTTCATTCCGTACTATGTTTGAGGGCTTAGATCTCATCTTATATACACAACAAATCAACCTTCTAGATCAAGATCAATGATCTAGATTCTCTACTTATTCCTCTTAAGCATTCCATTATTTTGATAGGCTACATAACTTACATAGGGATCAATGATTACAAATATAAGGTGTAATCAACTTCGTGATTCCCTCAACAAACATTAAATCTTGCATAGAAGTCAGCCAAAATAGTTTCCCTTGGTTTTTGTGCCATTATAAACACATATGTCAAAACTGGCTTTCTCGACATATGAAGTCTCTGACACTTGGCATTTACTATTCTTCATATATTGGTACCTGGCACTAACTCTTCTATACAACTTGGTATAAACTTCTCGGCAACTACTGAAGTACTTGGTGACCTCTGACTTGTTTGGCAGTAACTATTGCTTGGTAACTATACAAAATACAAGTCTAAAACATAACTCAGCCTTTACAAGATGGCTCAGTTGCAGTGATGACTAACCAAAATTTCCTAGAGATTGACTAAGTGTAAGACACTAATAGACAAAAAACTTAGGTATCAACACAAAGGTCGTGCATGACATCAATAAGTTACCATGACTGATTTGGGTTACCACAACTAGCTAGGATTTCCTCTCCTATAAAGAGGAGCTTAGGAGCTCATTTGCCCTCATTTAAACCTTGAGTTCTTAAGAGAGAAAAAAATAGGGGATAAAAGTGAGCAGGTGAGGAATATGTTAGGTGTTCAAGTGGCTATTGCATGGGTTTGAGTGGGTGCGATGTTTTAATTAGCTAAATGATTATGGCAAGTCGGTATGTATCTAGTCCTTTTTATTTTAGGTAGAATTTATTGTGCATTTAATAGGCTTAAAATTTAATCAAAGTAAATGTATAAGATGACTATTCCTTTTCATATGATGCATTAGGATATGCATATGGCATTCAACCATGCATAATATATATATATGGTTTTGCATGTGATAGATATGACATATATGATTTCTTACGCAAATAATTTTATAGGTTACACATGCGTGATAAAGTTGTGCATATGCTAGCTAGGGTTGTGCATGTGATACAAAGCTACACTATGATAAGAAACTTCACTTCTAATAAGAAGATACACATATGATGCATAAATTTGTACATTTGGTAGATATGCACAATTTCCAGGCAACACAAGAGTAACTGAGAATTTGATTAAATGTTAGTATAGATAGATAGATATTTTATTAAGATAATTAAGGCCGATTAGTGCATGATAGATTAATATATAATTTGATCAGTTGTAAGTTGATTCCTCAACATTAATGTTGAGGGAGAGTTACCCTCTAACACAGCATAGGAAATATTATATGTGTGAGGCTGAGCTGAGAGTTCTGGGATCAATAGGATTATGGTACATGGCTTTCATTCATGAGTTCAGGTGAACTTAGGGTTACTATTTGCACTAGCCAAGTGGTGGCACAACAAATACTACTAATTTCATTTTCCAATGAGGGAGATGTCCATAACTTTGGAGGATGTCTATAATATCTTATGGTTACTAATTACTCAAGAGCCGATGCAGTATGACTAGTGAGAAAAAATTTCTTTGTGCATAGCCTTTGGTGTTGATAAGGAGGACATAGAGATCTAGGGAGGAGATACAAGCTAAAGAGAGATGATCATATATTGAGAAACACTTTCAATGATTCTATTAGGTGTCATCAAAGGCTACAGATAACTTGATAATAAATTACACAATTTGTCATTAGGATGGGGTAAACCACTCAAATGGATGGTGATGGAAAATACTTCATTTGTGTGGGTCCCACCCTTTTTAGCCTACTTGTACCATGATTTAAATCAGGTGGAATATTTTGGAGGAGTGATCTTGTCTATGAGGTGAAATTTTTAGATGTGTGTGTTTGGGAGCACATTGTAGTACTCTAAATGACATGCATAAGGTTTAAGGAGGTAGGAAAACCTTATGTCCATATTTACACATCGATCACATTTATGCCCTACTTGGGAAAGATGGAGTATTATTGACATGTTATTAATGAGATTGACATTATCATCTATAGGCCATAGCTGGATTGCATGGATTGGGTGGAGAATTTGGCAAAGTTGCCAATTTTTTTCAGAATAGGGAGAACACCCTTTGTGATCAAGAGACATCTTTCAAATAGGAATGGAGAGAATTTGGAAAAGTATAGTGTATGTCCCAAGGATACTGAGCATTCAAATATACTACAAATGAGAGGTTAGAGTGGGGGTCTACCTTTTTATATGAGGTGGTAGTAGTAGAGTTCATGTCACTTGTCCTAACTATATGAGACATGAGAATGGATGTGGCCAATGTATGGATGGATCTTAATTTTTAAAAGTGGATTACAACTTTGTTTTTTTGTAAATGAAAAGATTAGGGGAGTTACATCCTTGATTAGAGATTAATGCACCTCCTAGGAGGAGACAAATGGATGATGAAGCTAAGGGTAGAGGATATGGAGGATGCATAGATGGTTGAGGAAGAAGACCAGCACCAAAATTAGTTGAGGACCACATAAACCCCCATAGGGGAAAGGAAGAGTTCCATAAAAGAGGGCACAAGTTGAGGAGGAGGGTCAGCCTCCAACATAATGAAAAGTACAAGTTATAGGATAGGACCCATTATAGGAACATAGATTGGATGCACAATTTATGGTCCAATAGGTTAAATTTGGGTATCTCCAAAGATGAGTGGTGGAGAGGGAGACATAAATAATAAACCTATAGAAAGAGATAGTAGTTGCAATACAAGAAAGGGATACAACCATCACTCAATTTGGATAAGAATAGGTTACTCTATAGTAGGTTCAATATACATTAGAGGGTGATAGGGATTTCATATAATATTTCATTTGGGTAAGACATGAGATACCCTAGTGGAATCAAATTTATGAGTTAGTAGTGCCAATTAATTAGAGAGTAGAAATTTTTTCTCAGAGCTCATATGGGGGGTCACAAAGGGGTGTATCAGAGAGTGGAGGGCTTTTAGGACCTTAGATATTGTCACCAAAACCACCAAGATTAGGAGGAGTGAGACCATTAGGAGATCAAAAATGCCCTAGATCAATTGATCTCGCTAGGGAAGTACCTCAAAACTCCCTTATGTCCCTATGTATTAGTTTAATATATATTTGGAGATGATGATGTATTTTGGGTCTTGTTAGTAGCCATTTTGTATATTGACATCATTTTATTTTAATACTTATATATTTTAATATATATGAAATGACACTATTAAAATGAGATTCTTTATAGATGCTCATGGATGTCTCTGATTTATTAATGTTATGGATGTGTTTATGATTCTACATGCATATTCCTAGATGGTACTCTATGATGTTGTTTACATGGATGTTATATGATTCTATGATGTGATATGATATTCTATGATTCTATGATTATGTCATGTATGGATGTATGGAGATGTATGCATATGAGACTCTCTATATATTATGCTATGTGATAGATATATAATTATGACATTTTATATTCGCTATGATGGTTAATATATAAAATTGGAAGATATGATAGATGCATATTTATTGATTGACTTGTGGAAATGCATGATGTGATGCTATATGCTCTTATCTAGCATGCAGTTTTGCAGGACATGAAAAGTAATGAAAAAAGGCTCCTAATATTTATTTATGTCAGTGTATTTAGTCACTCTATTCCAAGGTACCAACAATGTGGAAAGGGAGGGAAGATGGAAAGTGATGAGAAGAAAATGGAAGTTATGGGATTTTGGTTCTTTTTAAGTGCTATATCATCATTGATCTTATTATGAAAAAATGATGTAATCATGGAGATATGTTCCAGACACAAATGACTCAACATAATAGTTGCAAGGATAAAAACACATGATATAGTACGGAATGATCTCTTTCACATGATACCCATAAGTCCTTGACTATTTTAGAATATCATATCCTAATATGATTTATTGAATGTTACTATGGAATAATCCACATACAACAATTGGTGACCATGCCCCGTCATTGCCACTCCAATAAAATACATACTCAAGAAGCATATATTATCTAGTTGAAGACATCCTTGAGAGACATAAAAGACATCTCACCAAAGATCAAAACAAAATAATCCAATAAAAAGCCTAAAAAAACAACCATTATGTTTCATATGAGGTGCTTCTTGTTAAAGTGTAATGCCCCGCCAAGGAACCCAAAAGAAACTAACCTAGAACATGATACTAAGTTTGGTGAATAATTTTTTTTTCTAAAGTTTACAATAAGATATATAATCACATGAATGCATTAACCATTAACTCACATAACACACAATGCATACATAGGTTACAAAACTAATGGGTCCCATGATGTAGAATTACTTTCTAACTTAACTCATTTAATATCATCAATCAAAGATTCCATAAACTAAATACAACAAATACTTCATAATGATTACATCTCAAGAACATGTATGAATCCTAATAAACATACATCCACTACACATGTCGCAGGGTATGTAGTAATCACTCTAACAACTAAATTACAATATCTAGATTAGGTATCAAATGCGATACTCTATTACAAGATTTACAATAAAAGAATATAAGTAATGAACTACAAAGATGAAGTAACATAAGGAATCCCACTGCGAAGACACCATCAAGCACTGGCACCAGGATGTCGAATCTTGAATGGTAAAGAATCACTACCACCTGTCTGTGTAGAACCACAAAGGTCTACCCCACCATGATGAGGAGATAACATCGGACCCCAAATAGATAATCAAGACAAATCAGGAAAAACCACTAGGAAAGGAATCTGGATAGCTTACTAACTCATGGTCAAAAAGTATAGTAAAAGGTATGACTCACTAATCTAGAGGCAACCGACCATGTAGGATAACTAGACTATGCATAGGCAAGTGTCATCATGTACGTCTAACCCTTGAGTCTCATCCTGGTAATCTCTTTGGATCCCGGCACTCAAGTGACCATACATGGATCAATGACTTATCGTACAAATGAAGCCATTAACTATGCTAGACACACCTCTCAAGGTGGCCAACATCATCTCCATTCCCATCTTAGTCTGTACTAGCACTCAAGCATGGGCGAGGATCTTATCTTATTAGGTTCATTTATTTCCCCTTAATTTATTAAGTTATCACTTGATTATAGATACTTACAATAAGTGATCCTGACAGCTACTTGTGGGCCCCGGTGCTTATTGCAAGCCACCTCCTAACACATATCTAGGTAAACTACCCTAGGCTCAAAGATCTCTCCTAGATCAATCACAGATAAAACAGATAGTCTCACATCCAGAATCATCATAGAAACTAGGATTGACTACATAAACATAATCACTGAATTCACATAATACAACAAGAGCCTATAAGGTCATTTAGAACATAAATAGATCACACTCACACCAAACATGATAAACAGCATGAATAACAGATAATTCCCAAGCCTCTATCTTTCCTAGGTCATCTAGTTCCCATAAAACTGACAAACCCAACACCTAGGAAAGATAAAACCATATTGTAGAAAACAGCCAATTTTAGTAGTAAAATGATGCATATATCAATATCAAAAGAGCTTTAATAGTCTAATGCTTAAATAGAAATTTAGTTCAAACATATAACTGCATACTCATCAATGACAAAATTAAACAATATAAATATATAACATTCCTAGTCTAAATTATATGGTAATCTCATAACCCATTCAGCTGACAAAACTCAAATCTAATCGCCAACTAGACCTAATTTATTCATCAATAAAAGAAATTCACTAAACAATAATAGTGACAATTAAAATCTAATTCCCTAATTATTATTAATTTAATAACAATTAAATGAAAAGCATTATTAGATATGGATCCTAATAACAAATTTAATTAATGCTAAATATTAAAATATACTAACAAAAATTAATACATTTACTAATTTAACATCATACAAATCCAACTAATCTCAAATTAAAAATGTCATTAATTACTTCATTACAAATTATAAATACACTATATATAAATTAATTAACAATTCAAATAAATCATTATATAAATTATTAATAAATTAAACATAACGTATTATAATATTATAACAAAATAACATATAAAATAAAAATAAATTTCAACAAATTAAAAAGAATCTAACATAAAACCAAAATAAACCAAATCAAAATGTGGGGGGGGCCCGCGGCCACCCACCACCCTACCTACACGGCAGGCTAGCCTATCGGCGGTAGCCTAGTCTATCGTGCGCGGTAGGCTACAGCCCAATTAAGGAGGCATGAGGGGAGGGGGAGGTAAGGGGTGTGGGCCCTGCCTCCCACCTTGCCCTTAATAAAGTTTTTTTTTTTAATTTTGTTTTATAAATTATTTTATATAAACCAAACACCAAACTTTTCAAAAGAGACCTTTTTTTTAAAACAATTTAATACATTTTTATTTTGTATTTGACTAAACATATAGTTATATTGTAACATGCAAACTAGCACTTAATTTTATTTTTACAGGTATAAATAAATTTTGAAAATGGAAAAGATGGTACAAAGCCATTTTTTTCCAAAAATGGAAAACTATTGGGTTATTGCAAAAGCAAGCCCAAATTTGTCCCTTCTCTATCCTGTCTTTTCTCACCCAAAACAACAAATTACAATACATTACAAATTGGGTTTGTAAATCCAATTTTGTCTTTACTGGTACTTTATTTTATTTTATTTTACTATGTATTTTAACAGAAAATATTCATTTTTTTTCTAGAATGAGGAATTTTCACTCAAATTGGGTTTTTGACAATAACCCATTTATTTAATTTATTCAAACTATAGAACTAACTATATAGAGATTGATTTTTCATTTTCTAGGAGTTCTACGATGAATTTTCTCCCAAAAATTTGACAGCATAACCCTACTATGCCAAGTCTATATAAAAACATGAAATGACAAAAATAAGAGTTTTCTAATCCTCAATTTGAAAGCATAAATAGATATAAATCTAAATCTATAAGCTAAATCAAACATGGAAAATAGCTTAAAGTACACAACAAAAATATAGGAAAATTCCTCAAAACCCTACCTTAATTTCCAATGCTAGAAACTGAACAGGATTGCTTGTAAAATGTTGAATCTCCCAGATTTGATAGTAGGAAAGCTCAACCTGTAGATTCTGAATCACAAAGCATGCAACACCCAAATCCAAAACCAAGCAACCTTCACCCAGAATTCAAGCTCAACTCCAAAAAGCTCAAGAACACATGAAAGCACAAAACTTGAAAAGCTCTCACAAAAATTACTCCAACAAAACTGATAGAATCAAAATGAATGCAAAATCCCCCTATTAGGGATTCAACTCCACTAAACATGCAAAACCCTAAATGACTCACACAAAGAACTCCTAATCAAACTCTCCCACTTTTGTTGAGAGAAATTACTAATTAATAATTAAAAATAAATATAATTGTGCACAACTCAACTTAGTCTCCTAAAGACAAGTTGTCACTTTTTCAAACAAGACAAATTCAAACTCAATAAAGCACATGTTAAAAATTAAAATCCATTATTAAATAAATTTAATATTTCATACCATTAAGTCTTGCAATAAATATTAATTAAATAACCAATGGACAACTCAAATATATTTTCACACAATTAATTAATTAATATCAAATATCCTAATATTTGATTTTTAATTAATTAATAATCATATAATAACATAGGAAATAAATTTAATATTATTTTCCAATTTTAATATTAAATTCCATAATATTAGAAAATCATAGAAAATCACATAATCAAATCAACAATAAAATCGGGACCATCAATAAACATGCAAACTCAGAGATGGGATCCACGAACTTTGTCACTTGACAAATTCGAGTAAGGTGGTCAACAGATACTTGTCCAATAATTAGGATAATTGGGCTTAGGATAGGGTTTTTGGGTCCATCTATTACCTCCCCTCTTTACCATTGAGACAAGTATGTTTTTGGGCACGCTCACTCCTGCCAATTCAGGGAAGACGATGCCCTGTACCTGCAAACCTATCATCACAAATCAAAGCATGTACATATAACATATAGAAAATAATGGTAGGGTACGGTTTGACATGTGGATCTCAACAAAGCAAGTAACTATGCCTCCACCCTCTACCATACAGACACATAAAACAAATACATACAAATGAACACCATACACATTCTAATATGGGGTAAGTACATCATAATCCAACTGAAACATAAGCATCGCATCATAATAACATTAACATCTAAATATGAGATCATATGACATCATAACATAATCATAATCATAATAAGGATCATCAACAATCACTGAAATAATAAGATCTGCACACATACAATGTGGCCTAAAAGAGTATGGCACTAAAAAACTAAAAGCAAACTATGGGGTTACTACATCAAGTTTTTGTGGGTTGTTTTGATAAGTTTTTGTAATGTGTATCATGTTTCAGCCTTTTCATGCTATGTTTTGTTTAAGGTCCAAATATGTTCATGAAATTTTATTAAAAAGTATTTCCAAGTCCATGAAATGGATGTCTTTCTTATGAAGCAAGATGGAAAGTATATCATAGAATGATGGTTCAAGTAAACTATTATGATTTGTGAGCATGTAGAAGGAAACAAAGGTGAAGTTCCTATAACCATAAGATTCCAATGATCTAAACCCACTACTAGGTCAAGGATATTCGATGTATTCAGGAATAGGATTAGCTTATTATGCATGGAGGAAAATGGTGGATACAACAAGATGTAGAATAATCCACAAGCCATGGAAAAAGTGAAGAGTTTTATTATGATAAAAATAGTAACATGAGATGAAACAACATAATTCTAAAGGAGGAAGGAGAAAGGTCTCTACACATGGTGTCAGTTTCTCCATTTTCACCATGGTACTTTCCCCAGGCACCACTGAAGTTGTTTTCACCATATAACAATTTATTTTTCTTTACTATTTTCTTTATTTTTAAAATTTTTTTTTTTTTTTAGGACCTTTTTATGATTTTTTGTATTTTTTAATGACTTTTCAGGGGTACTCTAAAAATGCTCAAGTGTAAAACCTATGAAGGTGCATACTATTGATTGGATCCTCTAATGCATAACCATGTAGAATAGCTAATTGATATGATCTTAATTCATATGAAACAATGATAATATAAGGACTAGGCCAATTAAGTTTGAACTTTCCCTTCTTGTCTCTATCTTGTTGATTTTGAATATTCTTTTTTAGGACAAGGTCATTGATCTCAAATGTTGATGGCTTTACTCAAAGATTGTATCTTCTACATGTGTTGTTGATAAGCTCAAAGGTGATTTAAAAAAATCTTTCTTAGCTTGTCTAACAACTCCAATTCTTTCAAGAGGGAAACTTTGTAGTCTTCTTCACTAATTAGATTGTTGCCATGCCCAAAATCTAAGGGGAAAAACACACTCACATTTTTTTTTCAAACATAAAGTTTTCTTCCTAACGTTACATGGTTTTCATGTTAAATGTTTAAAATGATAAATCTTATTAATGTTGCAGACATGAATGTTCAAGTTTTTTCTAAAAGTTTGCTTCATGAAGGTAAGACATGAACTGGTATAATGATACCCAAGGGTAAAGAGGAGTGATTGCAAAATTTGTTGAATGAGGGGAATCATGGCCAGGTGGAATCAAACTTACCAACATCCCTCATTTGAGAAGTACAAAACATTTAAGATCCAAGGTTACAGTTTGACAAGGTTAATTTAACATTAATGAGCATATAACAAAATTAAATTAAAACATATATTCAATTGCTCAATTTACACTTTTTAAAGTAATTAAATCCAATAAATAATACATCTTTCTAATTATAATATCTTTCCTAGTTTCCAAGTAATTAATTTGTTATTAAATTTCCACTTCCAATGATCTATGATTAATTAATAATTAAACATAACCCTTGTTAATAATCATTTTTTTTAATACTCATTTCATTAAATCTTTTCAAATTAAATTATATCCCCAATTAAGTCGTTCATTAATTTAATAGGGAAAATTATTTCCCTAACATAATCTTAATGGTTACAAATTAAATACTTAGTGAAATCCAATAATACCCCAATTTGAATAATAAAACACATTAATTTAATTTAGCTAATTTAAATCTCCCAAATTATATTAAATGAAAAAGTGGAACTTATCCCACCAAAATTCCCCATTCCAAAAGAATAATTCAATAAAACACCTTGCTAAGGGATTTTTAATAAGCAAAATGAAAATTCTCACTTAAAGAAAATGAGGGAAAGGTAAATTTTAAAATCGGGGTTGACATTTTTCCCTAACCCTTATTTGAAATTAGGGTTAGGGTGAAAAATACAACACCCAAAAACAATTTCCATTCCTCTCTCTCTAGATGGGTTTTCTTTTCTCCCATTTTACTTGTAGGTATTTTTGAAGAACAAGGTATTCAACTTTGATTTTTGTTTATTATTTTGTGATGCAAAATTTTTCTTTTTTTTTTTGTATTTTACAAAAAAAATGAATGATTTTTTTTTAGTAATAATGGGGAGGGGGAACGGCGGCCACCACCAATGTGGTGGTCAATAGGTGTCAAAGCCACCACCACTATGGTGGTCCATGGGTGTCGTGACCGCCAAAGGCCAACGACCCTAGCCACTAGCTAGGCAGACCATAGCCTAGCGACCGCCACAGGGGGTGGGTCGAGGCCCCCCAGCCCCCCCACGCCTTCCCTTAAGAAAGCATGCAGGTGGGGAGGGGAAAGCCTTCAGTTGCCCCTTACCCTAGCCACAATTTTGTTGCAATGCCCAAAAAGTAGAGCAAAACACAATTACAATTTTTTTTCTAAAACATATTGTTAGACTACAAGCACACACACAAATGAAACTATGTTAGCTAGACTCTAATATAAACCAGCACAAGATTTTTTGTTCATGCAAAATGATGTAGGGAAAAAGGGTTTGGCGAAAAAGTTTAAGTGTCCAAAAACACCACAAGAGTTCCACCAGAAGAAGGTTGACCAACTTTGATCAACTTTGACTAAAATTCAAACTATGTAGAGTAGCTTCCAAACTATCCTACAAGGATTCCTAAGCTACATGCTTCAATTGGGCATGCAAACTAAGATAGTTGACTAAAGTCAACTAGAGTTGACCAAAAAGTCAACTATGCATCGATAAACATGAAACTAGCTAAAAAGTGTTCATAAAATGATAGGGAATGCCTGTGCATGAAAACTGAGGCATTCAGCTTAGGTTTGACCATGGTTGACAAAAAGTCAACCAAGCATGAAATCAGTCAACGATACCTCTAAGGCTTAAACATTTTAAAGCGTAATGATAAGAAGTTGATAACAATCTTATCGATAAAATTATGTTTGTTCGAGTTAAATAATAAGATTTAATTAATAATTTCACTATTAATCTTCAATTAAATATGTTTAATCAAATAGCTTCTATTTAGATTTAATCAAATCAAAAAAATTAATTAAGTTCTAAAATTAATTAAATCTCTAATATTTGACCTTTAACCTAAACTTTACAAATTATTAAAAATTAACATTTACTATGTTCTAATCAAATCTAATTAATAAATTAATTGATTCTCCCTAAATGAAATCTTCAATCTCTTCTAGAATTTCCTAGAAGTTTTCAACATCTAGACTTTTAATCGTTAAAGTCAAGATTTAAACAAGTGGTAAAAATTTTAATAAATTTGGAGTTCATCCATTATTTTATTCATTTAAAATTTCTACACAAACCTATATATATCCCCATAAGCTTATGAAGGATTTTTGGATTTAAAACCCATAGGAATAGTTTATTGTTTATTGTTTATTTAGTTTAGTTAATTAATTTTATTACTTCCTCTTTATTTATTTATTTTCTTTATACTAATCTAATCCTTAATCATCTTTTAAATATATTAAATTATTATAATATTCATCACTATTCCTTTTTTTTGTGACCCAAGCTAGGGTTTTTAGCAAAGGGTCGAGCTTTGAAATGGGGGAGTGAGCAGTGGGTTTGGGCAGCGGTGGGGCCATGCTCCCAACTCGCTATGGTAACATAATGGGCTGGCTTCGGCCACTCCCACTGTGCTACCATAGTGGGCGGAGCGCACGGCTTCCGTAGTGCCCGCACCACTATGGGTGGGCGCAGAGAGAGCTTCGGCCCCAATCCCACCTCCCGCATAGGCCATGCGAAATATGATTCATTGGCTTAACCCTTTTTTTATTCAGTTATTATTTTTAAAAGTTAAAACATACAGTTCTTTTTTTTTAAAGGGTTCATTATTATAAATTATATATATATATATATATATATATATATATATATATATACACTCTGTTTTGTAAAAATAATTACAGAGATATTTAAATATAAAATTCTATGTATAAAAACCAGAGAATATATAAATTTGATTTATTTATTTAAACATAAATATACATATAATTTTCTAACATAGGAATTAGTATTTTCCCATAAATTAATAAGTTTAGGAATATAAAAGAAAATAGAAATTAAATTATATCCACTAAATATAAAGGGGTAAATTAAGTAAATCTATACTTCTATTAGGTAAAAGTTAGATAATTAAATTGATATACATATATATCAAATATGTATATATCAATTATATCTATACATAAAGAAATGGTTTCTAATTAGTTTCCTTTCTATGTTTATATATATAAACTAGGTTCAATAGTTCAATTTTTAAAAACATAAGAATTACTAAAGGATATAATTTAAATCCTATTAAAGGATTATTGAAATCTTTCTGAAATTTCTCAATGTTTTAAATGAAGGATTATTTGCTAATCCATTGGTAGCTACGAAAATTAAATGAATCTAATGAATCCATAATAACATTAAGATTAATATCCCTTTGAAATTTATCAATTTAATTCCTATTAACTTCAAACTTTAGAATGTAATTTTGGTAACTTTGACATTTAATAGAAATTTCTACTATTATCTTTAAAGTAATATTAACCTTTTAAAACTCCTTTAAGAATATAAAATTAAGTGCAAGTATTCTTTCATAAAATAAGGTAATTTAACAATCCAAACATGAGGAAGATTTAACAAAAGAGCTAATTTTATACATAATAACTTTCTTTCCAATATAAAAAAAACTCTTCAATTACAACTTGAGATTTACAAATTTCCCCTTTTCATTACAAGGAAATTACATCTTGAAATTACATAACTTCCTTTCACAATATAAGAAATTTTACAACTTTTTTCCAAGGATTTCTTTTTCAAGGAGATCATAAAGAGTAGCATAAAGTAACAATTTTTTCCCTAGACATGATTGATCCTCCAAGAGCTCCAAAAACCTGCAATTGTAACCTAGTAGGTTGACCAAGGAGCTCACCACCCAACCTAGGCCTTTTAGGCCACCCCCGAGCTAGGGGTTTCAGAAAGCTAACAGTTCAAAGTTCAGACACAAAGCAACATGAAGACACTCACAAAACAACTCCCAACCAAGTTTACTAGGCCTCATAGCAGGACCTGAAACAAGGGGTGAAGAGGGATCACACATGTGGAGATAGCCAACCTACAAAATAATGCAAAACTTGAAGTAGGCCATGCATGGGTGTTGAAAACTATAATTGAAACAATTGTTATATTGTCATTGATGTTAAACCTTAACTAGTAAGACAGTTGCTATCTAGTAGAGTACCATATTTTTTGATTGATGAAGAGGATTTGAAAAGAGGAGATACCAAGAGGACCTAAGGAAAGGTTCAGTTATGTGATACTTTAATGGGTACTTGATTAGTTGGCATGTTGACAAGGTAATGTGTTGTTTATCTTTAATACTAAGTGAAGAAGAAAGACTAGAAGCACAGGCTTAACTGAGAAAAAGAGAAGAAATTTAGTATAAGACGAGTGATGCTATTGTCGACCGAGTGTTAGTATAAGCCGATAAACTTTAGTGTCGACCAAGCATCAGTAATTTCCAAGCAACAGATAATTAACTAAGCGAAGATAGTATTTTCTAAGAAGGAATTTTTTAGTGATGACCGAGATATCCAGTGATGACCGAGGAGATGAACACAGTATTGACCGAGTGTCAGTAATTTATATTTTGTGAAGGAATTAAGAATCCCAGCTGGCATAGTTGAATTCTTGGGATATGTAAAATGTGTTGACATTATTAATGAATGGTATGGAGCATTTAATGCATGGTAAAAAAATTTCTTATGGATTCAAGGAGAATTTTGGAGATGTATCTAGAAGGAAACGGAGGAGAACAAAATGATGGAAGGATTCAATGAATCTGACCTAAACCTAATATCTACAGAAGAGATTAAGTAGAAAAAGATTAATCTACTTGATCAAGGAAGTATAAGGATGACTTAATTGTGAGGTTATGAAGTGTGTGGAAAAAGGTTGATGTTATTGACTGAAAAAATCTAAGAAGAAGGCTCAAGGTGAAGTTGTGAAGAGCTGAACAGAGTTGAGGTGATTACTTAAAGAGATTTCTGAGTAGATTAGAGATGGAGATGGTAATGAAGGTCAATTGGTAAATTAGCATATGAGCGTATTGGATATATATTTGCAAAGTGAGTTGTATATTTTAGATCATGACCTACTATTACTTTCTAACCATTGTACCAGTTAAAATCCTTTAATCAAGGTTGACCTAACAGTTATTTTGTAAATCATTTAATCAAGGTGACATTCTAATGGAATGTTCTTAAGCCCTTTAATTAGGCCACTTTTAATAGGGTGATTAAATCCTTTAACAAGGTCACACCTAACAGTGTGTATTGTAAACCTTTAATAGGGTTGGCTTCTCATAGAGTTCACTTCAGAAGAGTGAAAAATTAGTAGCATGTTACTGGTGGTTTTTCCCATATTGGGTTTCCACGTTAAATCCTAGTGTTATACTTTTGTGAATGTTATTTGATGTGAATGTTGTTGAAAGTTTTATATTTTGCAAGTTAATTACTTTTGGATAGTGGACTGCAAGTTTTATGTTACTGATATATTCTATAGAGACCAAGTTGAATACTAAATAGATCTAAGTTTGTTGAAGTGTTTGAAAGTTCAATTGGTACATCTGGACCTGAGGATAACTGATTCATGCCCCCTCCCCCCTCTTAGTTATTCTAAAATCATTATAACAATGGGCTCTCAAACCAATTCTAAAAAACATACAAATACACATTCATGGCTCAAAAACCATCAAACTACTCCTTATAACCCAAAATTCCCTTGGCATGGTTGGCATCATGGGGACATACTCACCCATGTTCTTCCCTCCACACATGGGAGACTCTACACAACATGGCAGCCTCTAAACCTTCACCCCATCAAGGTTACTCTACCCTCCCAAGGGTGAGTGTACCTTGATGATTCCCACAAGAAAAATGCAATACAAAATAAGAACAACACTTGCATTCCTCCATGGAAACCCATGGAGTTGAAAACAAATAACATAAAAATCCAATAATCTACCTTAAGCTTTTACAAGCATGAAAAATAAATTATGCTACAAGATCTAAAGAAATTTCAACCTCAAGTCCAAGCTCAAGGTGAAATGATAAATTTGTGAAGCTTTCTCCTCTTTATGTCTCTTTTCTCCTCCAAAACTAGTCATCTCTAAGAGTAGAGAGTGGGTGAAAAACCTCACTCTCCTCTCCAAATCTCCCGAAAAAGGATCTAGCCTAGGAATATTTGACTCCTGCATTAATGAGGAAGCCTCTACAGTCTTCCCCTTCCTTCCTAAGTCATGGTCCTAATAAATGGCATTAATGGCTCACAAGGGAAGGATTGAATACATTGCTCAAAATTTTAAAAATCTTCAATTTTTGCCACTTTGAAGAGGAGATATTTTAGGGGTGTCATAAATGAGTCTCAAGGCTCTTAATGGGTTAAAAATGACCCCTAACATGTACCTTTGGAATTTTTGTCAAAGGGGAAGAGATATGAATAAGGAGGAGAGATATTAATGAGGAGAGATGATAATGTAAGAAGAAAGGGGGAGATTGTTAAGAATGAAGATTATTGGTATTGCATGGTATATTTCAAATGTGAGATATGTTACATGAGATATATAAAATGTGTTTCCATCAATGCCAAAGGGGGAGATTGTTACCCCAACTGATATTGATACCTAAATTGATGTTGATAATAAAAAAGGTTAGTGTACATCTTAAAATGGAAGCACTTCTATTTTGGTAGGTTTAGCACCCTCATTTAGTGCTTTTTCATGATAGATTTACATTTAGGATGCATTTGCACTTGATTATTCATTTCTAGGTGAAATTAGGGGTAGGATTTTGCGGATTCTCCCTGATTTCCTTCTTTGTGGATCTATTTTCTAGGTAGGACCTATGTATTGGCCCTTATAGCCTTCATCACATTTCTCCTAGGCCTCTGGGCTATTTCCTGGCATCCTATCCCATTTTCCCATCACTTTAAGTCTCTGGCCAACATAGAAACTTCTATGTTTTCTATGTTGACTGGCTTGAAACCTTGGGTTAGGGTCGATGTTGACCTTGACCTAGGTCAGGGTTGAGGTCAACTTTGACCTAGGTTAGGGTTGAGGTTGACCTTGACCTATCAGGTTTTGGTCTCCACTTCCAAATTTAGATCATAGTGGAGCCCTAAATTAAAAATGGGCCTTCAGATTTGAAAGCAGAAGGGTTTTTATTCAAAATTCATTTAATATTTTCCCTCCTTAGTTGATTATTGTGATTGGACCTTAACTCAAGGTGAAATTTGAATTAGGGGCCCTCAAATTTCTCTAGGAGCCTTGCCTTGAAATCTCTATATAAGCACTCTCTTTTTCCTTCATTTCAAAAAACAAAAGTCATGAAGAGAAAGTTATGAGGAGACGACATGATGATGCAAGATTGCAAGAGGATGATATAGGAGGACAAGATATGATGATGCCTTGATGCAAGAAAGCATTTTTGTGGACAAGCTATTGTGGACATTCATTTAGAGAAACAAAGATTCCTTCTTCCTTGATCTACCTATTTCAACATTCAAGCATTCTAAATATACAATCATGGGATAGAAATTATGGATTGTGAGTTTGGTAGGAGTAATTTAGCCTTGGGGGCTTGGTATGATTTCTTTATCATATTCAAATCTATGAATTTCTTGTTGGAATCATTTTTCGTTGCACCAAAAGATCAAACTTTCAATGCCCGATACAAATGCCAGATTTAACCCGATCCACGGGAGATGGTTAAGCCATGTCATGAATCTCCAAGGAGGTGTTGACCACCAAGTCAACAATCTCCTCCTCAGCACCAACTGAGCCTTCAGAACCCACTGAAGGGAGACTCAAATCCATGACCCAAGGCTCTGATACCAATTGTTGGAATCATTTGTTGTTGCACCAAAAGATCAAACTTTCAATGCCCGATACAAATGCTAGATTTAACCCGATCCATGGGAGATGGTTAAGCCATGTCATGAATCTCCAAGGAGGTGCTGACCACCAAGTCAAAATTTCTCTCTCATTTTCAATTCATGCTAGGGTTTCAATCTAGAGGATTAGATCTTGGCATTACACATTCAAAACACACACACATATTCTATTACATCCGGCTATTCGTGGAGATGGAAACCACCAAAATGGGGGTTTGACTAAGGCAAAACCCTATATAGCCACCCAAAACACCATTTTTAGATATCTATAGTCATTGTTTCGGGAGTTGCAGAGCAGATTTGGATACCCTTTTCGGCAAACTTTCAGGATCCGCGAATAGAATTTCCTTCAGAGCAATGCAGGTCAAGGTCGACATAAAGGGGTCAAGGTCAACCTGTATTTGGGTCAAGGTCAACCTGGCTCAGAAAAGTAAAATATTTATGGGTTTTCTCTATCTTTGTGTTCCTGCTCTAGATCTGGTTGCAGAATTTATAGAAATATGACACAGTCATCAGAAAATAGGTATTTCTAGATCTACTATGTAATGAGGTATGTATTTTATTTTATCTAGCATTTTCATATTTATATTCCCTTATCATTATAATTTCATGTTTAGTATGAAATATTGGGTTAGGGTCTCTTTGTTGTGCAAACCCCCATTGTACTATGCCCTATCCATATTTTACACTTTACATTTTGGTGAACCCGTTTACAAAAATTCTTTCTTTTTGGTGTTAGATTTTCATTTTATCTAAGATCTTACATGCATATAAAAGTAGATTTATTTTGTGCTCTTGCATTTATATTTCAAAAAAACAAAAAAATCACAAAATTTCTTTAAAAATACAAAAACATTTACATTTTTCATGCTTGTATTGCTACTTTGTGTTCAACATGTATGATTTTTTATTTGAATACTTTGATGAGGCTTTTATTTCAAAAGAGGATAGATCCCTTAATGAGGTACATGGAAGTGAGAATGAAAATTATTTGAATAAGATCTCCATTGATCCTATTCCTATGTCACCCTCCTCCACAACCTCTTCAATTGACCTTTACCATAGGGTATGTGCATGGTTAGCTTCATGTTCCACTATTTGCAACATTGATGCACCTATAGTGTTATATCTTAAACCTTTGTTGATGATAAAAGGATGTCCTTGAATAAAAATTAAGGGTAAACCTAGAGATCCTTTGGATTTCTTTGATAACATGAATTTTGTTTCACATGCTTATCGCACACAAAATAACCCTCATCCTACTATTCTAGTTTCTTTACCTCCTTCCCAAACTATACTTCCTTAAGTCCCTAGGTTTCCTTCTTCCTTTAAGGAGTATGACTTAGTAGAACAATTATGTGTTACTCCTGCTAAGATATCTTTATGGGAATTTCTTCAAACTTCCTCGACATATCATGAGGCATTGCAAAAGGCTTTATCTACTCTTCCAGCTTCACCTCCAAACCAAGAGAACATTAATTCCATTTTGGAGTGCATGCATACTATGCCTTTTGTACCTCCTATTATGTTTACCAATGATGATTTACCTTTTGTTGAGGTGCAGAATCAATATGATGCTCTAATGGTTATTGTTTCTATTAATCAAAGTATCATTCATAGAACATTAATTGACAATGGATCTGGGCTTAATATTTGTAGCATGGATATGCTTAAGGAAATTAAGGTTGATCTTACAACTATTAAACCTAATAATGTCCCTATTCATGGATTTGATAATATAGAAAAGAGAACTTTGGGCATTATTATTTCACTTGTTAAATTTGGTCTGGTTATTCTTAATACACCTATTCATGTTATGCCTAGACCTCTTAGTTATAATCTTCTTTTAGGAAGACCTTGGTTACATACTATGCAAGCAGTTCCTTCTACTCTTCATCGCAAGGTTAGGTTCATTTATAACAATTTGAGGTATACGCTATATGTGGATGATGCGTCGAATCCTTTCTTAAATGTGGAATATGCTAAAAAAATTTAACCTCTCCAACCAAGTAAAGAGCCTGAAAGGCCGCCTAAGATTAGACAAACTGAAGCTCCATCTTCTTCTTTGACTGAGGATCATTGGGGAACATTGGACTTTAATCCTTCTTTTATTGGAGAATATAAAGTTTCTCATTTGGAATTCATGAAACAACAAAGTGGGTTTGAAAAACAAGTTTTTACTCCTTCCCCACTTTTTGAGGAATTAAAAAGTAACTTTGTCACTGCCTCGATTGAAGAAACAATTGAAACAATAAAACCTGATTGCTATGATATTGTAACATATGCCGCTCCTTGGACTCAATCTGATATGGTCGATAGATATGGTTTTGGTTATCATCTGCTCAAGAAATCAGGATTTAAAGGGAAAGGATGTGGTAAATATGAACAAGGTATACAAGTACCTTTGGACAACAAAATTTGTGATTACACATATGGATTGGGGTTCAATCCTTACAAAGAACCATCATCTTTTCCTCTCAATGTTAATCATATATGTTGTGGACATTTGAAGTTGGTTAACCCACTCCTTAACATGAATCAAAAACCTATTTTGGATGTTTTTTCCCGAAGATGAAGCTTTAGCGGATTTTTTAGGAGCTTATGAGGATTTACCTACGTTTCATCATAAAAGATGGAAGCCTTATTGTCTAAATACAGAAGCTTATTTTGGAGAACATGATGAATAGAATATTTCTCCTTTACTAATGGATTCTCTGATACAAAGTAATTTGCTAATAATTGAGACTATTGATGTTCAAATGGATGAAAATGACTCTGAGAAAATGATAAAAATTGGGAAATGTTTGAATCAAGATGAACGTGATCAGATGGTTTCTCTTTTACTTGAATTTAAGGATTTTTTGCTTGGACATATTTGAATATGCCAGGTATAGATTCTAAGATTGCTACTCACAATATTGTTCTCAAACCAAATGTTAAACCTGTGAAGCAAAAAATCTGAAAGATGAATCCAGGAACTGCCTTATTAGTTAAGGCTAAAATTGAAAGATTATTGGATGCAAGATTCATCTTCTCTATTGATTACTTAGTTGGATTTCAAATATTGTGCCCATTTCAAAAGGAGAAAATAAGATAAGAATGTGTACTGACTTTAGAGATTTAAATAAAGATTCCTTAAAAGATGATTTCACATTACCTAATATTGATATGATTGTGGATTTAACAATGGGTCATGCTTTATTATCTTTTATGGATGGTTTTTTAGGCTATAATCAAATTTTTATTCCTCCTGAAGATCAATTTAAGACATCATTTATAACACCTTGGGGAAAATTTTGTTGGGTCCTTGACGCAAAGTGGCAAGTGGAAGCCTTCAAACAATGACAATTGGTGAGTTTCAAGTCTCAACTATCCCAAATAAGGATCCAAGTGCCTAATAATTATCAAAAGTATGGTAAGGACAAGGGGAAATGGTTATCACAACCCAAACACCCAAGGCAACCTAATCACTAGACTATGCCAAGTCCAAAACACCAATAATTGAGAAGTTACTAAGAGGTCTCCTTAGCCCAATAAGAAACCAAACCCCATGAAATGACTTATAAGACCAAGGGTGGCCTAAAATCAGTGATCTAGACTATTTAGGTCCTATTCTTTTATTTCTAATGGTTATTTCACTTACAAGAAACCCATAGTACTAAGCTGCTGCACAAACCAAGGATTTGGCTTGTAGCCCTTCCTAGAAGGAAATATGAACATAAGTCAAAATGTTCCCAAATGAGACAATGTATTGGTCAAGGATTTTGATACCCTTTTGGGGTTTATAAAACATGTCCAAGCACCAAGGAGTGGAGACAAGAAGAAGTCACTAATGTAGCAATGTTTAGGCTAGGCTAATAGGCCTAATTAGGTCTCCAAATGCACTACAAGTGCTCTTTCTCCTAAGACAATTCACAAAATAAGTATGGAGGAATGTTTGGATATATAAAAAAACTTAGAATCCAAGTTTTGAGGTCTTGAAAAATCCCCAACCAAAATCTATAGTGACTATCCTAAGTCACAAACCGGTGCACACATAGAGATGTACACCTAGGGCTTTGTGGCAAACCCACTCCTCTACAAATCCATACTCCTAACTTGAAAAATATGAAAATAAATTGGAAAAATTTTAATTCCACCAAGGGGCATCAATTTCCCATGGTGGAATTGGACCAAACAATCAGGCCCTATTAGAACCCCTGGTTTTAAGCCTTAAATCCAAGCAGTCCTGCTAAAAAATAGATATCTCACAATCTAGGGCAGATCAACACATGCGATCAATTGAAAATGGAAGAAGACTCAAGGATCCAATCTTTGGCTTCATTTTTTCATGCCCTTGCATCTGTACCTATCCGTACACTTCAGAACTTCTCAGAAAAATGTAGAGAAATGTTGATGTTTTTATTGATTCAATGTCAAAATTACATATCTTACCTTCCACCCACATGAAAGGGCTTATTGAAGGCTTCCCCCATTAGTTACAACTGAAATTTAAACCATTAGACCAGTGGTGGCATGATTACAACTTTTGGCAAGAAGTTGTTAAAGTTGCTAAGCAACTTTTACAACATTTTTGCATCTTTTGCTTTCTAGGAGACCAAACTTGGTCTAAACCTATCTTATTGATCCAACATGGATCTAAAACATAGAAAACATGAGAATAAGTAAAATCCTATGATTTTAGGCCCATTGACCACTTTTGACCATAGTTAGCCAGGGGCTTATAATTGTGCCAATCCTAGAACTAGGCCTCACAACTTGGTCTAGATGCCTGACTAATGGATCTAATTTAAACTAGATATGCTTGGGACTCTAAAGAGTATTTTTTGTTGAATCTAGAGTAGGTGCTCCTACACCATACTCCCCTTGAGTTTTAAAACACAAGTCCCTACTTGAGGGTAGGTGCTCCACCAAAGTCCCATGTTGCTTGATTTGATCTTCGGTCAGCCATGTAGCATCTATGTTGGGGTGTCCCTTCCATTTGACTAAGTACTGCATGTACTTCTTAGTTTTGGTCTGCCTTAATATCTTTGTGTCCAAAATTTCTTTCAACCCCACTGGTTTTGTTTGGGGAAGATTTGTGACATAGTCTTCATCTTTGATGTTTGTGTCCTCACTTTGCTCATCATTGAACCTGTTGTAGCTTTGTATGGTGTGAGGTCTGCCACATTGAATATTGGAGAGATTTGCAAGGTTGGAGGAAGAGATATTTCATAGGCATTCTCACCTATTTTATTTAGTATGCTGCATGGACCTACTTTCTTCATTTTTAGTTTGGATTATCTACCCTTAGGTAGTCTCTCTTTCCTTAGGAATCCCCAAACCTTGTCTCCTATTTGGAAGTGGACCTCTCTTCTTCTTTTATCAGCACTTTCTTTATACTTCAAACTTGACCTTTATAATGCTTCTTTTACCTGTTGTTGTACCTCTATGATGAGCTCTGGCAGTTCTTGGCCTTGAGCACTAACTTTGAAGTCAGATGGCAGTTCAATCAGATCTAATGGTCCTTTGGGATGAAGGCCATATACTGCTTGGAATGGAGTCTTACCAGTTGACCTATTTATAGATTCATTGAAGGAAAACTCTTCTTGGGGAAGGAGTGTATCCCAACTTTGAGAATATTGCTTGGTTAGGCATCTTAGGAGATTTCCTAGGGATCTATTTACCACCTCAGTCTACCCATCTATTTGTGGGTGATAGGCAGAGCTATAGGTGAGGTTTGTTCCCAACTTCTTGAAGAGTGTCCTCCAAAAATGTCCTTGGAACTTTACATCCCTATCAGATACAATTGTTTGAGATAAGCCATGAATTCTAACCACTTCTTTGAAGAAGAGATTGGCTATGCGAGATGCATCATTTGTGCTTTTGCGTGATACAAAATGAACCATTTTGTTGAACCTATCCACTATGACAAAGACACTATAAAATCTTTTCTTGGTCTTAGGCAGTCCCATTACAAAATCCATTGAGATGGACTCCCAAGGTCTTGAAGGAATTGGTAAGGGTTGGTAGAGCCCTTGATTTTTTTTCATTCCTTTAGCTTGCTGGTAGATTGTGCAAGTCTCTATAAACTTCTCGACATCATTGTTCAACTTAGGCCAAAAATAGCTCCTCTTCACCATGTCTGTTGTCTTATCAATGCTAAAGTGACCTCCTAGGCCACCACAATGCTTCTCCCTTATTATGTTTGTCCTCATTGAGCATTTTGGTATACATAATTGTGCTCCCTTGAATAGAATTCCATTCTGAATTAGATATTCAGAAAAGTCAGTGTGATATCTGCCAACCATATTTGTGCAAATCTGATATATCTCTACAAATTTAGGGTCATCCAGGTACAAGTGTTTGAGGGACTCAATTCACACACTTTGTAATTGAACTTCTTCAATCAGACCAATTCTCCTATTAAGGGCATCAACAACTTTTTTTGCTACACCCTTTTTATGCTAGATATTGAATGTATAGGCCTGCAATTGCTCCACCCATTTCAGATGTCTAACAGAGGGTTTCTCTTGAGAATTTTAGAAACTTAATGCATGGTTGTTAGTGTATACTACAAAACCTTTTGGTATCAAATAGTGCCTCCATTTCTTGAGGGCTTGGACCATGGCATAGAGCTCTAGGTCATATGTAGAGTACTTTCTTTTAGCCTCATTCAATGTTTCTGAGAAGAAAGCAACTACCTTGCCTTCTTGGCTTAGGACTGCACCTATAGCCAAATTGCTTGCATCTATCTCCACAGTGAAGACTTTGTTAAAATCAGGGAGGACCAATATAGGGTATTGGGAGACTATATTCTTCAAGTATTGGAATGCATCATTGGCTTCCTTTGTCCACACAAATTTAGTCTTCTTTCCACCTTTAATAGTTTCAAGCATCGGTGCACACACATGACTGAAATTTTTTATGAACTTCCTATAGAATGTTGCAAGTCCATGGAAGCTCCTTACATCACCTTGGTTCTTTGGTGGAGGCCAACTAATGATTTCTTCTACCTTCTCAAGTTCCATCTCGAGGGTACCTTGTGAGATCACAAATCCTAGGAACACAAGTTCCTTCCTCATAAACATGCACTTTTCCAAGTTGATTACCAACTTGTGTTGATGGAGCCTTCTTAGTACCTGTTCCACATGATCAAGATGGTATTTCTTGCTATGACTGAATATTAGTATGTCATCAAGGTAAACAACAACAAATTTTCCAATAAAATCAATGAATATCTCATTCATAAGCCTCATAAAATTGCTAGGGGCATTGCTTAAGCCAAAGAGCATTACTAACCATTAAAACAAACCTTCAGTAGTCTTGAATGTTTTTTTCCATTCATCTCCTGGTTTGATTCTGATTTGATGGTATCTAGACTTTAAGTCTATCTTGGTGAAGTAGCAAGCACCTCTTAGTTGATCAAATAGGTCCTCAATCCTTGGCATGGGGAATCTATACCTTATGGTGATTTTGTTTAGGGCCCTGCTGTCAGTGCATAACCTCCATTTGCCATCCTTTTTAGGGGCCAAGACTAATGGTACTACACATGGACTGAGACTCTTTTGAATGAGTCCTCTTTCCAACAATCCAATGACCTATTTTGCAATCTCTGCATGCTATAGGGGTTTCATTTTATATGGTGCCTTATTAGGTAGGGATGAGCCTGGTATGAGGTTTATTTGATGACTGATATCCTTAATGGGAGGGAGGCTAGTGGACAGGTCACTAACAGTGACATCTTTATACTTTTGCAGCAGTTCCATGGCTTCATTTGGTATAGGTTCTTTTTAATCAAACCTAATGTTATCCTTGGGCTTTGAGATTAAGACAAAGGGTTCAATATTAGATTCCTTCAAGGTTTTCAACATCTCTTTCTCTCCCATGATAATCACAATGGGTTCTTTTTTAGATTTGTTATCCGACAGGGGTTTCATAGTAAAGGTCTTCCCATCTTTAATGATGGAGTAGGTGTTCTTCCTTCAATGGTGTAGGGCATCTACATCAAATTTCTAGGGCTTGCCCAGAAGGATGTGTGAGGCATCCATCTCAACCACATCACAAAGAACTCTATCCCTAAAATCTACAATTGAGAACTCTATCCATGCTTGTTATGTTACTAGAGTTTGTTGACCTTTGGTTAACCATGAAACATGATAGGGGCAAGTGTGTGGCTTCTTAGGGAGTTTTAACTTCTAAACCATTTCACAAGATACAAGATTTTAAATTGAACCAGAGTCTATAAGTAGATTGCATACCTTTCCATGACATTTGATCTTTGTCCTAAAGAGATTCTTCCTTTGTGGAGGTTCTTGGGTTTGTGGCACTTGAAGGAAGACCTACCTCATCATTAGACATACTCCTTCCTCTAGTTCCAAGTCTCTAGCATCGGCATTGTCTTCCTATTTATCTTCTTGGACAAGTTGTGCTCTCCTCTCACATTGGTTATTGTTGTTCCTCTTCTTAGGGCATCTTCCTACATGATGTCCCATTTGGTTGTAATAAAAACATTTCAATGGTCCATTACCTCTTCCTAAATTTGTCCTTCCCCTATTGAAAGGCCTTCTTCCTCTATAGTTTCCTCTTGAATTAGAGTCACTATTTTCTTTATCTCCTTGGTCAGGGGTCCTGCTACTACTACCACTATTTTGTTCCTTGTTCCAAGAATTACCTTTTCCTCTAAAGTTCTTCCCACTATCATTACTCTTCCCTTTGCCAAAATCATGCTTTCTCTTCCATTTTTCCTCTACCTTGAGTGCCATTTGATATCACCTATTAACTATGGTAGGGAAGTGTAGACTTAGTTCCTCTTGAATGGATACTTTCAAGCCATTCATGTATCTTGCTAGTTTTTCTTCCTCATCTTCTACCATATTGGTCTTCATACATAATTTTAGGAACTCCTCAGTGTATGAGCCTACATCCATGTCTTTTTGTTTCAAACTTTGCTTCCTCCTATGGATTTGTACCCCATAGTCCTTAGGCACACATGTCTCCCTAATCAATGCTATCATCTTGTTCCATGAATTGATCATGTTCTTTCCATTCTTCACCCTCTCTATTTGGATGAAGTTCCACCAAGTTAGGGCTGATCCCTTTAACTTGGATCTTGCCACCTTTACCCTCTATATTTCATGTTTGTCCTCACATTAAAAGAATGTTGTCAAAGCCTCTATCCAATCCAAGGCTAAATCTGCATTCATCTTGCCATTGAAGACTAAAAAATCTATTTTCTCCTCCATGATTCTCCTTCCCATGGATTTCAAGGCATCTATGAAAGGCCTTTGGTCTATACGGATGTGTTGGTCAGGATCCTCCTCCTCTTCTTCACTCCCCTCTTCATTTTCAGACCCATCTTCTTTGCTCTTGTCAAGCTTCTTCTCAAGTTCTTGAAGCTTCTTAGTTAAGGCTATGTTTGCAGCCCTTTTCTCTCTCACCATCTTTGCTAACTCACTATTTGTGACCCTTGCAAGGATCTCTTCATCCTCAAGAGTAGACATAGCTCTGATACCACTTGATGCAAAGTGGCAAGTGGAAGCCTTCAAACAGTGACAATTGGTGAGTTTCAAGGTCTCAACTATCCCAAATAAGGATCCAATTAAGTGCCCAATACTTATCACAAGTATGGTAAGGACTAGGGGAAATGGTTATCACAACCCAAACACCCAAGGCAACCTAATCACTAGACTATGCCAAATCCAAAACACCAACAATTGAGAAGTTACTAAGAGGTCTCCTTAGCCCAATAAGAAACCAAACCCCAAGAAATGACTTATAAGACTAGGGGTGGCCTAAAATCACTAATCTAGCCTATTTAGGTCCTATTCTTTTAGTTCCAATGGTTCTTTCACTTACAAGAAACCCATAGTACTAAGCTGCTGCACAAACCAAGGATTTGGCTTGTAGCCCTTCCTAGAAGGAAATCTGAACATAAGTCAAAATGTTCCCAAATGAGATAGTGGATTGGTTAAGGATTATGATACCCTTTTTTGGTTTATAAAACATGTCCAAGCACCAAGGAGTGGAGACAAGCAGAAGTCACTGATGTAGCAATGTTTAGGCTGGGCTAATATGCCTAATTAGGTCTCCAAATGCACTACAAGTGCTCTTTCTCCTAAGCCAGTGCACAAAATAAGTATGGAGGCATGTTTTGATATATAAAAAAACTTAGAATCCAAGTTTTGAGCTCTTGAAAAATCCTCAACCAAAATCTATAGTGACTGTCCTAAGTCATAAACCGATGCACACATAGAGATGTACACCTAGGACTTTGTGGCAAACCCACTCCTCTACAAATCCATACTCCTAACCTAAAAAATATGAAAATACATTGGAAAAGGTTAAATTCCACCAAGGGGCATCAATTTCCCATGGTGGAATTGGACCAAACAATCAGGCCCTATTAGAACCCCCGGTTTTAAGCCTTAAATCCAGGCAGTCCTGCTAAAAACTAGATATCTCACAATCTAGGGAAGATCAACACATGAGATCAATTGAAAATGGAAGAAGACTCAAGGCTCCAATATTTGGCTTCACTTTTTCATGCCCTCACATATGTACCTATTCATACACTTTAGAACTTCTCAGAAAAATGCAGAGAAATGTTGATGTTTTTATTGATTCAATGTCAAAATTACATATCTTACCTTCCACTTGCCTAAAAGGGCTTATTGAAGGATTCCCCCATCAATTAAAACTGAAATTTAAACCATTAGACTATTGGGGGCATGATTACAACTTTTGGCAAGAATTTTTTTAAGTTGCTAAGCAACTTTTACAACATTTTTGCATCTTTTTCTTTCTAGGAGACCAAACTTGGTCTAAACCTATCCTATTAATCCAAAATGGATCTAAAACATAGAAAAAATGAGAATAAGTAAAATCCTATGATTTTAGGCCCATTGACCACTTTTGACCATAGTTAGCCAGGGGCTTATAATTGTGCCAATCCTGGAACTAGGCCTCACAACTTGGTCTAGGTGCCTGACTAATGGATCTAATTTAAACTAGATATGCTTGGAACTCTAAAGAGTATTGTTTGTTGAACCTAGAGTAGGTGCTCCTGCACCAGTCATGATGCCTTTTGGATTAAAATAATTGTAGAAGCAACTTATTAGCGAGCTATGACTTTGATTTTTCATGATTACATTCATAAGATTCTTGAGGATTATGTGGATGATTTTTTGCAAAATATATACAAAGAGAAGGTCATGTTAGTAATTTAAAATAGATATTTGAAAGGATTAGAAGTTACAATATGAGATTGACTCCTAAGACGTGTATCTTTGGAGTTGATTCTAGTAAATTATTGGGGTTTATAATCTCTAAGCGAGGCATAGAGGTAGATACTGAAAGGATTGAAGCTATTGTTAATATGCCTCCTCCTAAGACATTTCTTAGTTACAAAGTTTACAAGGAAAAATTCAAGCTATTCGTCACTTTGTTTCCAAATTAGCTGATAGAATTGTTCCTTTTTCTTCCTTTCTTAGAAAGGATACCACTTTCTCTTGGAATGAAGAATGTAAACAATCCTTTGATAAATTTAAGGAGTATCTCACCAATCCTCCTATTTTGCAACCCGCTAAATTTGATAAACCCTTTTATCTATATACTTCAACCACTCTGAATGCAGTGAGTGCATTGTGGGCTCAGCATGATAGTGAAGGTAAGGAAAGACCTGTGTACTACATTATTCAAACTTTACTCGATTATGAAACAAGATATACAGATTTGGAAAAGCAATGCCTAGATTTAGTTTATGCTTGTCAAAAACTCAGGCATTATCTATTAAATGTTGAATTCAATGTGATTGTTAAATTTGATCCTTTGAAATATCGTTTCTCAAAAATTGCTCTCTGGTTGTCTTGCAAAGTGGGTGATGTTGCTTACAGAATTTGATCTTAATTTCATTTCTCAAAATTTAATTAAAGGACAAGCTTTAACAGATTATCTAGCTGAAGCTTCTTGTCCTCATTTCAATACATGCTTTACTTCAATAGAATTCCTTGATGAAAACATTCTATCTATTAAATAGGATGATATTTGGGAGTTATATTTTGATGGATCTAAATGTAAGACAAGTTCTAGTGCTGGCATTATCTTGATGCCTCCTACGAAAAAGTTGATCCCTCTATCATATAAATTGACTTTTCATTGCACTAACAACATTGAGGAGTATGAAGCTCTTATAGCTAGCTTATGAGAAGCTTCATCCCTTAACACTAAAAACTTGGAAATTTATGGAGATTCGCAATTGATTGTGGAACAAATTAAAGGAGGTTAATAAACTAAGAATGATAAAATGACACAATATAGAGATTTGTCTCTTGATGTTCTTTCACAATTCTCTTCTTAAACAATTCAAACTTTACCTAGGAAAGATAATCGACATGTGGATGCCATGGCAAGCATAGCTTCTTTGGTTTGTCTTGAGAATAACGCTGAAGACTTTCAATTCACTATACATACTCTTAAAAACCTTGCAATTTCCAATAAGGTTACCTTTGATTGCTTCAATTTGCATTTGGATGAATGGTATTCTCATATCTTCTATTTTTTTAAAGATGGTACTTTTCCTGAATCAACAAAAAGGAAAATGTGTAATCATATTAGGAAACTTGCAACACATTATATCATTTTAGGAGATACTCTTTACAAACACTCTTATGATGGTCTTCTATTAAGATGTCTTGGTAGAACCAAAATTCTAGCAGCTTTGGCAGAAGCTCATTCTGGTTCTTGTGGGGGACATTTTGGTGGAAAATATTTAGTTAATAAACTTCTTAGAATGGGATATTATTGGCAAATAATGGAACAATATTCTTTCATGTTTGTTAAGAAATGTCCTCAATGTCAACAGCATAGTAATTTGATTCATGCTCTTGCTCGTGAGCTTCATAATCAAGTTTCTCCATGGCCTTTTAGTATTTGGGGTTTTGATCTTATTGGAAAAATCTTACCAGCTTCTTCTCAAGGACATACATACATCCTGATAGCTACAAATTACTTTATGAAGGGGATGGTGTAATACCCCAAAAATGGGCTATAAGTTCATTAATCTCCTATATCGACACATCGAATGAAATCGACATTAAAGTACTAACCTAAGGCACATCTGAACATCATTGAATCCTAATTGATTATCTCAAATTCTGCATCAGGGAATATTCCTTATTCCTATTTATCCTAATTATCTTTAATTTAATGATTATTTGGTGATAAATCCTATTTATCCTAAAGTTTGATTAATTGAATACTCTCAATATTTAATTAATTAGATTTAATTCTGCCACTTAATTGTTTAATTGAAGTTAATTCTATTTATTCCTAAATTGTATTATTATTATTTGACAATAAATCCAAAATCCTATGAATAATTGATTAAATTTTTATTTAATTAATTAAAGCAAGTTGTCAATTTTCAATAATATTGTTTTAGAATAAAAGTTTGAAAAATAATTGATTAACCCATAAATCAATTGTTTTATTTTTCAAAATCAGTTAAGTTGGAAATAAATCACTTTATTATTAAATTAATCCATAAATAAATCATGCACAATTAGAAAAGCAGACAACTATCAATTATCAATTAAATCTAAACTCTATTTTGAGTTAAACTCTGCTTTTGCATGTTTTTGTGAGTTAATTATCCTCTATTTAAAAATAACTCAAAATTCAACTTGACTTATTTGAGTGATTTATGGCTTTTTTTCATGCACCTCCAAAGCCCTAGATTTCTATAAATTAAGGCTTCAGCTCTTCATTCATGATCCATCCATGAATTGCACACTCACACTGTTGAATTGGAGACTGAAGAATCGATCTTGAGAATTCGAGTTGTTGTGAGATTTTCATTATTTTTGCATAGTATCCATATCATTTAGAATATTATTGTTAGATCATTTTAGCATATCAATTTTCATGTTAGTATAGATTCATATCAAGTTTTCATTATCATAATTGCACAGAAAATCCAAAAATATAGATTAATTTGCATCCAATTCATATCTAGATTTTGCATTCAAATCCTTCATTTAGGTGTCGTCAAGGTCACTGATCTCGGTATAATCTAAGAATACATACTCACATCTATTAGAAGGTAGTAAATCACCTGGTTAGATTAGTTTTCATTTCATTGCACAATTTTGATTTCAGCTAACCTTTAATGTTTTACTGAAGTGTTGTGTATACAAATCAGGTAGAAAATTCACACACACAAATGGAAGCTATCCCTCTCCATTCAACTATTGTGGATGGTATTTGTGATTTCATTCTTAACAATATTATAACACGATTTGGTATTCCTTTGATGATAGTCTCAAATAATGGTACCTCTTTTAAGAATAAAGAAGTCACAAAATTCTTGGAGAAATATTGAATTCAACATAGATTTTTTACTCCTTAATATCCTCAATCTAATGGTCAAGTTGAAGCATCAAATAAATTCATTGAACAAATTTTGAGGAAAATAGTTAATAAGCATGCAAAAGATTGGCATACCCAACTTACCTATACTTTATGGGCTTATAGGAATAGTGTTCGTACTGCCACGGGTACTTCTCCTTATAATCTTGTCTAGGGTATTGATGCTATTATTCCTTTGGAATTGGAAATACCTTCTTTACATGTTTCATTTCATGGGATAATTGACAAAGATACATTTCAAAAACAACAATTACAAGAATTAGAAATGTTGGATGAACAACGAATAAATGCTTTGGAACATATAAAGGCTTATCATAAATCTCTTCAAAATCACTATAATCATAAGGTAATTGAATGATCATTTTTAGTGGGTGATTTAGTATTATATGAGAATCAAAGAAATGTGAATGCTTTACTTGGTGAAAAATGAAAGTTTATCCCTAATTGGCTTGGACCTTTTGTTGTAATTAAGGACTTTGGTTCAAGTGTTTACAAAATTGCTGATATGGATGGTGTGCCTTTTAAGGAACCTATCAATATTATGCATCTCAAATGTTATTATCCCTAGTATATCATCTTTCTTTTCTTTTGTATTTATGTATTCCTTATAAAATAGTTATGTTTGTTTTATAGGTTGTGTGATTTTAGAAAATTACATTTGAGTACATTTATGCATGTTCTTTCTTTCTATTAAGTTTTATTTTATTGGTGAAAATATAGTAATCAATCACAAAAATAACTATCAAAGAGATTTTTTCATTCATAAATTCTTTTGAGTTTGATACATATGTGGTACAATGCCCTATCTATCACTCTCTCTATCCATGTTCTTTGATGGTCGATGACTCCCAGATCTCTCTGATCTATGATGAGAAGATGAAGATCTATGTCTGATGGTCCGCGAGTGATTCCTCGATATAATAAGCTCATATACATGCTCTTGTGATCTTTTTAGGTCATCCATTAGCCTCTACTCTCTCTCTACATAACCTTAGCTCTCGCTAGATACAAGCAAAGATATTGGCATGCCTGTTGGGATCTCTATGACCAATGGGGAACTCTCACTCACTGGCTGGTATTTGGTAGGATGGGCATGTATCCTTCAAGACCTTAGATACAAAGCTCCTCCACTCTACTACACTAGCTATAGAATTAAAATATATTTATCTTTTAGTCCTTTTTCTTCACAAATTAAGTTAAATTTTCAAATCTAATGCATATTTTATACCTGGATCTCCCTCCTGGGCATCACTGAAGGGTCTGGATGGTGGGGACATGTAGTGACTACTCTCTCCATGCTCATTGTGTATAGGTCTTGGAGGTGGTGTCTCTATATGGGCGCATGGAGGTCATCGTGATCTTAGTGGTGATGCATGGACAATATGTACATCCACACCAATACTATCAGTTGGGGGCATCTCACCTTCTCTCTCCTCTTTCCTCTCCTCCTCCATGGGATCTCCCATGGAGGTGGGTTCCTCCTCATCTCTATGATCCTCCTCCTCTGGTATGCCACTATCTTGGTGCATCCTCTCTGAAAGGCCTAGATCACTTGTGGGATAGTCATTAGGGAAGATGGGGGGGGGTTCCCTTCAAACTGTAGTATCTGATGTAATCCTTGTTTATGCATGAATAAGCTACATCAGGGGCTACTTTGTCTTGTCTGTATCGCTATCTATAATGGCTTCTACTGATGGTCGGGGTATAGCAACAAGTCTCTAATAGTATCTCATCAGATGTGCGTACCAAGGTACTACTCTAGGGACCCCCTTGTATAAGGCCGAACTATCTCATCACTCTATCATAGTAGTACGGCATCACTATGTGACTCTGATGGCCCTCTGGTAGCTTGTGCTACTATGAATGTCTCATTTGATGTCATGTATCTTGCCACTCTATCATGTGACAATATGGTCTCCATATCATATCTATGCCTGGTACACAGTCTAGACGTACCCTCCAAAAGAGGATATCTTTGTGTTGCCAGAAATTTTCCAGTGGATAAGAAAAGGCTCTCATTGTGCTCGTATTGACCATCACAAGAACACCCTATGGTCATGTACATGTGAAATTCTCAAAAAACTAAATCTATAAAAGTGTGCATACTGTGAGAAGTGTGCATACCGTGAGACTCTCTCACTAATATCTCACCAACTAACATAACTTGTGGTATAGATGGGCTAGCATGTTGCAGCCCCATGTGAAGATAGTCCTGTCACTCTCCATCCTGCATATGAGATGGGTAAAAGGTGCTTAAAATATTGTACCCTTTGTGTTGGGTACTACAACCAAAGAAAGTATACATAGCATAACCCTCCATACCAAGGGTGTTGGGCCCACCAGTATGGTTGATAGGGTGATATGGTCTACTCGGGTTCACATTTCTGGAACTCATCCTAAGCAATACTCTTCATCTACATAGATATCCTCAGGACCCTATTATACTCTTGGTCTAATAGGCTCGCCTTGAACTAGAAGTCGCAGGCTCCTGTACACATCTTCTAGTGTCACTGTGATCTTACTTGAGGGAAGACAAAAGGAACATGTGTCCTAATCCCACCTCTCTATAAGATTTGATAACATGGCTCGGTGGAATCTCATCTATGTAGGACTATTACCTAGTATAGTCCCACATCTCTCAACAACTCTATCTCATCCTTGATCAGCTCAAATAGTTTCTCTCTGATGATCAGTACTGGCCCTCCAAAGGGTTGCTCTTGGAGATGAAACAAGTCCTGTAAGCACAAACTAACATCATATTAGATCTATACAACCAAAAAACTGTAAATCCAGCTTGACTAGGTCAAGTTTAACCTCTGTTAGTTCAAGTTTGACCTTCCTGGGTCAAGGTCAACCTTATTGGGTCAAGGTCAACCTCACTTCACGAAGGGTGTAGACCTTCCCAATTTATGTCACACTTAAAGGGTCAAGGTCGACATAACTGGGTCATGGTCAACCTTGCCTATAAAAATAGGAATTTGAGATTACAGATATAAACAAAAGAAAGCTTACCTTGAGAAGCAGATATATGGCAGCTAGGAACTGTCTCAGGAGCTCCATTTGTGTTGCTCGGAGTTCTTCTCTGCTCGACATCTTGCTTTCTCTTCTAAACTCTACAAATGGTAAGAAAGAGTAGGTATGTGCTCTATTCCCTTATTTATAGATCAAAATTAGGGTTTTTATTAGGTTTGTTAGGGTTTATTTATGTTAAATTCAAATTTCCCTTCATATGCTTTTAGATAGACATTCACTCTTTTCATCATAGTTTGAGTTTTGTAGCTCTATTTTTAGTGTCGTCTATGGTGTTGGAATTTTGATTTAGTTACCTAACTCCTTGAATTAGTTTAGGAAGGGTGGGAATCCTTCTAACTAGTTTAGGAAAAGGCTTTTTCAACGAATTGCATATCCAGTGTATAAGGCTATCCTTATCACCCTGTTTCACCCCTTAGAAGTAGAAAGTCAAAACAGGGGGCATAAGGGGCTCTATGCACTTCTAAATTTAATTTTAGTAAATCTTAGGTGATTTATGGATTTTCCTTAACCTTGTGTGTTGTAGGTTGTGGGTACTAACGATGCTTTTACAGTATTTCTACATTGACGACTTGGTTATATCCTTTTTTATTTATTATGGTGTTTGATTACTTTAGCTTGCATATTCATGTAGTGTCATATCTAAGCTAAAGTGGGGGATAAATGTATCATCTTAAAATGGAAGCACTTCCATTTTGGTAGGTTTAGCACCCTCATTTAGTGTTTTTTCAAGATAGATTTGCATTTAGGATGCATTTGCACTTGATTCTTCATTTCTAGGTGAAATTAGGGGTAGGATCCCAAGGATTCTCCTTGATTTCCTTCTTTTTGGCTCTATTTTCTAGGTAGGACCAATGTACTGGCCCTCCTAGCCTTCATCACATTTCTCCTAGGCCTCTGGGCCCTTTTGCAGCATTCTGTCCCATTTTCCCATCATTCTAAGTCTCTAGTCGACCCAGAAACTTCTCTATTTTCTATGTTTACTGGCTTGAAACCTCGGGTCAAGGTTGAGGTTGACATTTACCTTTGTCAGGTTTTGGTCCCCGCTTCCAAATTGAGATCATATTAGGGCCCTAAATCAAAAATTGGCCTCTAGATCTGAAAGCGAAATGATTTTTATTCAAAATTCATTTAATATTTTGCCTCCTTAGTTGGTTATTGTGATTGGACCTTAATTCAAGGTGAAATTTGAATTAGAGGCCCTCACATTTCCCTAGGAGCCTTGCCCTGAAATCTCTATATAAGCACTCTCTTTTGCCTTCATTTCAAAAGCAAAAGTCATGAAGAGAAATTTATGATGAGATGACATGATGATGAAATGATGATGTAAGATTGCAAGAGGATGATATAGGAGGACAAGATATGATGATGCCTTGATGCAAGAAAGCATTTTTGTGGACAAGCTATTGTGGACATTCATTTAGAGAAAGAAAGATTCCTTCTTCCTTGATCTACCTATTTCAACATTCAAGCATTCTAAAGATACAATCATGGGATAGAAACTATGGATTGTGAATTTGGTCGGAGTACTTTAGCCTTGGGGGCTTGGTATGATTTCTTTATCATATTCAAATATATGCATTGCTCTCTCATTTTCAATTCATGTTAGGGTTTCAATCTAGAGGATTAGATCTTGGCATTACACATTCAAAACACACACACATATTCTATTACATCTGGTTATTCGTGGAGGTAGAAACCACCAAAATGGGGATTTGACTAAGGAAAAACCCTATATAGCCACCCCAAAACACCATTTTTAGATATCTACAGTCATTGTTTTGGGAGTTGCAGAGCAGATTTGGATACCCTTTTCGGCAAACTTTTGGGATCTGCAAACAGAATTTTCATCAGAGCAGTGCAGGTCAAGCTCGACATAAAGGGGTCAAGGTCAACCTGTATTTGGGTCAAGGTCGATATGGCTCAGAAAAGTAAAAGATTTATGGGTTTTCTTTGTCTATGTGTTTCTATTCTAGATCTGGTTGTAGAATTTTGAGAAATACGACACAGGCACCAGGAAATAGGTATTTCCATATTTGCTATGTAATGAGGTATGTATTTTATTTTATCTAGCATTTCCAGATTTATATTTCCTTATCATTAGAATTTCATGTTTAGTATGAAATATTAGGTTAGGGTCTCTTTGTTGTGAAAACCCCCATTGTACTATGCTTTATCCATATTTTACACTTTACAGTTAGTTTCCAAGCAATGAAAGGTATGTAGAAGTATTGGATTAGTTGTTATATTTTCATTGATGTAAAGCATATTGATTTGCTCATTTATGCAAGTTTCCATATCAATCTGAAATATGAAGTTTTGAGTAAAAAAATGGTTGGTAAAGATAGAAGATGAAATGAAGAAGTGATGTTAAGTGTGTGAGCTTAAATGGGCAATTGTTGAATCATTCTTTGACAAGTTAATATTGATTAGATTGTTTTGCATGGTTTGATGAAGTGTTAGAATGATGCACGAGTCAGTTATATTTGTCAATAATAAAGGATTAAAGTTGTGAAATGAAAATCCAAGTAATCAATGTGTGCTACCAAGTTGGAAATGGTTGTTGGTAAGTAAAGAAATTGGTAAGTTACAGTTAACTGAGAAGTTGATAACCGATGAAGATGTTAACCAAGTAAATGATAACCAAGAAGGTGGACTTAACCAAGAATATCAAGTTGGTCAGTTAAACAAGAAATCAATTAAAATATGACATCGAATGAGAATCTAGATTGATCTAGAAGATTCTAAGGAAGGAACAAAGTTAGTTAATGAAATCAATGGATCAAAAATGTTAGGTACAGATAAATGGTGAAGAATTAATGATTGGTTTGAGATCCCAAAAAAGTTCAAGTTCCAAAGTGAAGATACATCTGGCAAGATTCATAAAATGTATTACTGAGCTGTAGATACATTGAATTTGAATTGAGATTTGATTGAATGGGTGAGACTAATTCAAGGAAACCCTAATGAAAAGAATTAAGCAACAAAAATTGTCTATATAAAGGATGATAAAGATGGTAATATTGTTGGTTTGCTGATAGCTAGTGCAAATAGCTGAATGAGTACAGAAGGGTACACTAAGAAGAACAAAGTTGAATAAAAGTGTGAATCAAGTGAAGGAAAGTGATGAGATTAAGAGTGAGTGTTGATCAACTAGAAAAGAATATTTTGAAGAAGAAAAATGAACAGAAAGGAGATCTGAACAAGAAAAGGTAGTTGCATATTTTATTAGGTCATTTCACTATTACTTTCTAACCATTGTAGTAGAAAATATGTTAACTGGGTGGATTTAACAGTCTTATTTCTAAATCCTTTGTAAGGTGGCATTCTAATGAATGTTCTAAGTCCTATAATAAGGCCAGTCATTATAGGGTGACAGATCTAGTTGATCTTTGGTGAAAATCCCCTAATAGGGTCACATCTAGCAAATATGTTTTGTAATCTTTAATAGGATTGGCTCTTAACCGAGCTCACTTCACAAGAGTAAATTATTTTGTGGGTGATAATTCCCGTAGTGGTTTTGACCCAAACTAGGTTTCCACATTAAATACTAGAGTTAATGTGTGATTGAATGTTTTTCATGTTATTTTTTTATTTTTGTATGCATACTATTGTGGTTGGTTGATTGCTTAAATCTGACTATTAAGATTAGTTGTTGAAAAGGTTTTAAGGTTGAAAATTGTTAAGGGACCTAAGATAACTAATTCACAACCCGCCTCAATTATCCAACAAAAAAAACTTACTTGCATATTATTCATGACAGAGATGTAGCTACCAAGGTTGTAGATGATGCCCTTGATTCGCATAAGGAAACTAATGATAAGGTGGATGAGATTACTATGTAAATTAGAATACCTAAAGAAAATTTGGAGAATTCTTATATGTCATTATTATAAGTTAAAAATAAGATTTCCATCAATAAATAGATAATTAAGCATGAGAATAGCATTGGAAAAAAGTGTTGTACACCTTGCATAATATTTTTAATCTTATATTTTATTATTATGTGTGTTGGACCTAAGAGCACCTAGATGGACATGAATTACAAAGATTCCTTAGAGATTCCATACTTGGGGCCACTTGATAAAATGTATTTAACATTGGGATTATATTTAACATGGGTGTCATAGTAAGATATGATACAGCATTTTATTCAATATTGAGGAAAGGTACTTAATAAATTGCAAACTTACTACCCATTATTAAATAAGAGGAGTTAATGATATTGTGTTCACATGGATTTCTAGCATAAAATTTAATATTAATACTAGTTATATTTTTTGTGAGTTTTTATCTATAAAATAAAACACATGTTAGTAGTTTGGGTTGGTCCACTGATAGGGTTTTCATTATTGATTCTTACCAAAGGCCCCATTTGTGAAGCATAGAATGGGATGTATGTGGATACATACTTATACATATGGGAATATGTTGGAGGGATTGATGTTTTCAAAGTATTCATTGTAAATCTATAAGTGTTTTATATTTCTTTATAGTTGAATAATATAGTGGAGTATGGATGATTTTGGAGGCTTATTTTTTCCCTCATGAGGGCTTTCTCAGGGTATATCTTCTATTATTTTGTGGCTTGTCTATTTGGTCTTTACATTATGGTGATTCTATGAGCTTGTATGCATTCTTGTTTCTCATAGGTTATAAAGTAAATAAATTAAATACAATGGGTATGATCATTATTTCCTAACAAGTGGTATCAAAGCTTTCATTGTTGATTTGAGATTATAACCATAGATTTAGTAAACATGGTGCAAAGTTGAAGCCATAGATATGCATGAAATATTTGGGACTTTTGCAAGGTATGGAACACATATGCAGATTGTTTTATAACATATTTAATATTTTTGGGTTTTCTATTATGATTCATTGTTTGCAGACTTAGAGTTTGAAAAAAATTGGTCAAATAGGTTTTACAAATTTATATTTGAAATAGAGATTTTTTTGAGGGATTTTTTTATAAATGTCCTGCTATGAAAAAATAGACCTTACCATTGTATCTAGGTTGGTTGAATGATGAACTTTGATATAAAATTTGACCTATTTTGACCTAAGTCAAAAAAATTGTAAAAGAAAAATGTATTAACAATCATACGGCCATCAAATTTGATCTACAAAGGAAGCAACATTAAAAATTAAAAATAAAACTTATTGATTAAATAAATGAATCCCTGCAATTATGGAATATCAAAGGTGTGTTGGATCATGAAAATTTTTGGGAAAAAAATATTAGTGGTAGGGGTCTGCAAACCCCTCACACACCATGGCCTCTGTCAATACCCCCTATCGGTAGTTCCAACAATGGGTATTGGTAATCACATCAGCCACTCCCATAATTGAGAATAAACACCTAATGATAGGAAGAGTAAGCACTAGGCCCAAGACAAAGCCCATGAAAATAAATAAAAATAGTTTGTTAAAATTTTTGATAGTTTCCCCCTTTTTAATACAAATGTTTTTAATTATTAAATATTTTTAAATGTCAGAACAAAAATTAAACGCCACTAGATATATATTGAACCAAATTTATTATCGGGTGGGTCTGACCTGTCGATCTCCTATAATATTTTTTGTTTAAAAAATTTGGAATTAAAATTTTAAACAAATTGGAAAATCTTTTGGGATCCACTTATTATTGCTTTTATAGCCTAATATATTGAATTTTTTAGCGGAGCATATTTTTCACCTAGGGAGTTTGCTTTTTGACTTTCTATACTCATTGGAAAGATGGTTCAAAGCACTACTCAATAATACAAGTTTGGTTTCCTAATTTAAGCATTTTGACATGTTTTGGGGGTCTAGAATTCAAATGTTCTCCTTTTCATAGTTTTGGTAACAACTTTTGCATGTGAAATTAGAATTTTTGAATTCAAATAGATGTTGGAGAGCATGTTTAGTTGACTAGTAGATATTATTATTATTTTATCAGTTTGATGAGAATAAAGAGTTGTGTACGTGTTTGATCACTTCTAGGTGCCTAGGATTTGGGGTGTAAGTATCAACGCATCTAGACAAGTTGAGAGGGAAAACCTTGAGGGAGTACATACTTTTATGAGATATTTATGATGCTACAGATGATTATCAGATTTGGAATTTCTTATTACAAGTTTACAAGTAATATTAGAGTTTGGATTTTGATGGTGATAGGTACACATGTTGCCTTCAGTTGTTTGAGGACATGGTTGGACATAGTTTGAGATTGGGAGTCTCATGTGGTTGATAGTTGAATGTGTGTACAACCTTGGTGTTGGTTATGGTGGCATAGTTATGAAAGTACATGTTTTGCATTAACATAACAAAATCATGTTTGTTGTGATTGGTGTTGATTTGGTTTCATATTAGGAGGTTTTCATTTATCTCTTAGATATTTAATATTATTTGGTTCCTTGACTATGTTACATAATTATGGACATGTTTGGAAAATCAAATCAAATGTTGATTTAGTGTTTGAGTCCTTTGGTCTACAAGATTATTCTCTTTGATATCTTAGTTCCTAGGTTGCTAATGTGACCATGAGTTTGCATACTTCAGTATATGTGATCTACAAGTTGTGCAATGGTGTAGGTTGTATTTACTTACATGTGACCTAAATGACTCATTTGTGGACTATCTATATCTACATGATTGGTTCAATGTTGATGTGGAGCCTTGTCTATGGTCATTAGTGTATTTGTATGTTTATTTTGATATGAGAGGTTGGGTATGATTAGAGTATATAGATAACTGATTTTGGGACATGTAGCATATGGTTTTATCACAACATGATGATAGCTTGGTATTCATTAATTTCAATTTTGAGTGGGCGCTTTTGACAGTGATGTGTTAGTAGTGTAGGATTTCTTGATTGGTGATTGTATCTTCTTGTCTTGGAGATTTGAGTTTTACTTTATGGTACTAAAATTTTAGTTGTATGTGTGTAGACCTAGAGAATCTTCATTTAGGATATGGTTATTAGGGTTTCATGTGTGACTCATTATTATAGTTTAGTAGGAGTTTTTGGTAGTGATATGGATTCACCATTCACCAGTGAATGATCTTCTTTAGTGTTGAAGATTTTCGAAGGATGCCTTAGATCCTATTTCTTTAGAAGGGTCTTTCACATTTGTTGGTTCGATAGTAGGGTATGGTTATCTTCATGGAAATTGGATATGTTGACATCCAAGAGAATTAAATAATTCTTTAGTTGAGGTGTGGTTTAATGCTTTCATTTAAAATGTTACCATGGTTTCTATTATGTCATGATTTTATCTTCATTATTGGTTTAGAGTTTTGGAATGATATAGCTAATTATTGTGGTCATTTGGAGCACATGATATTGTAGGTGATGGTTAGATTTTATTTTCATGTCTATGTTCCTGATTCTATATACATTTGGATATTTGACTTTGATCTTGTCTAATTATTTTTTTGTATTGATTACATGATCATTTTTTTGCTTCTTCATGATATTGCTATGTTACATTTGGAGTTTGGCATGGTTTGATCGATTACAAATGCTCATTGATGCATGGAGACTTAGGTGAGTCTAGATTTCTCTTGTGTTTAAAGATTTGTAGTGAGACAAATTAATGGTTTTTGTAGAAAGACCAAGGAGTTTTCATATGGTATTTGACTTGAGAGGAGAGTGTTCTTGGATGGCTCATGGTGACTTGAATATCTTGATGATCATTCTCATTCCCCACTCTTGGACTACTTGGTGGTTTACTACTTGAGAGGTATTGTCCATTGTTCTTTTTAGGTACATTATGTTCATTCTTAGCTTTCATAGATATGGATCTTGAGATATGGAGATGTCAGTTTTGGAGGATTCAATTTGACAGATGTTTGGAATTAATTTTCTCCTTACACATATGGTTTGATATTATGATATCATTACAAGAATATTATGAGATAGTGTTTTGGTCTTATTTTTTTGAATGGTAATTTTTATTAATGATCTTGGTATTATTGGTTATTAGAGGCTTACATCCATGTCAACACTACATGATATATATGTGTGTTTGGTCTAAGAGACTAAATAGGGTTTTGGATGTTGTTATGGTTTCTCATTCAGGGTATTTGGAGGAGATTGTACTTGATGTAACATTTCTCAGTCAAGGTGTTAGTAGAAGGATGGGTTATTGTTTATGCATTTTCTCACTTCATTCTATGGTTTCTTCCATGTGACTCATGCTCATGTGATTTGGGAGGAAGCTGACATATTGTGAGAGTATGCAACTACTTGGGTTACATATGCAAGTCATTGTGACAATCCTTTATAATACATGATTTTATTTACTTATCACACTTTGATATGAGCATTTATTCATAAAGTTTCTATGCTTTGAGATTCATTTTAGATCTGGTATTACCCATGTAGTAGAAGTTCCTAGATATGTATGTACTTCATGGCAAGTTTTCATGTAGGGAGATTGATTTAGGTTTTGGGGTTGATATGTTGGCTTGGGTTTATAGTTATTATTTATAACTAGGAAGTTTGAATGATTGGATGTATTGACATGTGTTTTTCATTTCATTTCAAATCATTTGGTTTTTTGCCTTATGATAGCAGCTTGGAAAGGTGCATCTTCACTTTGGCTTGGCTCTTTTCTTCCATAGGTGGCATGTTGGATGATGAGATGACTTCTTGCTTCAGATGCTAGTCACTTGATGTAATGTTATATTTTATTATTATGTGTGTTTCACCTAGGAGCACCTAGATGGATGTGCATCACATAGAGATTACTTAGAGATTCCATTCTTGAGGCCACTTGATGAGGTATTGTAAAATTAAGATTATTATTAATGTGGGTGTCATTGGGATATGATATTGTATTTTATTTAATATTGGAGAAAGATATTTAATAAATTGCAAACTTACTACCCAATATTAAATAGGGGGTCAATGGTATTATGTTCACATGGTTTTGTCACACATGATTTTACATTACCAGTAATTGTATTTTGAGTGAGCTTGAATCTATAAAAGAAAACACATTTTAGTGGTTTGGGTTGGTTGGTTGATTGATTAGGCTATCATTATTGAGTCTTTTTGAAGGTTGCATTGGTAAATATTGGCATGTGATGTGTGGATACATGCTTGAACACAATGGGATGCACTGGAGGGCTTGATGTTTCAAGAGTATTCATTGTAATTATGTAAGTTTTTAATATTTTGTAATGGATGAAAAATACAATGGAGTATAGATGATTTTAGAGGCTGGGTATATCCCTCATGAGGGTTTTCCTAGGGTATATCTTGCACTATCTTGTGAATTTTCTATTTGATCTTTGAAATATGGTGATTTCGTAAGCTTGTATGCATGCTTGTCTCTCATGGGTTATGTAGAATATGGATTAAATAAAACTAGGTATTGAGCATTATTTCCTAAAAAATGGAGAAAAAGATAAGGAGATCAAACATGTAATGGAAAAGCTTGATTTCATTCAAAAGGAATATGACCTTTCACATTGTCCCCTAAAATCTAAAATTAAGCACCTAAATCATTAAGTTGAGTGAGTGGAACATAGGGGTTATTTTGATTTACAATTGATTGATAACCCAATCTTTGAAATGAATGTTGATTGGACACTTGATAATCTACTCTTCAAGTTGGATGAGAGATTTCTTTCTAACTCCAATTATGAGAGTAATTAAGAGTAGGATTTGGAACCCAGGTGCATTTTCCAAAGATGAGGTTTATTCTCGAGATTGGAGTAGTGGATCAATTTTTGGAGATATTGCTACTACCTACTTTCCAATCAACTTAGACATGAGTTTATATTATAATATAAAAATGAATTGGATAGTTTTTTTAGCTCAATAGATAGGTATCCTATGGTTGAGGATTGATGGTAAAGGTGATTTAATCATCAGAGATGGGTTTTAAACTACTCCCATATTCGTGACTCCTATGTATTCAATGAGATTTCAAATTATTTACTATTGTCCTAGTTTTTTCACATTATTTATATTAACCTAAATTTTGAGGCAATTTGATTTTGAGTACTTGTCAACTTTAGTGTGGAATGTTGTGGGAGATGCTCTAGGTATAATTTAGTTATTCTCCACTTGCTCTTGGGAGAGTATTAGACTTTGCAGTTATCCCATGGTATTTTTATGCATGCTTCTAGATGATGATTGGTTGATTGCAACAAGTTTGGTTTCTTGGAATACTCAAGTTTCTTCTCTTGACACTTGGAGATTAAGTTTCAATTATATGATTTTAGTTATTGACTAGAAAGGCACTACTGGGTTAGCTAATTTCAAGGTTGTTTATGCTAACATTTTCCTTACTAGTCCCTTTATAGTGATAGATCTATTTTCTATTTGGGACTTCATGAGGAGATATATTGAAGATTAAAATTTGGGGTCAAGAAGATATATATTTGAATTTCCCATGTTAATGTTAGCTATTGGGGTTGTAATTATGGATCTTATTGGGATGCCACAATAAGAGATGTTTCATGTTTTGATCAAAGTGTCACAACATCAACAAGATGGAACCATTTTTAGATTGATTTGGAAGCCTAAGATCACTTAGGTTTGTAGTTCAATAATTTAGGATGAGGAAGTAAATGTTGGCACTAAATTTTACTCATACTAATTTAGTTCTTTTGGAGAGAAGTTTCCCAAGGCATTGATATAGTTCATACAATATTTGATTTCTCTTATTTCAGGAGGGTTTTGGGAGATCACTTGTTTTAGTAACTTGTAGGAATGTGTTTTTAGAAGATTTTATTATAGATCTCCTTGATTACTTGGGATGCTAAGATAATTCTTGGTTACAGTATAGATAATTTTGATGATTATCGAGTTTCTTTGCCATTTCTTGAGTAGAATAAATCTTTAGGGAGGACAAGTTGTAATGTCCTCATTTTCAAGTTCTCTTATAGTGTAGAAAGTGTTTTCTTCTTGGGTTGGTGTCAGTGGGATCAAAAAAGTATTTTGATGTCACCAATGTGTTTAGAAAAATTAACAGATATGCATGACACTTTTAGAATGATTTGTAATGCCCCGCCAAGGAAACCTTAGACAAAAAGATCAATATACATGATATTAATCATGCCCCTTATATCCTAGGAAAAACACATGCTACAATAAATGGGAAAAAGAGTTGGACCCCGTGAGGGAAATCTAACCTCAAAAACCAAGCCTCAATTCGGATTGCAAGCTGCAACTCGCCTACATGAAGTAGGAATCACTAGTAATCGTTGGTCAACCACAAAGAAATACATTTTATTTTTCTAATGAAATACAATACATCAAGAGATACTTAACACTACATTCATACATCCATAGTTACTCAATACATCATCATCAAGTTCTATGAAGAATGATCATATGCATAAGACAATCAATCCTATCCAAGGGTTCCACAACACTTAATTCAATACCAAAAAGAATCATACAAGAGTCCCTACGATATTTTTGGTATGAAAATCAATGATAAATGGGGTTTAAGGTGAAGAAAAAATTGTTAAACATCACCTCATAGGGCATACTCCCAAAATTGGACACCTAATCCTGATATTTTTCCATTTTTAGAAGAGGTTCTAAAGTACAGTGGAGGCACCAAAACACAACTAGAGGTGCTAATACATGATTTTTCACCCTTTGGGATGTCTCAATCCAGAGAGATAGAGACACTAATGTGTAGGTTGAGGCCCTAATCTATCACAAGTTCCAAAGTACACATGGAGGTACTGAAACTAGCTTCTTAGCCCAATTTTCATGGTTAGCCTCCCAAACTTAATTCAAATTTGCTTCATACATAATTATTAGCCTACTCTAACACATTTACATTATCCATATCACGAAAAGGTCTTATTTACTTAAAACCAAAGGTAAATACATGACTTCATTTCTCTAATACTCCTAATGATTTATTTTGTTGTCATTAGTTTTGTCAAAGTCATATTGATAGTTAAAGTTAGTCGGTAAAGAAAATAAGCTAGTCGGTAAAGGTAGAGACAGTTTCAGTAAAGGGAAATGAGTGACAGACACCGAGAAATGAAAATTAGTTACCATGTAAAAGTATATGACAGTAGTTACCGATCCAAGAGTATACATGTTACCGAGTAAGAGAAAAATGTGTTACCGAGTAACATAGGCCAACATAACAGAATCTAATAGATACATTGAATCTAGACACCGAGCATAAAACATTTTATAGATCTCGAGGAGATTGTTTGGTGATACATTGGATATTTAAACAAGATGATTATGCATGATTACAAGGTAAGATCCACCAATGGAAATTAAGTAGAATATATACATTGGAGATGTAACCAATGATAGCACCATTTAAGGAGAAGAATCTAGAAAATTTCCACCACTTCTAGATTGAGTATAGAAGGATCAGAGTATGAAGATCAGAGAGTCAGTCAGAGAGTAGCACAAAGAAGAGAAATTACAGTGAGTGAGTGATGAAGAGAAAAGAATCTACCGAGTAACAGATTAGTAAAAGCAAAATTGTGAATGTGAATCAAAATTGAGGCTACCGAGCACAAAATTTGAATTGTTAGTGAAATACAAAATGAGGTAAATGATATTGAGCATATTGAGTCTGACAAGCATATGTTGATGCATCATTACAGATCATTTTTATTACTATTTTATAGTGTAATCAAAATAGTAAAATCTCTTAACTGAGTAAGCCCTAATAGGTATTAATTTGTAAATCCTTTAACAAGGTACATCTCTTTATAGATTAGAGTTGCAAAATCCATTAGCAAGGTAGACTGAATAAGTCTTTATAATATTAGTAGGGTAAATACTCCTAACAGGGTAAGCTATCAGAAATAGATAAATTTTGTAACTCTAACTGAGAAAACTTTTTACTGTAGTAGTGAAGTATTGTAGGTGTAATCCCCACCATAATTTTTTCCTCTGACCAAGTATTTCTGTGACACCCAAAATCATGGTGTTATGAGTTGCGAATTATATTTTTTACTTATATGTTTTATGATGTTTCATGCAAAATTTTCAATTCAATGAATGGTTAGAAAAGTAGTTAAAAAAATTTGGAGAATTGATTCACCCCTCCCCTCTTAGTACTTAACTTTCCATAAATAATCCAATAATTGGTATCAAAGATGAGTCTCTTATTTAGAATTTTAACCACTTGAGAGGAAAGATCAGAAGAGATGGAAAGCTATAAGTATGAAAAGGTGATTGACAACATGAACATGGAACTAAAGTTTGAAAATGAACAAATTGATGAACTAAGAAGAAAATTAAAGCATTCACTTAATAAGAGAAAGGAACTAGCTCATCAATTGAAAGATACTCAAGATCGAGTTGAAGAACTTGAAGAACAATTAGAGAAATTTTGTCTGATGAATCTAAAGCTTCCATATCAGAACTAACTAAAAATAACAAAATCCTAACTGATCAGGTAAACGCATTGAAAAGGGAAGAAGAAGCCCAATCGGTAAGAATGTGTGAAGTCCTAGAATGAAAGAGAAAAGTTGAAAATGATAAGATATTGATAGAAGATGAGAGAAGGAAAATGAGTGCAAGATTGAATGAGAAAGATGTGGAAATATGTAGGTTGACACAAAAACACTATAATATGACACATCAGTTAATTAGTGTTAATCAAAATATTGCAAGGAAAGTTGAAGAGATTGTTGGACTAAGATCAGAAAATGAACATCTAAAGAATGAACTCAAAATTGAAAAGGATACAAATGAAGTATTAAAAATTAATAAAGAAACACTAGGAATACTAGATGAACAACTTAGAGGTTAGAGACAACCAAGAGATACAGCTAGACTTGGGTTTACTGAAAACAACACTACCAAGAAGGGAGATTCCTCAAATCAAGAAGCCAACTGAGATATTACTACCCCACCAAAGACAAAGAAGCCTATTTGTTATCATTGTGGGAAATATGGTTATACATCTAATGTTTGTAGGAGAAAAATAGGTAAGCCACTGTCATGTCCCCTTTTCAAATAATTAAAAATAATAACTTTTGCTAAGGTTGGCAGGCTCAAAAAGTGAAGTTTCAGGAAAAGGGGATAATATTTTGAAACCAATGGATTAATAAATGATAATTATTATTAAAATATGTATTATTTACCCCTCTTGGTCGTGAGTTAGGGTTATGCCCTCTTTTAAAGGGGTTTGGAGGCATTTCGGGCTCATTCTAGAACTTGATTTTTGCTCATTGCTTTGTTGTTCTTCAGAGGCTGCCAAACCTGTGGAGAAGGAGACCCAAAGATGGGAGTTTTTAGGTTTCTAAGAAGTCTAAGGATGGGAGTTTGAGGCCATTCCATGTGCAAGCTCATGCAGATTTTGCCCTTGTGCTGAATAGTGCAAATTTGTGAGTTTTTGGGTGTGTTTCTTGTAAGAGTTTGGTGTTTCCGGTTGATTATTTCATATCAGTTTGGTTTGCTACTGTATTTTAGATATTTTTATTTTTAAAATAGAGATGAATATATTTCTTGGGTTGTGTTTATACTTCTGTGATAGATTATTAGTGTTTTATGGTGTTTCTGGGCTATTTTGTGTTGTCCTCCGTTTGGGAGCTTTTGTGTAAACTCTATATAGATATGGGAATGTCATTTTGTAGGCTGTTATGTTGGTGAAATTTTTATAAAAATTTCTACTTTCAGATTTATCAATAATATGTGAAGCTGTGAAGTTTTTAGCACTATTTCGGGCATACCCAATTTGGGTTTTATTGAGAAATTGCATAATCTTTCAAAGTGTTGATTGTTTGATTTAATAATATGATTAGAGACTTAAATATGATATAAAAATAAGAAAGGGTACATTCTAGTGGTATCAGAGCTATGATCTTGCTAACCTGAGGGTTTGTAGAAGTTTGTATGCAACTAAGTGAAAGAGAAAAGAGATATTTGCAGTGAGAAAAGAATAAAGAAATTCTGATCAAACCTCTAGTTGAAAATAAAAGTACAAAATCCAAGGAAGGGACAAGTATGGCTGACCCGAATGAGATGGAAAAAAAATTCTTCCAGGACATCCAGAACACTCAAAAGCAAACAGTGGATAGTTTGGGAGAAACTAGAGAGGCTTTGCGGTTATTGACAGAAAAACTCCAAGGAGTTGTATCTACTAATGAGAGAGGGAGCACTTCAGAGGAGCCAATAAATCTGAAACCCACACCCTCTAAATCAACAAAAGCTATTTTCTTGCCTACAGATGAGCCACCAGTACCAAATCCAGCCCTTAGTCCTATGGAAGAGGTTACAAGTAACTTGATTGTATTAAGAGCTACTTACAATGGCTTAGATGATGACTTTCGTAGTTTGGTTCCTTTTAGAGAATATGTGGATATGATGAACACTTTGATGCCCAAGAAAGAGTACAGGAGGGAGTAGGACATAAGTGGAAGAGAGCTCAAAAATAAAATAAGCAAGTTTACAGCACCTATTTTTTATGGAACAAATAAAATTTTAGCTAGAGCATGGCTACAAAAATTACAGACCTTCTTCACACTTAACCCCATGAAGGAGAGTGATGTCATTCAATTTGCAAGTCTACACTTGGAAGATGTAGCCTATGATTGGTGGTATCATGGAATGACTACTCAAGGTCATGATCAGGTAACTACATTTGATTATTTTAGTCAAAGAGTGATAGATAGATTTGATCTCAAGGATGATGAAGAGTATTTTAAAGAATTGTCAAAGTTGAGGCAAACCAAATCAGTTAATGAGTATGTAGAAGAGTTTCAAAAAGTGGTTGTTATGGTACCTGATATGAGTGAAAAGAGGATTGTTTATCTTTTTCTTGATGGTTTGGAAGATTATGTTAAGGGTTTGGTGAAGGCTTTCTCACCCTCAACCTTACAGGAAGCTATCAAAAGAAGCTTGCAACTTGAAACTTGTGTGCCTATGAAACCAGTCACTAATCAAAAAACCTCAAATCTTTGGCAACATAAGGGGAATTTTTAGAAAAAGACTTTTCCAACACCACCACCAAAGAATGTGATAAATATAGCCAAAAAGAAGGTAGATGAAGAGACTAGGAGTGAATTACGAAGGAAAAAGCTTTGTTTCACTTGTAGAGAACCATGGGTTCCAGGACACAGATGTTTGGGGAAAGGTCAAGTGCACTATATTGAAGTTGCTTCAGAATTTGATTCAGATGAGCATGAGGAATTTCATGACACTAAGGAGGAGGAAGAAGAAGAGAAAGAAAAAGAAATCAGCAAGGATGGAACTTTAGCAGCATTATCAGGAGTCCCAAGATACCATCCCTTTCAAATTCGAGGGGTACTAGCAGGGAAAAGGTTGACAGTTCTTCTTGATAGTGGGGCAACTCACAATTTTATTGATGAGGGATTTGTCATGAAAAGAGGGCTTAAAGAAGAAGATTTTGAGGGATTCAATGTTACTATAGCTAATGGATTCACTATGCCTTGCACATGGGTGGTGAAACAACTCAAGATGACCTTAGGAGATTATGAGTTATGTGATGACTTCTATGTTGATGGCATTGCGGAGACAAATCTTGTATTGGGTGTTCAATGGTTACACTCTATTGGAGGCTATTACATGAACCATCAAACTATGGAGTTTAAATTTCATTCCAATGGGAAAGAAGTCTTATTGAGAGGCTTATCAAATGGAGCACCTAAGGTGGTCACAACAAAGAGGATGGAGAGGAATTTTTGAAGAGGACAAGTAGCATGGGCAGCAGGAGTCATAATCCATCCAACAAGCTCTCCAAAGAATCAAGGTAATTTCCATTTTGAAATTCAAAATATTCTTGATAAGCATAATATAGTTTTCAATGATTTGCCTTTGGGATTACCACTAGATAGAGGTTTTGAGCATGTTATAGAGCTAGAATAGGGTGCCAAACCAGTTATAACAACTCCATACCACCATCCAAGAGGTTATAAGGAAGAAATAGAAAAAATTATTAAGGAACTCTTGGACATGGGATTCATAAGGCCTAGCTCTAGTCCATTTGCATCATCTATGGTACTTGTCAAGAAAAAGGATGGTACAATGAGAATGTGTATAGACTACAGGGCTCTAAAAAAGAAGACCATATAAAATAGGTATCCCATACCATGCATAGATGAACTCATTGATGAGTTACATGGTGTTGTATACTTCTCAAAAATTGACTTAAGATTGGGGTACCATCAAATCTGCATGAGGAGGGAAGATGTGGAAAAGACTACTTTTAGATGTCACTATGGGCACTTTGAATTTCTTGTTATGCCATTTGGCCTCACTAATGCACCAACAATGTTCCAATCTTGTATGAATAAGGTATTCAGCAAGCATCTTCAAAAATTTGTTTTGGTATTTTTTGATGATATCTTGATTTACAATTAACATGGAAAGAGCATCTAAAGCACATAGACACTATTTTGGGAATCTTGGAGTAGCAATCCTTCTATGCTAAGCTATCTAAATGTGAGTTTTGTTTGACAGAGATCCTATATTTGGGACATATTATAAGTTCTAAAGGAGTACAGGTTGATCAACAAAAAATTCAAGCAATTTTGGATTGGCCTCCACCCACTAATCTTACACAGCTGAGAGGTTTCTTCAGGTTGTGTAGCTACTATAGGATATTTGTCAAGGGATTTTCTTAGCTTTCTGCCCCCTTGACTAATTTGAAAAGAAAGGAGATTTTATTTGGATAGAAAAGGCACAAAAAATATTTGATAAGCTTAAGGAGGTAATGAGTTCATTCCCTATGCTTGCAATTCCATATTTCTCTTTACCTTTTGTTGTTGAATGTGATGCTTCTGGAGAAGGTATAGGGGCTATCCTAACTCAAAGGGGACATCCAATAGCATTTGAGAGTAGAAAATTAAATCAATCAGAGAAAGGTTACTCCATCTATGATAAGGAAATGTTGGCAATCATGCATGCACTTCATAAGTTTAGACAATATTTGGTATGTGGGATATTCATTGTAAAGACAGACCATAATAGCCTCAAGTTCTTCTTGAACCAAAGGGATTTGAATGATCATCAACAAAAATAGGTAAGAAAATTGCAAGCTTATGATTTTGATATTGAATATGTGAAAGGAAAGAATAATGTGGTTATTGATGCTCTCTCAAGAAAGCCCACTTTGTGTTCCTTAACATTTATCTCTGTTGATTGGAAAGTCTCTATAATTTCAAAGTATGCTAAATATTCCTTTGCCACCAAGATTTTGGATAAGTTAGTGGATGATAATAGGTACAAGGTTGTTGATGAATTGATTTAGTACAAGAATAGGATCTTCTTAGTGTCAGGATCAAAAACTAAGGAGAGGATAGTGAGGGCCTTTCATGACACACCTTTGGCTAGTCATCAAGGATACTTCAAGACATACAGGCAATTTAGAGAGTAGTTTGCATGGAAGGGTATGAAGGGGGATGTCCTTAAACACATTAAGGAATGTATGGTATGCCAACAAAACAAGAGTGAGAAAATTTTTCCTGCAGGGTTGTTGCAGCCACTTCCTATTCCTGAACAAAAATGGGAAAGTATTTCCATGGACTTCATCACTAGGTTGCCCAAGGTTCAAGGTAAGGATTGCATATATGTGGTGGTAGATAGACTAACTAAGTATGCACATTTCTTTCCCATCACATCTGATTTTAAGGCATCACAAGTGGCAGAATTGTTCTTCAAGGAAATTTTCAGGTTACATGGCTTGCCTAGAAACATTGTCAGTGACCGGGACAGTAGATTCCTCAGCTCTTTTTGGAAGGAGCTCTTTCATTTGGTAGAAACTTAACTCACTCCTAGTACTATCTATCACCCTCAAACAGATGGACAAATAGAGATAAATAATAAATAGATAGAGGGATATTTGAGGAACTATGTTTCAAATCAACAACATGCTTGGGTGAAATGGTTGCACCTAGGGGAGTATTGTTACAATACATCTCATCACATGTCTATTGGTATGCCTCCTTTTCATGCTCTTTATGGTTATGATACCCTTTCCTTTGTTGATCTAGTACTTTTAGATAGAAAAGTACCTGCAGCAAGTGATTTCATTAAGCAAAGCCAAGACATAATAAGGTCCCTCAAGGATAATCTACAACATGCACAGAACCAACAGAAGTTGTATGCTGATAGGAAAAAGACTGAAAGATCTTTTGAGGAGGGAGATTTGGTATTTTTTAGGTTGCAGCCATATAAGAAAATCACCTTGAAGAGGAGTGGGGTAGAGAAGCTCAAGCCAAGGTTCTATGGGCCTTATAAGATCATCAGGAAGGTAGGAGAGGTAGCTTATGAATTGGAGCTCCCACCAAACAACAAAATACATAATGTTTTCCATGTCTCTTGCTTGAAGAAGGTTCTAGGCCATAAAAATATAGTATCTATAGAATTAACACCTCTTGATGATGAAGGGAAATTAGTCTTAATACCAGAAGAGGTTTTGGATACAAGAGAGAAAAGATTGAGAAATAGGAGCATTACAGAGCATTTGGTCAAATGGAAAGGATTACCATTGGAGGATGAAACTTGGGAAGGAGCACATATTCTTGACCATCCCAACCTTCATTTCTTGAGTACAAGAAATATTTGGGAGGAAGGACTTGTCATGTCCCCTTTTCAAATAATTAAAAATAATAACTTTTGCTAAGGCTGGCAGGCTCAAAAAGTGAAGTTTCAGGAAAAGGGAATAATATTTGGAAACCGATGGATTAATAAATGATAATTATTATTAAAATATATATTATTGACCCCTCTTGGTCATGAGTTAGGGTTATGCCCTCTTTTAAACAGGTTTGGAGGCATTTCGGGCTCTTTCTAGAACTTGATTTTTGCTCATTGCTTTGTTGTTCTTCAGAGGCTGCCAAACCTATGGAGAAGGAGACCCAAAGATGGGATTTTTAAAGTTTCTAGGAAGGCTAAGGATGGTATTTTGAGGCCATTCCATGTGCAAGCTCATGCAGAGTTTTCCCTTGTGCTGAACAGTGCAAATTTGTGAGTTTTCGGGTGTGTTTCTTGTAAGAGTTTGGTGTTTCTGGTTGAGTATTTCATATCAGTTTGGTTTTCTGCTATATTTTAGACATTTTTATGTTAAAATAGAGCTGAATATATTTCTTGGGTCGTGGTTATACTTCTATGATAGATTATTAGTGTTTTATGGTGTTTCTGGGCTATTTTGTGTTGTTTTCAGGAGCCTGATGAGCATTGTTTTTGTCCTCTATTTGGGAGCTGTTGTGTAAACTCTATATAGATCTAGGAATGTCATTTTGTAGGCTATTATGTTGGTTAAATTTCTATAAAAATTTATACTTTCAGATTTATCAATAATATGTGAAGTTGTGAAGTTTTTGGCACTATTTCGAGCATACCTGATTTGGGTTTTATTGAGAAATTGCATAATCTTTCAAAGTGTTGATTATTTGATTTAATAATCTGATTAGAGGACTTAAATATGATATAAAAATTAGAAATGGGACATTCCATCCACCAATCATTTCTAAATTTGAAGGATATCGTTACAATTGTAACAAGTATGATCACAAAGCATTTGAGTGTAGATCAAGGATGGCTAACAATACAAGGAATCCAAACTTCAATGTTTACTGCAATAATTTTAATAGGTATGGTCATGAGTCTGAATATTGTAGGTCACAAATGAAGAATTTCAAATGGGTACCTAACTGAAAGAATATTGCAAACAACCAACAAGTTTCAACAATACCATGGGACTACAATACAATAATTTCATGTACAGCATGTGGGAGATTTGGACATATTTTTGCAAATTGCATTTTGATGCATGGAAGGAACAATAGAAGGTCATGGATAAATACTAGAATGGTATGTTTTCACTTTCATTAGGTCAGTCACCTAGCCAAAGACTAAAGGTACTGAGCCAAAGCTCCAACCAAGGAACAAACAAATGAAACTCTTTAACTAAATTTTGAAGAAATAAGAGATCAGATGAATAGAACATGGAGAAAGAAGTATCTAGATGATGGAACTGCACTTGGAACAATTGATGGAACCTCATCCTCTGGATTGAGTTCACCTACCTTCACCTAATTGGTCAAAGGTATGTGTAGGAACTATGAGCTAAAATTCAATCTTAAATTGGTTCCTAACATTTGTGCAAAGATCTATATGATCATATTTAGATGCATTTGGATACATGTGGTGAAGTTGACATTTCATGTTTTGATTGGTGAGAGACTATATTATTTTTTTTCATTTGGTGTAAGGAAGTGTATTGTTAATCGGTAAAAAGGGAGTCAGTGATAGCATTAAACGCTAAAATTATAGTTGTTGGAAACCCTAATAGAGGAAAAGGTATAAATAGACCCTTTGCTATTTTATTTTTACCTTACATTTTCAAAATAATTTGAGCACTTTGCAGAAACAAGTCCTTTGAGAGAATTCAAGTGATTAATTGAGCAGATCTAAGCATTATCAAGGTTATTTAAGTAATTTTTGGTGTTTTCTTGAGTTGTGAAAATGTGACCGAGTTTATATTCAAATGTAACCCTATCTCAATCAAGAGTTTATATAGTTGAGTTGATGGCACCTAAAGTACATAAGCATGTTTTTAATGAGAATATTGATCCTATTAATCCAAAGCATAAGCTTCCACCAGCTAAAGTTGGTGAATCTGATAAGATGGGATCCATATCCTCAATTCCTTCAAGATTAATTTTGATTGAAGACATTTGTTCCTTCTTTCATTACAAGATCAAAGAGATCTTCCAAGTTGATATCAATACATCCTACCAAAATTTGTGTGAATGGGAAGCTAGAATACAAACATATCCATTTGGAAACCAAGGGTTTAGTGCATGCCATGCATGTACCAAGTGTGTTCAAGACTAAATGGATGAGTATTGTCTTAAGACGAGTTCATGACCAATTCATGTGGCTCAATGCACCAGTCAATATTACAAAATTTGTGTTACATATTGTGATTGGTTATCCAATCAATGATAGACCAAAGGCATACTATAAGAGAAATGACAAGAACAAGTTGTGTGAGTTGACACAAGCAAAATGGGATGGAAGAGGTCTCAAATTGTCAATTGTGGAAGATCCTAAGTTAAGATTTGCATGCAATGTCATCTCCTACTAAATCTTCCAATCCTCTTAGGTAGATAGTGCACTATGTGGAGCTATGGACATTTCCTACAAGATAGTGAAGAAGGATATGAAGATTGATTTATGTGAGATCCTATTGAAGCAGCTTGATGATAATATGAACACCATTCGGAAAGAAAAGATGAACACTTTGAAGTTCAATTCATTATTGGTATGTATATTTTTCTACTTTTAGAACTTTTTCCCATCAATCAGTAATGTAGTATGGAGTGTGGATAAACCGATCATATATAATATTAATGAATTCATTCAAAGTTTAGGAGACAACTTTGATATGATAATGAATAATTATTTTTCTAAGTTCCAAACTAGAATGCACAAGAAATTTAGAATTCCACCTCAGCTAGTGGAAAAATACCAAGACACTATTTTTTTTAAAGTGGATACCGACACTTGCATAGTAAAGGTTGTGGAGCCTAGGACCATTTGGCTATATCCAATGAGATATGAAATGGATATTGACACTACATCAAAGTAGATTGAAGCTTTATTAGCTAAATCGGTTGATAAGAGAGAAAATCGATACGGGACTTATGAAGAAGTGAAGGACAAGATAAAACTAGGTATATTGATACCTAAGGCATAGAGGAAAACTAGTAGAATGATCAGTAGTTTGTCAGAGAATCTAGGAGTTACTATTGAAGAAGATGAAGTTGGTCCTTCTGAGATCAAGGGAAAGAAAATAAGAATGAAAAAGGAAACCCCAAGCCCAATCAGTACAAGACCATTGAAAAGGTCTTCATCTACACTGAGAGAGAAGAAGAAACTAGAGTTAGAGAAATCAAAGACTAAAACATATATGAGAGAAAAGAAAACATTTGGTAGACCAAGGAGAAAGATAAAGGTACAAAAAGATAGTGAGACTGAATCGGAAGATTTGAGAAACTTTAAAGTTGTGCAAAACCAGCCCCCAAAATTGAGAAACCTAGATGAGTTTATTGAAAATCTCAAGAATTGTGGAGGTTTTGCAAGAATAAAATATGCAAAATATGAAACAAGTGATGAAGAAAAAGAAAAGATTGAGGAGGCAGTTGTTTTTACACTGCATAAATTTAGAACTATTCTGATTGATATGGCCAATTGAATACCAGATGAGCTATACAAAAAGATAGATGCTAGATGAAAGTTTATTTGATCAATAGTTTGTTAGAGAATCTAGGAGTTACTATTGAAGAAGATGAAGTTAGTCCTTTTGAGATCAAGGGAAAGAAAATAAGAATGAAAAAGGAAACTCCAACCCCAATCAGTATAAGACCTTTGAAAAGGTCTTCATCCACACCGAGAGAGAAGAAGAAACTAGAGTTAGAGCAATCAAAGCCTAAAATATATATGAGAGAAAAGAAAACATATGGTAGATCGAGGAGAAAGATAAAGCTACAAGAAGATAGTGAAATTGAATAAGAAGATTTGAGAAAATTTAAAGTTGTGCAAAACTAGGCCCCAAAATTAAGAAACCTAGATGAGTTTATTGAAAATCTCAAGAATTATGGAGGTTTTGCAAGAATAAAATATGAAAAATATGAAACAAGAAGTGATGAAGAAAAATAAAATATTGAAGAGGCATTTGTGTTTACACTGCATAAATTTAGAACTATTTTCGTTGATATAGCCAATCGAATACCAGATGAGCTATACAAAAAGATAGATACTAGATGGAAGTATGCTATGACTTTCGAGAAGCAAATAAGGGAAAGATCCCTAGCTATTAATGTACCTGAGTTGTTGGTACAAGATATTAAATAAGCATTAAAGAGATACTCTAAGATATTTCATGTAAAGATAAGAGCATTGAAAATCATGGTCGGTGAACTTGAAATAGTGCAAAGTGAAATAGATGGTATATGGAGAAAGATCTGCTTTCTCGACCAACCAACCAAGACCAAGGAGAAACATGGTAAGTCAAATCCTATTGATTTGACAATAGAAAAATATGAAGTGATTATTGAGGATATCACTAACAAAGACCCAACAAAAGAAATAACTAATGATGAAGATGTGATGGCAACTAAGGATAAGGATACTGAGCAAATAAACATTGATGATACATCTAAGGAAAAATTGATGGATGTAGATCCAATTATTGAACAAGTAGTTGATTTTCCTGAGATTCATGATGTCATCTCAAAAGTGATTAAATAGATTCCTACTGATGTAGAGAAGTCCATCGAACAAGAAAAGGAGACAGAACCAAAGAAACTGAGGACACCAAAGAGACTGAGACAAATTCAAGTCAGAATACAAAGCCGGTCATCTCTACCAAGACTATAGGTCAACATCAACCACAAGTACAAGATAAGGAGAAGCCAAAGAAGAAGGAAAAGGATAAAGAGGAAGAGAAGAAGGAAGAAAAGAAATAGGAAGAGAAGAAGGAAGAAAAGTAAGAAGAAGAAAGAGAAGAAAGAATAGAAGATACAATTATAGCCACTACATCTGATGTAAATTTTTCTACTAGAGAGAGTGTACAAATTGAAAATAAAAAGTCAAAGAAGAGAAAGCATGAGAAGGAAAAAGTTGACTTAAGTCAACCAATTGTAATTCCAAAGGTAGACATATCCACCCTAAGCCCTAAAGAGCTATCATAATTTGGATATCTATTGAAGATGAAATTTTCACAAGATAAATTGCTAGCAAAGAAACAAAAGATTGATGTGATAGAGAGTGTTAAGGGGATACTACAAGAGATTGTCCCCGATGTTGATATAAATGAGAAGGGAAATCTACTTAGCCAATTGGAAGAACTATTCAAATAAATCAATCAACATGGTACAGAGACCACCAAGTATTTGATGCAAGTACACAGAAAGAAAATGGAAAATAAGACTATTGGAGAGTTACTTCAAGTAGTTTCCTTGGATAAGGTAGCACTTTCTAAATTGGTTGCAGAATTGGGAACCAAGTTGCAAAATATTATTTTATTATTTAAAAAGATTTGTTTAATTTTAAATTTTACTAAGAATATCAAGGAGAAAGATGAATTTTTTGAAAAAGAGACGACCGGGCAACTAAGGAAGGTCACAACCGAGCCTGGATCATTTCAAGTATACTATCAAAGATTGAAACATTTAATGGGGGTGCAGTAGGAGCTGAAAAAAGAGGAGAATAAAATAAGAATGGATCTCATGGAGTTACAAACAATTTTGATACCCTAGATTGAATTACTACATAAACAAATTCATAAGGAAAATGAGTTAGTGAATACCCCTGATATCAGTGCTATAGATAGCATGATTAGTCTTGCAGCTGGCATTGGTAAAAAAAATTTAAATGTTGTAGACACTAAAGGAATCATCGGAGACATCCCTAAAAGATGAAAAGAAGAGGTACAAATACATTTTTTATAAGATTCCTCAATCGGATCCCAGTAAGTAATTTTTTTTTGGCATTTTTGTTAGGAAAGGGGGATAGATATATATGCTATAAGGGGGATAGATATATGTATATAAAAGGGGAATATAATGATAAGGATATATTATATATGGATTATTTCCATAGTGGGAGTTATGAAGCTAAAGAGTTATAAGGGAGTTACTGAGAGTTCATACATGGTCAAATTTTGGTTAAGGATACAAAATTTTGATGACTTTGAAGTTTTTGTTAAAGATGCCAAACTAATGCCAAAGGGTGAGATTGATACTCCTAACGAGTTATTTTGTTGTCATTAGTTTTTTCAAAGTCATTTTTATTGTCAAAGTTAGTCAATAACGAAAATAAGATAGTTGGTAAAGGCAGAGATAGTTTCGGTAAAGGGAAATGAGCGACAGACACCAAGCAGTGCAAATTAGTTTCTGAGTCAAAGTATATGACAATAGTTACCAAGACAAGAGTATACATGTTACTGAGTAAGATAAAAATATGTTATCAAGTAACACAATATGACATAAAAGAATCTAATAGATGCATTGAATCTGGAGACCGAGCAAAAAACATTTTACAGATTCTAAGGAGATTGTTTAGTAATACATTGGAGATTTAAACAAGATGATTATGCATGATTACAAGGTAAGACCCACCAATGGAAATTAAGTGGAATATATTCTTTGAAGATGTAACCAATGCTAGCAACATTTAAGGAGAAGAATCTACAACATTTCCACCGCTTCTAGATTGAGTATAAAAGGATCAAAGTATGAAGATCAAAGATTCAGTCAGAGAGTAGTGCAAAGAAGAAAAGTTACAGTGAGAAGGTGATGAAGAGAAGAGAAGATACTAAGTAACAGAGTAGTAAAAACATAATTGTGAATGTGAATCAGAGTTGAGGCTACCAAGTATAGAATTTAAATTGTTAGTGAAATACAGAATGAGGTAAATTATATTGAGTCTAACAAGCATATGTTGATGCATCATTACAGAAATTTTTTGTTACTGATTTATTATGTAATCAAAATTGTAAAATCTCTTAATCGAGTAGGCCATAATAGGTCTTAATTTGTAAATCCTTTAACAGGGTACTTCTCTTAGATAAGAGTTGTAAAATCCTTTAGCAAGGTAGACTAAATAAGTCTTTATACTCTTAGCAAGGTAAATATTCCTAACAGGGTAAGCTATCATAAATAACTAAATTTTGTAGCTCTAACCGAGAAAACTTTTTATTTTAGTAGTGAAGTATTGTGGGTGTCATCTCCACCACATTATTTTCCTCTAACCAAGGATTTTTGTGAGACCAAAAATCATGGTGTTACAAGTTGTAAATTATGTTTTTGATTTATATGTTTTATGATATTTCATGCAAAGTTTTCAATTCAATGAATGGTTAGAAAAGTAGTTAAAATTTTTTGGAGTACTGATTGACCCCTCCCCTCTCGGTACTTAACTTTCCATAATTAATCCAAAATTCTCATATAATTACATATTGATACATGTGAAATACAAGGAGTATAACTACATCAAGGAAATATCATAAGTGCAAAGACAGAGAGAGAGAGAGATAGAGATGATAGACTACAACTGATTGAATATCTTAAGGAAGAGATTGACAACTGATTGAACACTTCAAAGATAGAGATTGATGATTATCAAGCTACAAAGGTATATGTGAGATATTAAATTAGTTATTATATTGTCATTGATGTCAACTAGTTTTGACTGTACTTATCATGATAGTTACAAACATCTAAGGAAGGAAATAATGGTGAAGGAATGAGATATTAACACAAAGATGAGATGTATGAGAAAGATATGGATATGGTATTCATTGGGTAACTCATTGATGAGTCTATGAAATTATGTTGGTGATTTGATTGTATTACATAATTCTATTATGGATTGAAGATCAAGAACGTACAAGTTTATGTGGTCGATAAATGAAGAACTTACTATACACCGAGCTGAAAATAGTGTACACCAAGAAAGTGTAGTGTATACCAAGTACAGTGTTAACTGAGCTAGAAGTCACTGACACATCACGGTATTGACTGAGAGAAAGAAATAAATGGAACATATGACTGCTGACTAAAGATGATGATTAAAAGTATCAGATTTCCATAATCTATTTCAAATGGTCAATGTGCTTCTGGATTATATTGTATATATTTTTAATCATCAATATAATCCAGAAGCACATTGACCAATTAAAGATGATGAGCTGGACAAATGTGGATGATTCTCAGGTTAAAGATAAAGTTTTTTATGATGATTAAATGACTAATGAAATTCAGGGATGATCGAATGAAGGAGAATGAAACGTGTTATAGACATAAATTCTAAGGAAGGTTGAAGTGGAAAAATCAATGGTGAATATTAAGAGCCAAAATGTATGGGTGAGAAGAAAATGGTTTATTATGTCTATAAAAGGAGACAAGAGATTCATAATTAATTATGGAATAAAAGTGAGAAGATTGCTTTCATGTGAAGCTAGTCAAAAAGGTTGAAGACAAAACTGAGAAAATCTGCAGACAACACTGAGCATTAGAGAAAGGAATTAACTAAGCAGAACAGAGTTGGAGGATACAAAGGAATTGAATTGAGAATATTGGCCAGAGGAATTTTGAGCTTAGCATAGATCTAAAAATCTGAAAAGAAAATTGTATTTGAATCTGATCATTTACTGTTGCATTCTAACCATTGCTACAGATAAATCTCTTAACCGAGTGGGACTTAACAGTCTTTATATTTTATTATGACATTCAATGAATGTTGATTGTTTTCATATTAACCCCATGGTGAATGTTTGGTCCAAGAACTTTTAGTGATAAATCCTCTAACCAGGTCATACCTTACAGTGTGTTATTGTAACCTTTAACAGAGTTGGCTCTTAACCAAGCTCACTTCAGAAGAGTGAAATTATTTTGGGTTACTGGTCCCAAGTGGTTTTTCCCCTAATAGGGTTTCCACATTAAATATCAAAGTGTTATATGTGTATGGATGAGATGAATTGTTATTTTTATTTACACATTACAATTATTGGTTTGATCGGTATATACACTAGTTAATTTATTGGTATTCGATTAATGAATAGAAAGGCACATATAAAGTTTTACCGAGTTGTTTAAATGATTTGAAAAAAAAATTAATACATCGGGGAGTATTTGGGATTGTAGGATAATTGGACTTAACTAATTCACCCCCCCCCCTCTCAATTATTTAACAAGAGAGACAGAGAGAGAGGGGGAAGGTGAGAGACATTGGGACAACTTGATACATGTACATCGATCTCCAATGGTGATTGGTCACACCACACAACCACATGGTACCCTTAGGCCCACCCCACTATACTCATGGAGATAACCATATGGCCCAAACACTCATGCAATGAACCATGCAAAAAAGATCACATACACTCAAAAAATACAAGCATCCAAACACAATGAGAAACCATCATAGAGACCAAGTCCACAACACATGCAATGGATAACCAAGTATATCAATTACCATAACCAAAATAAATACAAGAGAGGCATCAAATGCACTGTCTAAAGGGTCACTACTTACAACTACATAAGATATGGGTGAAGAGTTTAAGAATGGGAGTATCGTCACATAGCCCCATGAGCGACTCATGCGGAGCCAAGAACTTCCTCTCATAGAGATGATGAAGCTCGACATGCTAGATCAGCGTCCCACGAATGACCAATCATTCTCTAATGCATCATTTTCCTATGGGATCACTTGAGACATGCATGAGCAATCAAATTTATTCTTTGATGTGTCCTTAGCCTATGAGAACACTAAGGCATGCATGAGGGATCTATTTTATCTTTCTTACATATATCATCTTCAATTTACCCTTAGCCCTTGAGCACTAAGGCATGCATGAGGAATCAATTCTCTCTTATTTATATGTTTTTACCCCTATTTATTTTTTTAAGTTGTCATGTTATATCTTGTTAAAGAAACTCTCCAATGGGTTACCCCATTGAGAGCCACTCGAATATGGCTCCACACCCATCCCAAGCTTATGACTACAATATAGCACAATGACACAATGCAATGATATTTCATGTCATATAAGTCCATTACTTAATATACTCTAGTCAACAATGTTCATGACATACATAGAATGGTTCCAACCAAGTATATAAGTCCACATTGATCCCCAATTGAATCTCATGTGTCATTATTTTTACATATACATACTCAAATTATATGAACCATTATTACAATATAAATTTAATATCAAATCTCACCCAAACATCATAAATGGGAGAAATACCTCAACCAGTTGCATACAATCCATACAAGCAAAATTCATCAAATTTTCAAACCAAATTGAAAATCCAAAAGAATCCATTAGGATACAGATGAATAGCTCACAATAGGATGGTGGAATCAATTCACGAGTTTACAACTACAATAACAAAAATTCATAGAAACAGATTGAAAAATTTATAGCTATATTTTTCATATCATCCTGAGACTAGGGTGCTAAGAAACAACTCATCGGAGATAATCAACCTAACAATGGCTTAAATATGATTCGGTGTTTACTAATAGAGATACATTCTTGAAGTTTAATATCCAAGACAAAGCATTATTGAGGCTTCTAATCTTCAGATCAGCCTTTTCACTATGTGGCATTAGGAATATTTTCACCCAGTAATATCTCTTTTCAATCTATTTGACAGATTGGTTTTACATTTCATGATTGATAATAAGATAGATAGTAACAATGGCTATTATTATAAAACCATAAAATCATGACTATGGAGAAAGATATTACTGTGTTTGAAAATATGGTTATAGTTAAGATCAAGATTAAGTAAATGACCAAGTATTAGTAGTTTTAGCAAGCTTAGGCAAGATAAAACTCTTATGGTTCAGTATCTCTCTCCACCATTGCTACCAACAATATAGGGAATGAGAATACCAAAGAATATCTATCAATATGAAGGTAGTGGAAGTATTGGTTGTCAGTATGTATAATGGTAATATTATAATCAAATTTTAATATTAAAGCATACTATGGCTAATATTTATACACATCCATATTTACACTTGTAGATATTTATTTGAAATCTTCCTTCTCTTTTTTGTTCAGTAACTTTTTACAGAAGCTCCTATACAATTTTACCCTATGCAAAATAAATCCTAGAAAGAACCTTTAGAGTACTAAATAGATTATGATGTGCTATGGGCTATGGGCGTTGAAAGATCTGGTTTAATTTAATCAATGTTATCTAATAAATTCCTATTCATTGTTATCAAGAAGGTGATTGGCAAAGATTTATAAATTATATTATCACGATGGGTCGTTCAAATCCAAATTGGGATTTCGGTTAAGATTATCTCAATATCAAGGAAGTAAAGGTAGAACAAGACGTCTCTTTTTTAAGTGCAGAAACTTATAATGATATTTATAATTAGGTTAACTTTCAATCATTATAATATAAAATTATGCATCTGAATACCTAGTAAACGATATAAAATATATAGATCCATATACATACATACCTCTATATACATATACACTAAAATAGATATATATATTTACACATAAATATTAACTTTCTATATAAATTATATATATATATATACACATGTATATATATACACATTTATATATCTTTAAGCATTCTTGCCCCACAAAGATAAGAATTTTATATTCAAAAGACATAGAATTAGATACCTTTTGGGTGATTTTTCGTAATTTCTTGTTGTGATCTTGTGGTTCCTTTGATTTGTACTTTGTATAAGTGTATGGCTCAATTTGTTGTTACCTTTATTAGAAGGAAAGTAGTAGGTTCCAGATTGCTTAAAATAAGGATGTATAATTATCAAAGGAATATTTTGGAGAAGGGATCTTTTATGCTATTGCTTGTTTGTTCAGCTAAAGGAGTGATCATTCCATTCTCTAGTCTAGGTTTCTAACCAAAGATGAATACATGTTGTTTACTAATATAGTATAAGCTATGACAGATTTAATTTGATGAGACATTTAATAAATTTCACTCATATACACTAACCAGCTAGTGAATGTAGGGAAGGGGGGTAAGTTTTCAAAGGTTATTTTTTTACAATTATTATTATAGTAGATTTTCCTTAAACTTATTTGTTCAGCTAGTCTTTATAATAAATGAGAATGATATCCCCTTGTCATCCTAAGGTAAATAAAATGATGTATTAATATTATGGAAATTATGCTAACAAGTATAATGAGGTAAGGCCGAGTGATTTGAACAGGATAAAATTAAGAAGAAACTCTGGATGAAGACTATCTACCTCGGCTTATCTTCAAAAATAGTTGTTGAATCTGAAAAAGCATCATGATTCAAGATGGGATTGTATAGTGTATTATGTAATAGGCTATGCAATGTATATTAAGTAAACTATAAATTAATCCTCAAAAATTTCTTTAATTGGGGTACACCCTATAGATCAAGCATTGTAAATAGGGGGATGCCCCTATATTTCTAGTTCATGTAAATAGGGGAATGCCCCTATCTCACTAGCTTTGTAAATAGGGTAATGCCCTATCTTTAATATGCTGGACAGATGTCTCAGGTAAGACTAGAGGTTTTTTTCTCTATTATTTCCTACCAGTGCCCACACTGAATGGAGACTCATGTATATAATTTAAATAATTAATAAAATTAATCATGGCCTCAGCCTTTAACCGATCAAAAAAAATGAACCTTTTTTAATATTAGTTATCAAGTAGTACATTACAAAAAATCATTGTTCAATGTACATAGACATTATGTACAACCGCTTATCAGCTCATGACATGATAGAGATTTATATTTCAATATTACAGTTTGAAGCAAAATACATCGACCTACATATAGATCTATTCAAAAACTATACAAAAAGGAACATATTTTTAGTGAAAATAGGAGAGAATTCTCTGCACCCATGCCTCCCAACCCTTAGTTCCATCCATCTAAGATCCTTGTTTTCATGTATGTGATGAGTGTATGGTTGATCAATCAGCTCAGCACTAGGATGTCTACCACCAGTATGAATATTAATGGAATGGTTGCATTTTTCTCAATACTGCATATTTCTCTTTGTCCATTTGTTCTTTGATCTCTACCATGGGATTGTTCAGTGCTACCTCCATAGGTGTCCACTTTGCTTCCTTTTTTTCCTATGTGTATCTATGGGATATTTCCCATGTGAATACTTTAATTATGCCATCCTTGAGGAGACCTTCAAACTTTTTCTTGTTTAGTCTCATCACCCCCAATACATGATCATCAATGATGTGGTAAATGAGTCTCTGTAGAGACTCGGTAAGGTGTCTATATCTACCACAAAAGATATTTATTTTTCTTAGTTTCCAAATATGCCATAGTACCTTAATAGAAAAGCTAGACAAAAAGAAATTATAGTTCTTCCTAAGGCTCTTGATGCATCCAACTCTAGAAAATAAGAAATCAAAAAACACATGATAGGTGGTTTCCAAGAGCTTGCAAAAGGGATAGATATTAGTCTCACCAAAAGGCATTTTAAGCGGCAATTTGTGCAAAGTGAGGCAACACATGAAGCATTTATTTTTAGTTTCAATAGGTTTGGCCCACAAATTATCAAAACATTATCTCTAAACATCAAGGTCCAAGTTCACAGTCTAATGGATATTGACATGGATGATGATAGAATCATCATCAAACAAAACAGAATATATTTTCTTGGATTTACCACTCAGACCAAGGACAATGTCATCAAGAAATTTGAAGGAAGTCATTCAAGAATCATTAATGTCCTAAAGCCTTGGAAGGGCTAGGGTGGAACATTCCTCCCTCAAAATAGAGAAAGTCCTCCATTGGGATTGGGGGATATCAAATCTCTTCCATAACTCCTACCACCTAATTAGTCTACCATCTATGATAATGTCAAAAAATTTCCTTATACCCTTGGTTTCCCAACTTCTAGTAGATAAATCTTGCAGTAATTTCAATGGTTTGTCCCCATGCATTAAATTCCACCATATAGACCTCTTACCACATAACCTATTATGTTATGTTATAATCTTGTTGTTAGAGAGCAGATGCCTCACATTCTCCCAACCCTTCCAAATGGATTTATAGGCACTTGAACCAGTCATTTTGATTGACATCTTACCAACCAATAGATCATTAAGATGGAGCCCCTTTCAAGAGGGTGTTTTTCTCAAAACCACCCTACTAATATTATGTCTAAGATTTTCCAAGGCTCATCTCCCATAAAATCCTTAAGTATCCATTTGACAACTAGATCCAACCCTTGTGTCTTGAGGTCTTTAAGCCCCATACCACCTCTTTTTTTTTTCTCATGGTACATCATTTCCATTTGATTGCATGCCTCTTTTTATGTCTTTTACCATCAGACCAGTGATCGTCTCTAATTTGTTTCTAGACAAACTTAAATTGATAGTGATTACAAAGCCAAGTTGAGGAGTAGTATATGGTATAAGACAAAATAATCTATTGGCACACATGAAACCTAGCAACCAAGGGGAGATTGATTATTCCAGTTCCCCAACTTTTTTACTATAATCCCCTTAATCTAGTCCTGCATCTCCTTTAGGCCCGGATCAATAGAAAAGGGTATTACAAGGTATCTAGCAAGGTGTCTTGGACCACCCCCCCCCCCCCCCCATGGTAGAGAAAAGTTACCAAGCCATTATGGAGGGGATTCATCCCATCCCAACAACATAGATTTAGGAATAGAGACTTTTCTCCCAAAGGCCTCACAAAAGAGATTTATTTTAGTCATCAAAGCATTAACATTACCCTCCTCTAGTTCCAAAAATATAGTCATATCATCAGCAAATTATATATTTGAGAGATCCTCCTTGCTAGGCAATTGGATAGCTCACTAGTACATTTGAGACCTTTTTCTGACAGTTGAGCATCTGAATTTAGATAGTAAACTGTCGATTAAGTGACACCACATGGTGTTGCAATTTTGTAGTCGAAAAAACTAATGGTTCTATCAGGCATCGTAATTATGACAACCTTGGCCATCGCTAAAAGAGGGTGCCAACATAGTGAGAATGTCGTCAGACATATTTGTATCTATCGCAATTGGGACACCTACCCATTGCAACAAATAACATATGACAACGACCCATCAAAAGATTCTGATGGGTAGCCATCATTCGTAACATGTTCACTGATGAAAATGCTCTTAATGCGATGGATATCCATTGGAAGTTTAAAATGTATATCTGTCATTTATGGTTTGTAACGATGACTATGATGTACATGCATGGACATGCGTCGAAGAGTTATGACGGTTATCCATCGTTTATGGTTGTTTTCTGACAATGATGCATTTAATGCGATGGATGGATGTTGGATGTTTGCGATGGGAAATTGTCACTGTTTTAAAGTCATCGTAGTTACAATGACAATGATTTTTTTAAAATATATATATATTTGTCAATCGAGTTGGTATCAATTCAGAACGGTGTTCTTGCAAATCTGGTTCCTGCTTGTGATTTGGTTATGGATCATTCAGAGATAAATTTATAGTAGATTCGGTAGCGGCTCATGGATTATTGTGTTGAGTCTAGAGACATGGATTTGGAATGGATCCTATCGAATCAAGACTTGTGACAACAACTGCTCTAGCACAATTCAGAGATAACATTGTAGTAGATTCGGTAGTGACTCATGGATTATTGAGTCAAGTCTAGAGACTTGGATTTGGAATGGATCCTACTAAATCAAGACTTGTGACAGCAACTACTCTAGCACAAGAAGCTAGTATGATGATCAGAGATGCATTCTTCCTGATGTTTTCATGGGATATATGCGAACCTGATTGCATTCAGATCTGATTCAAGTGACTTCTTGACTTCTTTGGTCCAAATTTGATGTGTGGGTTTGCGGTGTAGTCGATATATATTTGTCGTACATGGATTGAGATCTTAAATTATTGAGCTTCTCTTTGTTTTGAGAATATTTTAACATTCTCTACTTAACAGGGCCAACCACATGAAGGTGGAAGCTCATTTAACCCCTCCTAGGGGCCTCTTATGACCCTTTACGACATTTTAAGATCTCTAAGATGTATTCTTAGGGATCGTAAACGGTCGTAAAGGGTCATAAGGGGTCCTAGGACACAACAGCTAAGAAACATAAATGTAGGCATCATGGTCACAAGTTTTTGGAAACACAACATAATTGAGTGGTATACCCAGATGATGCAATGCAACTACTCCTCCAGTTCCATGTCTACACTGTGTAAACAAAACCCAAAGATGAAGAATAAATTTAGAGAGCACAGGAGGCCTGGAGGAGAGCTATAACAACCAAAATAATATAGGGACCTATATTACTTTGGTTGTTCTCGCTCTCCTCTGCTCTCTAAATTTATTTTTTATCTATGGATTTTGTTTACCGCAGTGTAAACTTGGAACTAGAGGAGTGATATATATTCGTGTTGCATCGCCTAGGTATACCATTCAATTATGTTGTGTCTCCAAAAAATTGTGATTATGATGCCTACATTTATGTTTGTCAGCTGTTGTGATATCTACATTTATGTTTCTCATTTGTCATGTTTATGTGCATGTTCTTTATGCGTATCTACTAGAAATTCTAAAAAAAAATTTAGTATCTACAATAGCCCTCTGTTAACCACATTTATGCATATGGTCCCAACAAAGTTGTGCACAAACTACACAAAGAAGGCATCGCATAAATATGATTTTTTCTTTCTCCATTGAAGCAATCTTGGCGGCACTAGCTGCCTCTCGAACCTTGCACAAGTTGCACTCATTTCCTACATCAGGTATAGATGTAGATGGGGTAGATGTAAATGTGGTTTGATCGACCCACCGAAAGGATTTACATCCAGTATTTCCCTGACAATACCAAATGTACATCAGTTCTTCATAAAATGATTAGTTGTTACATTATTTTAAAACATAAAATATAATTACGTATCCAGACCTTTTTCCTATTTGGGAAAACCCAAAATTGACACCCAGGATTACTTGTTGTGTGTGACATCTTCAACATTCGTGGGCCAACACCACATTGACACATAGGCACATTGACCAAAGTCATCGATGCTATTTCGACAAATATTGCATTATCACAAATATTGCATTGTCATTATTTTTTTCATTCATACTAATTATAATTACAATTAAAAGAAACATACTAATGTAGACTTACACATTTTTTTGCTAAGTCAAATTCTTTGGTTTAAATCACTAGACATTCAAAACAAAATGACAAACCAAAGACAACCATGCAATTGTAAAGAAAGGTAATTTGCTTAATCATGTCACTAATTTTTTCATGTCTAAATACTGGTGTCTTTCAAGTGATTTGATTCTTGTCATGCCCACTACAAATGAGAACAGTCTTAAATAGTGAGGTTGTTGAAGCATATAAATATTAAATACACTCTTTTAGAATGAAATTTCTCTTAACAAAAGATCAAAGATATATAAGTAGGACATATAAAACAAGGTGAATAAGAGTAGTACATATAAAACAATCGTTAGAACATGCCAAACATCTGGCATAATTATACATTACATTCATGTAATTTATATTCTTCTTCATCCATCTCATCATCAAGATCATCATCGATGATGACATCATCACCACCACTATTGTCATCATCGTCATCATCACCATCAGTATAGTACCCCACCCCTAGTCTGATTTTATTAATGTTATAATTTTTTAGAATGATGGATTATATGTTAGGAAATAATTGATGCTTACGATTTTACTAACCCCATACTTGCATGTATATGGTTGATGCGTTTGTTTTATTTTTCTATTTGATGTGTCTGATGTGGTTGAGGGACGGAGTCATAGTTACTTGCTTGTGAGATCCACATGATCAGCCGATCCCTGCCATTGTCTGTTATATATATATATATATATATATATATATATATATATATATATATATATATATATATATATATATGTATGTATGTATGTATGTATGTATGTATGTATGTATGTATGTATGTATGTATGTATGTATGTATGTATGTATGTATGTATGTACATGCAAGCATTGTATGCAAGTTTGCAGGTAACGGGCATCAACTTCCCTGAATAGTTAGGATGAGCGTGCCTTGTCGCAATATATCAAATGGTAAGAGAGGGGAGATAATACACAGATCCAAAACCCTAACCTAACCCTAATTTTGCTAGGATTGGACAAGTATTGGTCTGACTACCCTATCCAAATTCATCTAGTAGGCATGAATCTGTGGATCCCTTCTCCTTTGTTTGCTTGGTTTTATGTCATTTGTTCTCGATTGATTTATGTTTAGGTGGGTGATTTTATGTGTTTATTAATGTTATGATTATAGTTGAAATTTAATGATTAATTATGCTCTTATGTTTAATTGAGAAAATTAATCTAAAGTCAATTATTTGATTATTTAATTGGTAATTAGATTTAATTACATTTGTGTGCATTATTAAATAATTGAATATTTAATTGCATTGACTTAGGATGCTTTAAAATATCTAATTTATTTAATAGGAATTTTAATTAATAACATGTGCATAATTGAAAATTGAATTGTTTTTAAAAAGTAAACAACTTATTTTCAAAAGTCAAAGTTGAGTTGTGCAAAATAAAATTATTTTAATTTATTAATTAAGATTCTCTTTCAATTTTTGAGTTGGAGTTTGATTAGGAGTTGACTATTGAGTCATCTCTGGGATTTGCATGAAATGGGGAATTGAATCCCTAATAGGGGAAATTGCATTCATTTGGAGATTAGACAAGTTTTTGGAGATGATTTTTGGGGAGAGCTTGTGTGCTTGAGTTTTTGAGGATTCTTGGTTTGTTGTGACTGCTTGTTGATTTGGGCTTGATTGTACATCTGGATCTGGTTCCTGTTTTAATCATAATTTTTTTAGATCTGCAGACAGGATTGGATTTGGAAGGAATCTCACTTTCAGATCTACAATAGGGGTTTCATTACAGTTTCTAGCATTGGATCTAAGGTAGGATCTGGAATTCTTGTTGTGTGTTTTATGTTATTTTATCTGATAAAATTTTTTGTTTGAATAGATTTGGATTCTTTTCATTAGATCTGTATGAATTTTCTTATTCTGGGTATTAGAGAAACCCTTAGATCTATTATTTTTAGGTTTTTATTTAATTTTAGCATTGTATTGTTATGCTGGCAAAATTTCGTTAAAAGATTGTTTAGGGTTTTCCTATAAAATGATAAATTGATCCTGTTGAATAGTTAAACTCTAGAGTTTGTAGAAAAATCATTCCCCTTGAGAAAGAAAATCAAATTGTATTAAAAAAACCAATGCTAGTTGAAAAATTCCAATTCTGGTAAATTATGTTTGTTGGATAAAGTACAGTCAATGTAAAAAAATCACAGTCAAAAAAATAAACCAAGATAAATCAAATCAATGCATGATTTGAGTAGATGGTTCTTTATTTGTTTTCCCAAAAAAAAAATATAATGTTTTAAAGTCACATGCATGACTTGGGTAATTTATAATTTATTGGTAAAAAATATAAGTTTGTATATATTTTTTATCATATGTGATTCCCAGAAAATTAATATTAAAAATATATATTGTGATTGACTTTATTGTGTTTATATATATATATATATATATATATATATATATATATATATATATATATATATATATATATATATATATATATAAAATGCCACAAAATCATTTTTTTTTAAATCATAAAAAAAAAATTGATAGTGCAAGTTTGAAAGGCAAGGCGAGGGCTACCGTACCCCAAACCTTCCCCCTTTGTCGTGTGCAGCAGAGGTACTGCTATGGCAGTACCGTACTGTCATAGGTAGTACTTACTGCCTTCGCAACGCGCATGGAGGACAGTGCGTGGGAAGGGGGCATGGGGCCCGTAGGGTTTCCCCCGCATTACAATTTCTTTTAATTTTTACAAATTAAATTTAAATTTGTTTTTAGTGTATTTTATAATTTCATTTTAATTTATATTTAATTTTTGTTTAATGATTAAATTAATTTTTATTAATTAATTTGTTTTTTGAGTATTGAATTTAAAATTTAGTTTTATTAATTATGATATAGTTTATTTTAGGTTGTAATTAAATCAAATCTCATTTGAACTCTTGTTTAATAGTTTCAAATTGGATTTTAGTTACAAGCAATTAATATTTAGCTGAAACCTTTCAATAACATATAATTGTATTTAGTAAGTGAGTTAAATTATATGTATTTAATCATGTTCATTTTGACATCGTGAATGGGATATGTGATATATTCGTACTGAAATTGGGTGTTTTTATTTCTGTAGATCCCTAGATAATCTATAGGGAGTATTCTTCTACTTATGGAAATATTGTAATGATTATGTTTAGATTCTCCTAGTAGGCTTATGCTTTTCTACATGTGGATACAATTATGCTCAAAATGATATTTTAAATGTTTATGAATCTATATCAATTTTCTATGATGCAAATGTGTATTCTTCATTCCTGGAGTGTCTTCTTTACTTAATGTGTTATCGGGTACTAAAAGACCTAGGGGGAAAATAGAGGCTGGGGTATGAGTCGGTTGCATATGTTCTCAGCATTATGTTTGATGTGTGTGTGTATTCGAATCATCACCTGATTTGATCATTTGGACTCATATTGTATTGAGTTTTGCTTCATATTCTATAGAGGAGAATATGGTATTGAATTTGATGTATGATCCATGAGATCATGTGTATATTCTTTTGTGAACACTTTGAGAGTGTTTTGTGATATTATGGTTATGTGAGAGCCAGTGTGTTCCTATTATTTTGTGGAATAGTCTTGAGGGACATTGTTATTTTTTTTGTGATCTTTGTGAGATTTGTGAGCCTAGGAGAGGTTAAATAGGTGCATCTTAGGGGAGTGGCTTACAATAGGGGTCCAGGGCTCAAAAGAGGCCAGTACTAGAGTAACATATCGTAAGTTGATTAATAAGTGATAACCTAATAATAATAAAACATGGAAAATAACATTAAATACAAGATTGATATTCTAGTTTCGCATGGATTATGTTGAGGGTTCGGGGTCCAGAGTGGTTAGACCAAGGTAACTCAACCTGATAGATGCTTGAAGGTCTGGGGTCCAGAGAGACCAGTCTAGGGTAACTCAAGTAGTCGTCCATGTGATGACACTCCCATATTATGTAGCCTAAGCTTCCTCCATAGTTATTCTTCATGTTTCAGATGCCTCTTGATTAATGAATATTACCTTGCACTATTTCTGTATACCTTGAGTAGAGAGCTTTCAGGATCCTTTCCTTTGCTTGTTATGTTTTGTTTGTTATTCGAGTGGGATCTGTTGTTATCTCCTCAGCACAGTGGGAGTGGACCATTTAGGCTCACGAGGTCAAGTGGTAGTGATTCTTTTACTATTTGAGATTTTGAAATTCGTGTACCAATGTTGGATGATCCCTGTTGCAGTTGTTCCTTCTTGTTCTTCTTTGATGGAGTTGTATTCTTCTTCTTCTTCTTTGTAATCCTGTCTTAGAGTATCACATGTGATACCTAATCTGGACTTTGTATTTTTATTTGATAGAGTGATTACCACATACCCTGCGGAATGTGCAGTGGATGTGTGTTTATTTATATTCCATGGATGATTGTATTTATTGTTATGTGATGTAATTGTATTATTTATGTTATGGTATCTTTTGCTGATGTTAGTTAGATGAGTTTTGTTCTTAATTAATTCTACGTCATGGGACCCTCGAGATTTGTAATCTATTTTGGATGTTGTGTTAATGTGTATAAATGGTGATTGCTTCCGCACTTATGTTTATCTTGTATGTTAACTTTTTAAAAAAAGATTCACCAAACTTAGTAGCATGTTTTAAGTTATTTTCTCTTGGTTTCCCTGGCACGGCATTACACTTGGTATCAGAGCACCGAGTTCTACACTGGGAACTCTGGGAAGTTGTGTGCTCTTTAGATATTGTTTTGACTATGTATGGTGCATGGTTACCTTCTCTAATGCATCTAGGGTGAAATACCTTTGGATGTCATGAAGTGATTACTCCCTTGAGTGTGGCTACCACTAGTCACCTTGTTATGTGGATGTGTTATGATTGATGATTTATTTTTGGTTGATTGATGAATTGTTTGTGTTGTGTATGGGCTAGCATTGAATTTTAAACTTTCTTATGATTGGACTAGTCACCTAACTCTTTTTTTGTTATCTATTTTGTGATGCTAATCACACTTAATTTATTATTGTAATTGAGAGCTCTCATGATTTAATGTTAGATTTGTGATTCCCCCACTTGGGTTTTACCTTTTCGAGTTTTATAGTGGCTATTCCAAATGTTTTGTATTGTTGGCCCTGTTATGTGATAAGTGTTGTTTCTATCATGTTCATCATTTACCCCTGATAGTATGTATAAGGGAGGACATCACGGAGATGGTACTATGCTATTTTGTGTGAGATTAGAATCGTTAGGTATCATGTATGTTTGCATAAGTGTTGCATTAACTAGATATTTTTTCATGAACTTCTCAAATTACTATTTGATATAGATATGAATGTGTTCCTTATGCTATTGATCCTAGATATTTTCTATGATGATGAATGAATAAAATTTTTGATTTATTTGAATTATAAATGAATGATTGATCAATGTGATTTTCAGTTTGTTCTTGAACTAGATATTATATTGTTCTTAATGACTATATATCATGTTCTTATTCAATGGTTTATTTTTAAATGTTATGTGATATTTTTTGTAAATTTTTTGTGTTTGGGGGGAATATATATCCTCATCTGTTCGTACGCTTCCAAGAGTAAGCCTAATCCTAGGGGGGGTGGATATAGTACCCCACCCCTAGTCTGATTTTATTAATGTTATGCTTATTTTAGAATGATAGATTATATGTTAGGAAATCATTGATGCTTATGATTTTACTGACCTCATACTTGCATGTGTATGGTTGATGCATTTATTTTATTTTTCTATTTGACATGTGTGATGTGGTTGAGGGACGGAGTTGTAGTTACTTTCTTGCGAGATCCACATGATTGGTCGATCCCTGTCATTGTCTGTTATATATTTGTGTATGAATGTACATACGGGAGTTGTATGTAGGTTTGTAGGTACCGGGCATCAACTTCCCTAAATTGTCAAGATGAGCATGCTCTATCGCAATATCTCAAATGGTAAGAGAGGGGAGATAATACACAAATCCAAAACCCTAACCTAAGCCTAATTGTCCTAGAATTGGACAAGTATCGGTCTGACTACCCTATCTGAATTCATCTAGTAGGCATGAATCTGTGGATCCCTTCTCCTTTGTTTGCTCGGTTTTATGTCATTTGTTCTTGATTGATTTATGTTTAGGTGGGTGATTTTAAGTGTTTATTAATGTTATGATTATAGTTGAAATTTAATGATTAATTATGCTCTTATGTTTAATTGAGAAAATTAATCTAAAGTCAATTATTTGATTATTTAATTGGTAATTAGATTTAATTACATTTGTGTGTGTTATTAAATAATTGAATATTTAATTGCATTGACTTAGGATGCTTTAAAAAATTTAATTTATTTAATAGGAATTTTAATTAATAACATGTGCATAATTGAAAATTGAATTGTTTTCAAAAAGTAAACAACTTGTTTTCAAAAGTCAAAGTTGAGTTGTGCAAAATAAAGTTATTTTAATTGATTAATTAAGATTTTCTTTCAATTTTTGAGTTGGAGTTTGATTAGGAGTTGACTATTGAGTCATCTCTGGGATTTGCATGAAATGGGCAATTGAATCCCTAATAGAAGAAATTGCATTCATTTGGAGATTAGACAGGTTTTTGGAGATGATTTTTGGGGAGAGCTTGTGTGCTTGAGTTTTTGAGGATTCTTGGTTTGTTGTCGCTGCTTGTTGATTTGGGCTTGATTGTGCATCTGGATCTGGTTCCTTCTTTCATCATAGTTTTTTTAGATCTACAGACAGGATTGGATTTGGAAGGAATCTCACTTTCAGATCTACAACAGGGGTTTCATTACAGTTTCTAGCATTGGATCTAAGGTAGGATCTGAAATTCTTGTTGTGTATTTTCTATTATTTTATCTAGTAGAATTCTATGTTTGAATAGATCTGGATTCTTTTCATTAGATCTGTATGAACTTTCTTATTTTGGGTATTAGAGAAACCCTTAGATCTATTATTTTTAGGTTTTTATTTTATTTTAGCATTATATTGTTATGCTAGAAAAATTTTGTTAAAATATTGTTTATGGTTTTCCTATAAAACGCTAAATTGATCCTATTGAATAGTTAAACTATAGAGTTTGTAGAAAAATTATTCCCCTTGAGAAAGAAAATCAAATTGTATTAAAAAACCCAATGTTAGTTGAAAAATTTCAATTCTAGTAAATTATGTTTGCTAGATAAAGTACAATCAATGTAAAAAAATTCACAGTCAAAAAAATAAACCAAGATAAATCAAATCAATGCATGATTTGAGTAGATGGTTCTTTATTTGTTTTCCCAAAAAAAAAAAAAAATGTTTTAAAGTCACATGCATGACTTGGGTAATTTATAATTTATTGGTAAAAAATATAAGTCTGTATATATTTTTTATCATATGTGATTCCCAGAAAATTAATATTAAAAATATATATTGTGATTGACTTTATTTTGTTTTAAAAAATATATATATATAATAAAATATATATATATTAAATGCCACGAAATCATTTTTTTTAAATCATAAAAAAAAAATTGATTGTGCAAGTTTGAAAGGGGAGGTGGGGGCCATCGTACCCCCAACCTTCCCCCTCTGTCGTGTGCAGCAGATATACTGCTACGGCAGTACCGCACTGCCATAGGCAATACTTACTGCATTCGCAGCGCGCATGGAGGACAGTGCATGGGAAGGAGGCGTGGGGCCCGCAGGGTTTCCCCCCCCTTACACTTTTTTTTAATTATTATAAATTAAATTTAAAAAAAAATTTAGTGTATTTTATAATTTCCTTTTAATTTATATTTAATTTTTGTTTAATGATTTAATTATTTTTTATTAATTAATTTGTTTTTTGAGTATTGAATTTAAAATTTAGTTTTATTAATAATGATATAGTTTATTTTAGGTTGTAATTAATTCAAATCTTATTTGAACTCTTGTTTAATAGTTTCAAATTGGATTTTAGTTACAAGCAATTAATATTTAGCTAAAACCTTTCTATAACATATAATTGTACTTAGTGAGTTAAATTATATGTATTTAATCATGTTCATTTTGACATTGTGAATGGGATATGTGATATATTCGTACTAAAATTGGGTGTTTTTATTTTTGTAGATCCCTAGATAATCTATAGGGAGTATTCTTCTATTTATGACAATATTGTAATTATTATGTTTAGATTCTCCTAGTAGGCTTATGCTTTTCTACAGGTGGATACAATTATGCTCAAAATGATATTTTAAATGTTTATGAATCTATATCAGTTTTCTATGATGCAAATGTGTATTCTTCATTCCTGGAGTGTCTTCTTTTCTTAATGTGTTATCGAGCACTAGAAGACCTAGGGGGAAAACAGAGGCTGGGGTATGAGTCAGTTGGATATGTTCTCAACATTATGTTTGATGTGTGTGTGTATTCCGATCATCACCTAATTTGATCATTTGGACTCATATTGTATTGATTTTTGCTTCATATTCTATAGAGGAGAATATGGTATTGACTTTTATGTCCGATCCACGAGATCATGTGTAGATTCTTTTTTGAACACTTTGAGAGTGTTTTGTGATATTATGGTTATGTGAGAACCAATGTGTTCCTGTTATTTTTTGGAATAGTCCTGAGGGACAGTTTTATATTTTTTATGATCTTTATGAGATTTGTGAGCATGGGAGAGGTTAAATAGGTGCATCTTAGGGGAGTCGCTTACAATAGGGGTCTAGGGCTCAAAAGGGGCCAGTACCAGAGTAACATATCATAAGTTGATTAATAAGTGATAACCTAATAATAATAAAACTTGAGAAATAACATTAAATACAAGATTGATATTCTAGTTCTGCATGGATTATGTTGAGGGTTCAGGGTCCAGAGTGGCCAAACCAAGGTAACTCAACCTGATAGATGTTTGAGGGTCCGGGGTCCAGAGAGACCAGTCCAGGGTAACTCAAGTAGTCATCCATGTGATGACACTCCCATAGTATGTAGCCTAAGCCTCCTCCATAGTTATTATTCATGTTTTGGATGCCTCTGGATTAATGAATCTTACCTTGAACTATTTCCATATACCTTGAGTAGAAATCTTTCAGGATACTTTCCTTTGCTTGTTCTATTTTGTTTGTTATCTGAGTGGGATCTGTTGTTATCTCCTCAGCACAGTGGGAGTGGACCATTTAGGTTCATGGGGTCGGGTGGTAGTAATTCTTTTACCATTTGAGATTTTGACATTCCTGTACCAGTGTTGGATGATCCCTATTGCAGTTGTTCCTTCTTGTTCTTCTTTGATGGAGTTGTATTCTTCTTCTTCTTCTTTTTAATCATGTATTAGAGTATCGCATGTGATACCTAATCTAGACTTTGTATTTTTATTTGATAGAGTGATTACCACATACCCTGCAAAATGTGCAGTGGATGTGTGTTTATTTATATTCTATGGATGATTGTATTTATTGTTATGTGATGTAATTGTATTATTTATGTTATGGTATCTTTTGCTGATGTTAGTTAGATGAGTTTTGTTCTTAAGTAATTATACATCATGGGACCTTCGAGATTTGTAATCTATTTTGGATGTTGTGTTAATGTGTGTTAATGTGTGTAAATGGTGATTGCTTCTGCACTTATGTTTATCTTGTATGTTAAATTTTTTTTTTAAAAAGATTCACCAAACTTAGTAGCATGGTTTAGGTTATTTTCTCTTGGGTTCCCTAGCAGGGCATTACAATCAACATCATCATCATCATTATCCTAATCATCATCATCATCATCATCATCATCATCAGTAGCAGCAGCATCCTCATCAGTAGCAGCATCAGTAGCAGCAACATTGTCATTAGTAGCATCATCATCATCGTCTTCTTCTTCATATTCTTCTTTGACTAGCTCTCGATCGTGATCTGGTTCTACATCATCTTCCACTTCTTCATCTTCCATCACATTATACTTTATCTGTCTTCCTCTTGGATCATGTCTAACAATAAATGACCAACTTTTTTTATGTGGAACCTCAGAGTAAAATACCTTCTCACATTGGCTTGGAAGAACGTAGGGCTCTTCTCTAATTGGCTCAAACAACCTTGTATTAATTATTGGAAATCTATTGTCATGTTCAATAATAGTTCTATCAAGATCATTTTTATTGAGTCGTAGTCTATACCATTTCACAATGAAGAGAACTAATTTCAAGGAACTAAAGTCATAGTCAAGTATATCAACCAAAATACCATAGTATCAACTTTGTGACTCTCGAGGATGTAAGTCATTTCTAAATGAAATATTAGTCACCTAGAACACTGCACTTATCCTAGAATCACAAGTTCTCTTCGTGTCATCCAACTTTTTGATGTGAAATTTATAACCATTGCAAAACATAGCCTTGTGGTGTTTCACCTGCAATAATGTCAAACATGTATAAATTATTGCATCACGAGTTGAAAAATATACGATTGATTAATTAACAAATTTATAAGTACCTGGTGATCTCTTAAACCATATGCTAAATCTATTTTTTTTTATGTAACATTGGGATATCCATTGCGATGAGCTTGTATAACCAATGAAGACATGAATTTCCAAGTTAATCTATGACCATCATCTTGACATCATTCAATCCATGCCGTCATCCAATCTTGATTGTTTGCAATAAACAAATGTATTGCATCCCACTCTTTAGTAGCTATACAAAAGTAAATAGATGACTTACAACAAATTTATTTTGAAAATTAAGAATTAATTTAATACAATAACATCTCATAATTTATTACTTTTCAGTTTCCTAAATCTACTGTTTCCCACCAAGTACTCCCCTTCAAATTTTTTAATTGAGTCAAGATCCCAAATGCAATCTATATGGGTCTTTGCTGCAAGATTAGGAAGATATTGAGTAATGTACACCATCATCTGGTATACTATATATCCCTCAACCATAGAACCCTCAAGACGTGCTCTTTGTCGTACCAAACTTTTCAAAAATTTCAAGTGTCTCTCAACCATCCACATTAACCTAGCATGTACATGTCCACACAATTCAATCTCCTCAACTTGGTGTATGAGGTAGTGTTCTTGTGCATTGAAAAAAGTCAGAGATAAACACTTTTGCATTTCACACATTAATCGATAAATTATTTTCTTCCAATATTTTATATCTTCTTTATGGATTTCTTTAGATGACAATCACCTACAAGGGATTCAAGACATAAATATATAAATACAAGACTTTACAATATATTACTTGTTTGATATTATTGTTTGATATATTGAAAAAATATCACTGCTTACCTCATGTATTTTCTAAGATCATATATCACTTGTTTGATATTATTTTTGAAGTTCTCTAGGAGAGATAGGGGTAGAAAATACTGTAACAATTGTCAACTGATCATTTCATACAATGAAAATTCAATGCAATTACACAAATATATTGTAAATAAAAAAGACTATGACTTACCTTGATAAAGGTATGCCAATCATGTGTTTTCATCCCTGACTCAAAATCATTTTTCTTTGATATGAGATTGCTTATATCCACAGCAAATCCTATAGGAAATCAATTTTTTGGATCACTTATTTTATGGCATTACTTTGTTGCTCTATTAATAACCAAGGAAGAGCACTTGCATTAATCTAGTCTCCATTTCTATTTGATTCAATGATATTTTTCATTGCGTGATTGGAATCATGAATGTCACTACAAATTTTGCCAATTTTTTCTTTGTCACGCCTTCCGTCCAATATTTTCCACAGCGTCTCTATTACATTCTTTCCAATATGCATAGTATCAAACAAATGCACAATTTGTAGATGCTCATAGTAGGGCAACCTACTAAATTCTCTAGGATAACATTTTAGTCCCTTTGGAAGCTGGTCGATGATGCCTTCATGACCTTCAAGATCATCAACTACTGTAATACCCCAAAATTGGCACCTAATTATCTCAAGCAATTTTGGTGTATTTCTTCAATTCTATGTCATTAAAGTCCTATCTCGCTAGGCAATTTTCTCTCTCCTACTTGACTCTATTTGACTTGATGTCAGTTGCAAAGACCCTAAATTGCAATAATCAAATGCTAAATTAATTCCTAAAGTCTTTGACTTATATTAGCTAAATTACCCCTATGATAATTTAATTTAATTCTAAAGTCCTACGTGCTTTAAATTAAATTAAATCTACCCCTTTAGCTAATACACATCAAAAAGGAATTAATATCATTTAATTATTTGAGTGGACATCTCTCTATTTGAATTTAATTATTCAAATTATTCAAATTAGTCACACCCCCATATGTGGCATAAATTCCACTTTTTAATTAAATAATTTCATGCCTATTTGTCCAAAAAGTGAAGAGCCTTAATGGAAAATGAAGTCACTTAGGACATGTGGCAAAAGGAGTTACATGTGAGATTCTCCCTCTTTTTCTATTTAAGAGCTTGCCTTTTCATTTCAAAGGGGGGAATTTTTGAGAGCATAGAGATTATAGGAAAATTCTACTACATTCTTTGAGATTCATAGCTTTTGATTGTTATCATTTTAGTTAGTTCATTTAGTATAATATTGCATTTTTCATGTTCTTAGTTTACTTACTTGTTCTTAGATTTAGTCACATTTTCCTTTGAAAATTCTAAAAAGAACTTGCATTTTCATTTTAGATTACATGCATCCATATTAGATTACTTGCATTTTCATTTTAGATTACATGCATCCATATTAGATTACTTGCATTTTCATTTTAGATTACATGCATTCATGCTAGATTGCTTGCATTTTTTATTTCATGCCTATGCTTTTCTTTTAAAATCCTCCATTGTAGTTCGGTCTTATGGTTGTTGGCTTTCGATCTGAGAGCAATCTTGAAAACACCCCGTCTACATAGGAGGCAACAGATCGCTTCATTACAGATTTCGGATTGAATAACTCATATTCTTTTTTGTAATCTGATCATGTGAGTAATGATCATGTTGTGTGTGTGTTTAATTTGAGGTCAGATTCAATTATACACATTTTTGGCGCCCATCGTGGGGCAGAAAAGATCAATTTCTGACCTCATTCTAGATTGGTTTTTCAGTTTTAGTGTTGGTTCCAGGCCTTATACGGCCATGTAAAGCTTGGAAACCTTATAATATAATAATGGATGGATATAATGATGAATCCTCTTTTTCATACTTTTGGTTTGGTTCATTTTTATAAAGAAATGAATAATTTATGATCATTTTGGTGAAAGTGGGTATTTGCAGATTTGAGATTCTCTGAATATAGTTAGATTGAAATGTCTGGTACGGGAAAATTGTGAAGAATCAGTATCTCTAATAATATTCATTCAAAAGATACATGAATTATCTTTCATTTTATTTTGGTTTGAGTCATTTTTATGCATATTTGTGAAAGTTATGGGCATTTGAGTGAAAACTAATTTTTAACAATCTATATTGGAGTTGCAGGCAATGATTTATTCTTAGAAAATGATTTATGAATGGGAAAAATAAATGGCTTACATATTTGGAAACTAGATTCATTAATAGTTACTTTGAAATTGGTTTGGTTTCATTTAGAATTTTTCTAAGAAAGATATGTGATTCCCTAGGTAGGGCCTGGTGTTTTAAATCTGGTTTATGACAGAAAAATGGCAGTCTGAAAAGGTTATTGGTTGAGGAACTAAATTGAATCATAAGACCTTGTAATTTTGGAAAATGATAGTTCTTGATGTTGGCTAAAAACTTTATTCTTTCTAGAAATTTTAATATTGTGATTTTATTGGTCAAATAAATCAATCTTTAAAGACTGTCTTGAAGACAGCAATGTTACATATCTTACGGTTTGCCATTGATTTGTCTTGATTCTGTACTTTCGGATGTGTGCTAAATGCTGGATTGCAGATCTTTGGACCTAAGGTGAGTTCTTAAAATCTCTATAACACTTGGTTTGGGCATAAAATTAATCTCTCATGTGTTTGGCTTGAGTGTTACACGCTTTCATAGAACACATTTTTTATGCTCTTAATGGGAAATAAACGAACATAGATTTGCTTTCATAGAAGTTTGTGTTTAAGTGCATGCTTGTCTTTTAAACATTAAGTAATTCTTGGTTCCAATATCAAAAAAATCTCATTGAGTAATCTAGGGCATGGATTCATTCATTTTTTACATGAAGAGTTAAATGCACCACTTTGTGGACTCACTTCATGTTTACTTGGAAAGTTAAATATTCCATGATTCAAACCCTTTTGCACTTATGAGTAGTATTGATTAGCAGTCTTAGATTACTTTTGATTGATCTAGATTACTATCTTGGGTTATTGGACTCACTAATCCGTCGGCCCCTCATTTCTGCCCTGTGGTTGCAATCTCAGTGCCACATTAAAGGGGAGGGGTCTATAGGAAAGAAGCGTTAATTATTCCACTAGGCAACCCTTTTGTACTTTTTGGAACTCACTTATTTTCTAGGTTGTGGACTCATTTGTAGCTTGTGTGAGGTGTTAAGTGTTCCACCTTGTGGACTCAACTCATATTTGCTTTAAGCGTTAAGTGTTCCACCTTTAGTGCTTTTCAATACTTTTTGATAGATAATTACTTACTTTTCATTTTTTTAGAAGGCCTGCTTGGGGATTTCATCACCTCAAGGGACGACCTTAACTCCCATGTGCTGGCGGAGTATAAATATCAGGAGGTGAATCCAAAGACACCTCTCTTGGTAATGAGTTAGATTTCACTCTTGGCTAAGCCTCAAAGAACTTTATACCTTTGAGAAGTGAAGAAGGAGATTTGGATTACCATCTCCCCCCGGCTGTGTGATTTCTATTTCTTCTCATCTACAGATTTGTGCTTCACATACCTTGCGTATATCAAGGACTCCTTTTAGAAAAGCCATGTATATCCTTGTAGACAACTTGCTAGGATGTTGTTGTGTTTTAAGTGCCTACTAAAACATTTTCAAGAACATACACAAGTAGAGTCCTTAGGGAGTAGAAATACTAAGTCACTATTCCTGTTCATGTGCAAGGTTGCTTTGTCCCTTGCCCATTGCTTGAAGACTATTTGCTTGAACTCCTTGATTGCTATCTTACGTGCTTGATCAATGACATAAATCTGATCTACCTTTTTTTCTGTGATCTATTTTTTTATTTTCCTGTCGTTCACCGGCAGAAACTAGTTGTCTTGAGTTAGGAATCGATCGATCTTTGTTTTGACTCACATTGTCTCTCATCTATTCATCTTATCTATTTATGCCTTTTGTATCTCATGTTGTGATAGTCTTATCTCGACTGTTCTAGCCATCTCTTTTTGACAATTCATACCAGGTTCATCTTGCATCTTGGCTGTTCTAGCCATTTATCTCCTTTTTGTTATCTTAGAGACAAAGTCTAGCTTTATCTCGAATCTTTGCTCGTTACATCTTCATCTATGACTGTCACAACTCAAAGTGGTAAGACTTATCCTATTCAGAACGCTGATCAAGATCAAAGTAAACCTCATAATCAAGACGTGGGTCATTCCCAATTTGTTGAGAAGTCTGAACTTTGTAAGAGTTCTTCAAATTCATCATTAAGCACTCTACAAGATAATTTGTCTCAAACATCTCCTCCGGTTTTCCAAGAGTGCTTTAATCCTTTATTTTTTCCATCTAGTTCATCTCTCCAAGAACAAGACAACTCCTATTTTCAAAACAATTCATTGTTTTGTGGCTTTGGGAGATCATTTCCTCGGATGGAACCTATTATTGAAACTATTGATCCCACTGAAGATAGTGATTCATCTGAAGCTATTCATACACCAAAAGTTACATTGGCTGCACCTTTTCGACATCAATCTAATCACTTTACTGAAGCTTCAATTACAACACAAATTCATCTTCACAAGATGGAAACCAAGAACCCATTTGACTTTCAATCAGGCCAATATGGCCAAACTTATAATCAACACCATGGTCAATCTTCTCATGACCAAAATTAGACTCATCATAATCAGTCTCATAATGATGATCAATCTCACAACAAAACTCAAGATGATCGACAAGTAGCACATAACTATCGCCCTCCTCCTTATGATCAAAATCAAGATGATCAACAAGATCAAACACCAAGCATATATGAGATTCTTGGTAATGAGGATGATGTAATTACTTAGAATGATATAAATGCTGCAAAAGCTAACAAGAGTCTCATTAAAATGATGGAAATTATTCTTTCGGAAGATAAGGAAAAGTATTTTCTTGAGTTGGCTAAGCAAGGAGCCAAACTACCCCCGAATTTTCAAGTGGAAACTATTGTAGCTAAAGAAGAAGAAACTGAAACCGCTAAGCTACGAAAGATGATTCAAAGTATGCAAGATCAAATTACTCAACTGACAAAAGAAAAGGATAAGCCCATGCACCAATTTACATTGGAGAATATATGTCCTTTTCCTTTTGATAAGAATGTTCACATGCCTCCTTTTCCAAGAGGAGTAGAGTTACCCAAATATGACAATTACATGGGTACAACTAATCCTCAAGATCATCTAAGAGAGTTTGGCATGCTGTCCATGGAATTCATGCATGATCAAACGTATCTTATGAGACTCTTCCCCCGCAGCTTGGGTGGGCCAGCTATGGCATGGTTTTTCCGATTACATCCTGGTATTCAAACTTTTGACGAGATTGCCAATCTTTTTCTTCAGCATTATTCTCACAACATCCAACACCCTGTCAACATTCGTGACTTGTGTAATTTGAAACAACAACAGGGAGAACCTTTCTTGTCTTTTCTCCAAAGGTGGAGACAACTTTGTACAAAGTATCCTCGTAAATTGCCTGAATCTGAAAAACTTGATATCTTTTTAGATAATCTTCTTCCAGACTTTGGATATCAAGTACAATTACAAGGTCCTTTGACATTTGACAGCATGATCAAACAAGCTGTGAGGATAGAAGCCTTAATGGTCAAAAAGGGAGAATTAACTCTGAATAAAGATAATAAACAAGGATTCTCAACGAACAAGGATAAAGGGAAGTCTGTAAATAAGAATAGAGAGGTGGTAAACGATGGAGTGGTTGATAATGTCACCGCAAAGCCTTCAAAGCCTATCTTTAATCTTACTTCTAGCATACAAGCAGCTAAGGCTGTTGAAAAGAATACAATAGATAATCAGCGAAGTTCAATATTTTCTAGAAACAAACCTTGGGCTCCTCGACCTAAGGGTGATTTCACTTCTTTGGGAGAGCCTCTTGATGTAGTCTTTAAAACTCTCATACAAAATCAGATTCTCACTCCTTTGGAAAAGCAAACTTATGACCCACAACCAAGACCTCACTGGTGGAATGACAATGATTATTGCGACTATCATCAAAATATTGGTCATAAGACATCCACTTGTCTTCAGTTGAGACATAAAGTTCAAGATTTGATTGACATCAGTGATATTGTTGTGGATGGTCATAATAAGAATTTTGATCATCAGGCGTTTAAGGATCCTTTTCCTCCTCATGAAAAAGGAGAGTCTTCTAAGAACAACAATGCTAAGGTGAATTACACTTACCCTTCTACCGATAATGTTATTAACATGATTGAACCTATGGGAGTTGAATATTGTGATGTGATCACTTTTAAGGTGAGTGGTGATGCTCCCAAGCCTAGAGTTCCTTTCATCTTACAAAATTCTACATCTTGTTCATCTGAATCTAAACAAACTCAAGATTGTGCAAATGTTGTCACTCGATCACGTGGAAGAGTTGTTTTGAAAGGTCCCGATCCTCCGAAGCAAACTGTAGACAAGGATACTTCGAGACAAAGCACAGATAAGGTTGCTCCAAAACAAATGATGGATAAGACTACCACTGGCCCTACCAAAAAAGCTTCTAAATTGACTCCCACATCTAGCGTTACTAGTTATAGTATCTTAGATCAACTGCAGTGAACCAATGCTCAGATTACTATTTTTGAGTTGTTAAAAATCTTGCCTGCTCATAGGCAAATTTTGGATAAAGCCCTCACTAAAGCAAATGTCTGCAAGGATCTTGATCTAAACCGGTTCCAATCTATGGTGGGTCATTTGACTTCACCACATTATTTGTCCTTCTCAGAGGAAGATGATCATTCTTTGAACCACCCGCATAATGCTCCCTTACACATAGAGGTTATGATAGGTCCCAAATGTGTCCGTCATGTGCTTATTGATAATGGAACTGGTCTTAACATTTGGTCTGCTAAATTGCTCACTTAGCTAGGTTATGATGAGGATTGCATAGACTCCTGTAAGAAGATTACCATAAAAGCTTATAATGAGGAAGAACGCAAGTCCCAGGGTTTAGTTGTGCTACCTATCCGCATAGGTCCTGTTGAGAGAGATGTTACTTTCCAAGTGCTCGACATTCCTTTAGCATACAACATTTTGTTGGTTAGGCCTTGGATTCATGAGATGCGGGCTGTTCCATCCACATATCATCAATGCATCAAGTTCCCATTTCACGGGGTGGAAGTCACTGTACCTGCAAACACCAACCTCTCTTGTAATACTCTCATGCAAACTACAGATAGTTTTGTTCCAGCAAATAGGGACTCCACTAAGTTCTATGACACTAAGCTTAGAGAAATGGAGAAAACTTTGAAAATTAAAGATACGAGCATGGGAGAATATCAAATGGAACCTGTGCTATCTCTAGAAGCTTTACCTCCCTCTCCACGCTCTTATGGGAGACCTTCAGAAACTCATGGACTTTTCTGATAATCCTCCTCAAACAATCTATGATGGTGCTTTTGTGTGAGCCTCCATACCTTTAGAAGATGAAGATGAGGAAAGAGCTATCAAAGCTTGGATCTATAAAGGAAAGGAGATATCTGAAACAACTACTCCTCCAGAGTTAGAACAAGAACCTTATAGTGAAGGTTTCAAAATCATGAAGCGCTCTGGATACAAGGGAAGTGGTCCTATAGGGGTAAATGATAATGGATTGTCGAAGCCTATTGAAGCTGTAGGTCATCACCCAAAGGACACTACTGGCTTAGGTTTTAAAAAGACTCCCTTTCATTTGGGGACCAAGAAATTTATGTCGGCTCCTACGTCTGATTCCAAGCTTGAACCTGAGCATGAACAAGAAATTGAAGATACCACTCCAGAGATGAATCCAGAAAACACCTTTGATGAAGATACATTTCCATATCCTATCCCTTTGGATATTGCGGCACTCCTTGCTGAACCTGATGAGCCTATCATACCTGTTCATATGGTAGAGACTGATACTGACACATGCTCTGAGGTTGATTCTGATAAAACTTCTTCAGTACATCAAGTTACATATGAGGAATGGAAAGAAGCATTAAATGATGATCCCAATTTTATAGGTGAGCGATATAGGCCACCATATTTTCAAAAATACTATGAACAAGAACAACTTCAGCAAGCCATCAATGACACAAGGAATAATAATGAGACTAATGATGCTGCTAATGAAATTCCTACATCAAGTATGGACTCACATGAATATGAGTTCGACTCTACATCTGATGCCACTTATGATGTAGACATAGATACTGTTCATGAGTATGAAAGACTCCTCAAAGTAGGTGAAGGGTCTTGTGCTAGAACACATGAATTTGATGTTGTAGATGTCGACTTGTCTTCCACTTCCGACGTAGGATCTCATAGGGATTCAAACACTCCTTTGGATGAGACTGCTCTAGATCTTGACTTGCTTGTTAACACTTTTGAGGGTTATACCGTGAACACAGTTGAACCAGCCACTACTTCCCTTTCACTCCACCGTCCTGATCTCATAAACTAGAACTCCCCTCTCGCATCCAATGAAGTCCTTACGTTCCAAAATGATTATGAACTAGCCTGTTACCTCCATGCTCTTGAACCTGTAATGTCTTCAACCAGCGAATACAGTATCAGCATGACAGAAGGGGATATCAAGTATCTTAGTCAAAAAATAAAAAATAGAAAAAATAAGAGCTCTGATGGTGAAAACCACATTGTGGTAGTATCAGAGCCAAAAATAGTAAAAATAAAAGACGTATCTGAGGGTGAAAACCTCTCTGAGGTGCCCAAGGATGAGATACTTGATACTCTACCAAGCCATTTTCAAGAAAGATCATCAGTTCTGATTGAACCGACACAGCCAGTGAACTTGGGCACTGAGGCTACTCCACAGATTATACATTTAGCACAGTCATTATCTACTGAAGAAAAAGAAGAGTTCACTAGATTCTTCCAATGCAAGAAAATAAACTTTGCATGGGGTTATTTTGATATGCCTGGATTGGATCCCAATCTAATCATGCATCATTTGTCCATTGTACTAGATGTCAAACCTATTAAGAAGAAGCTTCGAAAGATGCACCCTCATGTGGCACTATTGGTTAAAACTGAACTAAAAAATCTCCTTAAAGCTGGTTTCATAAGAGTAATTGATTATGCCGAATCGATTTCAAACATTGTTCCAGTTACTAAACATGATAAATCCATTTGTGTGTGTACGGATTTCAGAGATCTCAATAAGGCATGTCCAAAAGACAATTTCCCACTACCTAATATTGATATACTAGTAGACATGACAGCAGGATATGAGATGTACTCCTTGATGGATGGCTTCTCTGGCTATAATCAAATTAAAATTGTGCCAGAAGACCAAGAAAAAATTGCCTTCACATGTGCTTGGGGCACTTTCTACTGGAATGTTATGCCTTTTGGGCTTAAGAACGCTGGAGTAACATATCAGAGAGCTGTTACTACTATCTTCCATGATATAATGCACAAAACTATGGAGGACTATGTGGATGATACTTTAGCCAAGAGTATGCAGTGAAGAACTCACCTTGAAGATTTGGGTCCCATCCTTGACCGCATGGAGCAGTTTAGCCTTAGACCTAATCCTAAGAAATGTGCATTTGGAGTCACTTCTGGAAAACTCTTGGGTTACATTATCTCAGCCAAAGGCATAGAAGTTGATCCAGAAAAAGTTCAAGCTATTATGGACATGCCTCCTCCTAAGAACATAAGTCAGATGAGAGGTCTACAAGGAAGGTTGCAATCCATTCGGTGGTTCATCTCACAGCTAGCTAATAAGTCACAGCCATTCACTAAAACTCTGCATAAAGGTGTCACCTATGAATGGAACGAGGAATGTGACAAGGGACTCGGTCAAATAAAACAATATCTTTCCAATCCACCCATTTTGATGCCTCCTATCCATGGGAAGCCACTTATACTATATATTTCAGCCACAAGTACATCTTTGGGTGCTCTCTTAGCTCAAGAAGATTAGAACAATAAAGAAAGAGCTATTTATTACATCAGTAGAACATTGGTGTCCTATGAAATGAACTACTCTGCTATTGAAAAAGCTTGTCTAGCTGTAGTGTTTGCCTCATAGAAACTGTGACATTATATGTTGGCTCACACTACAAATCTTATTGAAAAAATTGACCCGCTAAAATACTTATTAAGCAAGGCTGCTCTCACGGGTAGGTTGGCTAAATGGGTCATGATCCTTAGTGAGTTTGATATTGAATATGTGGAAAGGAAACCTATTAAGGGACAAGTGATTGCTGATCAGTTGGCAGAGGCTCCTCTACATGATCACCAACCTTTGAACATTGAATTTCCAGATGACTCCATTCTACATCTCACACATCAGTCTTGGAGTATGTTTTTTGATGGCTCATTCACTCAACAAGGATCAAGTGCGGGTATTTTGTTTATAACACCTCAACGCTATTCTTTGCCTAAGGCCTACAAAATGATGTTTCCTTGCACCAACAACATAGCTGAATATGAGGCTCTTATCAATGGTATGAAATTAGCCCTTGAATGGCGTATAGATGAGCTCAAGGTCTTTGGCGATTCTCAGTTGATCATTAATCAAGTTAATAATGTATATCAAACAAAGGATGATAAGCTAATACCCTACAAAAGAATGGTGGATGATCTTAAGTTATACTTTGCACATATTTCCTTCTAGCAGATTCCAAGAACAGATAATAAGGTAGCTGATGCTATGGCTACTTTGGCCTCAATATTACAAATGCCAGAAAATGACTTCAGGCATGAATTCCTGGTGGAAACATTATGCTACCCTACCTATGACAATCTTGAATCTAAGATGATCTGTTCAGTCATTGGACATGACTCATCCTACTACCACCATATCTACTCTTATCTTCGAGACCAAATTATCCCTGATACCTATACCTGGAATGAGAAACATCACCTCATTCATACTGCTTCATGGTATGTCCTTATAGAAAATGACTTGTATAGACGGGGCCTAGACGGTACTCTACTTAGGTGTCTAGAGCCTGATGATTCCAAACATGCGTTAGCTGAGGTACATGAAGGTATTTGCGGCTCTCATTCGAGTGATCTGACGTTAGCTTGTAGACTTATTAGAGCTGGATACTACTGGCCGGATATGGAAAAAGAAGCTGTCCAATATGTCAAGACTTGCAAGCAGTGTCAATATCATGGGAATCTAATCCACGCTCCTGCTAAGGAGCTCAGTCCTCTCATTAGTTTTTGGCCATTTCAACAATGGGCTTTTGACTTGGTTGGTCAGATACACCCTTCTTCTTCAAGAGGACATAAATTCATAATCACTGCTACAGATTACTTTACCAAATGGGTCGAGGAAATCCCTCTGACTGTAGCTGATGGAAGGACTATTGCTAAGTTCATTTTGAACTATATTATTTGCAGATATGGTGTACCTTCATCTATTATCACTGACAATGGAGGACAGTTTAAGAACAAGGATTTGACAGACTTATGCACTAAATTCAGGATCATTCAGCATTGGTCATCTATTTATTATCCTTAGGGTAATGGACAAGCAGAAATTTCTAATAAGACAATCCTAAAAATTTTGCACAGAATAGTTCATAAATCTGGTAGAGATTGGCATCTCTAGATTAATCTGGCTTTGTGGGCTTACAGAACAAGTATCCAAACACCAACGAGAGCCACTCCTTTTGCCTTAGTCTATGGGGCAGAAGTGGTATTGCCAATTGAGGTCGAGATTTTGACATTGTGAATCTCTCTGAAGAGCCTCATCACTGATGAAGATACCAGAATATCTAGGTTGTAAGAGCTTGAACTATTAGATGAACGTCGGAGGGTGGCGTTCGATCATCTTCGAGCATATCAAAAGAGAATGTCAAAAAAATATAACAAGAAAGTCAGACAAAGGGAATTCCAAGTGGGTGACCTCATCTTGAGGGAGAACCCCAAGAATCAGCAACAGAGAGCCCAGAAAGGAAAGTTTGAACCAAATTGGCTTGGTCCATACATTATTACTGCAGCATTTGGATCTGGTGCTTACCGTCTCTCCACCACTAAAGGAGAGCAACTCAAAGAGCCTATCAATGCTCTTCATTTGAAGAAGTTCTACAGCTGATATTCTCAGTATGCTCATGTACATATTTATTGATCCTGAAAAAATCCTAAAAATTGATATATTGCAAAAAATCCTAAAAAATTGCAAAATATCCTAAAAAATGATCATCTTAGTGAAAACCTGGCAAACAGGTGCTTTGATATATCTATTATCCTATTGAAAACCTGGTAAACAGGCGCCTTGATAATACAAAAAAATAGAAAATGTGAAAAATACAAAAAAAATAAAAATAAAAATACAAAAAAAAGCAAAAAAGAGAAAATACAAAAAAAATTGAAAAAGAGAAAAATGTGCCATTGATGAAAACCTGGTAAACAGGCATCATGGTAGCAAAAATAGAATCTCTGCCAAGTTGGTGAAAACCTGGTAAACAGGTGCCACTTGTTTCCTAAAGTAACATCCTCTCTCGACGTCGCTTGGCTCTTAGTTTATTGCTTTAGTTTTCTTTCTAGCTTTAGTTTGCTTCCTTTGTTTCCTACTTTAGTTTGTTTCCCGCTTTGGTTTGCTAGCTCATGCACTTTCCTTCGGTTGTTTTTGAGTTTTTGCTCTACTCTTCATAGATTGGAATTGGTTCACACTTGGGGGCACCCGCTTGGTCTAGGGGGCATTTTCCTATCGCTTTCAGAAACTCTTTCGAGCATCAGTCACCAGCAACTCTCGCTACATCTGCCTGCTGATACCTAGCTCTTATTTGACCTCTCTCTTTCGGGATCTCTCCCTTGCATCAGTCACTAGTGCTTCTCATTGTGTCTGCCTATTGTCATTATCTCATCGAGACTTCAAAAGTCATCTTTTTGATTTGACTCCAATTTGCTTGAACACGAGCATAAACTAAAACTAAAACTAAATGTGTGTTCCTTTGAGGCATGTTGAGCTTTGTTTTCTTTGAGTGCTTGTCTGTTTGCTTTGCTTTTTCTTTGCTTTCTGCTTGTTGGTTTAGTTCCAATGATCCAAAGAATTCATATAAGAGGGGTGTATGTTTGTAAGAGCCTTCATCTCATATTGGATGGCCATGTGTACCTCGACTCCTTTTATATGAACACTTTGGTGAGGTTGGTTCTTCTCCTTGTCTTTTGAGTGACTTCTTTCTGCTACTGGTGAAATTGTAAATGCTTGCCCTGTTGAGTGAACGTAAGGGTCACTGCAAGAAATCTTTGGCAAAAGAAGGAACTCCTACATGCTTGGTGTGTTTGTTTGCAAGAGACATTCAAGTCATTCTAGCATTTATGCTCTAATGCTTATGTTAACTTGCTAGATTAAAAGGAATAGGTGTTCAGGTCATTCTGGCTCCTTGTGCCTTAATGCTTACATCTTATTCCGACAAACCTAAGACTTATGTCATATTCATATTCTCATGATAGCGATATTAGTGAGGATTGTATGACATCTTGCGATTGTCCAAACTTGAAAGGCTCTATGATGATAAATACGGTGAGTCCAACAACCAAGTCCTAGGGTTTGCATTTTCATTTAGACTTGCATCTTTCATTCTAGGCTTGCATTTGGAGCGCTTTCTTGTTGCTCTCTTGATTGCTTTTTGTTCATTGGATTTTCTCCTCTTCCATCCCAATTTCATCATGATTGCATAAGTTTTCGAGATCGAAATCGAAATTTGACATCTCTACACAGCTCGAAATCGCGTTTTAAATTTTGAGACCCTTTGGGATCGGATGCTTGTGCAGTCAGCCTTCTGGCATCATCTTCCTTCTAGATCCTCATCTTTGCATCATGTTCTTGAGATATTTTCTCTTTTCATCAAAGTCAACTCTAGTCAAATTTGGTCGACCATGGTCAAATTTGGTCAACAGGACCTCTGCATTGCTCTGATTTGCTTTTGCATCTTCTCGATGCTTCTTTAATCTGCTTTGAATTCTTCTCAATCTTTGATCTTATCTTTATCTGTAATCTCTTGCTGTCAATCATCTTCTGACGTTTCATCTTTCGATTTTGCTCCCGAGGGGGCAGGATGATTGCATCATTGAATCTTGTCGAATCAATTCTTGAATCAGTCTAATCTGAATCTTCAGTTCTCATTGCTTGGGGCATCTCGGTGCCTCATATCATGTTATCTTATCATCTATCTCTTAGGTATCTGAGCAATCTAACTCAGATCCTTGAGAATCAAGCTTCATTCTGGAGATGGTTCTTGAAATCTTTTAGGTATTGGGGCAATCTAACCCTGATTCCTGGGAGTCAAGCTTTGTTCTGGAGATGGCTCTCAAAATCTCTTTTAGACCATTATCTGGGCAATCTAACTTGGGTCTCGGAGGGCTAAGCTTTGTATTGGGGCAATCTAACCCTGATTCTGGAGATAATCCTAAATCTACATCTTCATCAATTGGTATTGGGGCAATCTAACCCTAATCCTGGTTCTGTTCTAAGACCGATGTCTTTGCAATCTAACTTAGACTTCAGAAATTCTCATCATCTGTCACTTCAGACTTTTCTTTGAATCAACGCGCTGCTCGCACATCAATTCAAGAGGGGAAAAATGTAATACCCCAAAATTGGCACCTAATTATCTCAAGCAATTTTGGTGTATTTCTTCAATTCTATGTCATCAAAGTCCTATCTCGCTAGGCAATTTTCTCTCTCCTACTTGACTCTATTTGACTTGATGTCAGTTGCAAAGACCCTAAATTGCAATAATCAAATGCTAAATTAATTCCTAAAGTCTTTGACTTATATTAGCTAAATTACCCCTATGATAATTTAATTTAATTCTAAAGTCCTACGTGCTTTAAATTAAATTAAATCTACCCCTTTAGCTAATACACATCAAAAAGGAATTAATATCATTTAATTATTTGAGTGTACATCTCTCTATTTGAATTTAATTATTCAAATTATTCAAATTAATCACACCCCCATATGTGGCATAAATTCCACTTTTTAATTAAATAATTTCATGCCTATTTGTCCAAAAAGTGAAGAGCCTTAATGGAAAATGAAGTCACTTAGGACATGTGGCAAAAGGAGTTACATGCGAGATTCCCCCTCTTTTTCTATTTAAGAGCTTTCCTTTTCATTTGAAAGGGGGGAATTTTTGAGAGCATAGAGATTATAGGAAAATTCTACTACATTCTTTGAGATTCATAGCTTTTGATTGTTATCATTTTAGTTAGTTCATTTAGTATAATATTGCATTTTTCATGTTCTTAGTTTACTTACTTGTTCTTAGATTTAGTCACATTTTCCTTTGAAAACTCTAAAAAGAACTTGCATTTTCATTTTAGATTACATGCATCCATATTAGATTACTTGCATTTTCATTTTAGATTACATGCATCCATATTAGATTACTTGCATTTTCATTTTAGATTACATGCATCCATATTAGATTACTTGCATTTTCATTTTAGATTACATGCATTCATGCTAGATTGCTTGCATTTTTTATTTCATGCCTATGCTTTTCTTTTAAAATCCTCCATTGTAGTTTGGTCTTATGGTTGTTGGCTTTCGATCTAAGAGCAATCTTGAAAACACCCCATCTACATAGGAGGCAACAGATCGCTTCACTACAGATTTCGGATTGAATAACTCATATTCTTTTCTGTAATCTGATCATGTGAGTAATGATCATGTTGTGTGTGTGTTGAATTTGAGGTCACATTCAATCATACACAACTACATAATTAGCCAACAAAACATAATCAAAATATATAATTTTCAAACATCGACCATTACATGGAACAATATTACCTTGAATTCTATTATATTCCAACTGTCATAGGTGAGGTGTCATTCTTCGGAGCTTTGATGTAGTCTCTTCTTTCCCATTGAAAAGATGACTTTCTGCACTTTGATACTTATGATTTCTGGGGAGGAACTGCTTATACTCATCAAACACCTATTTTCTTAAACTTTTGGAATGATGAAATTTCATCTTTGGACCACACATTAGACATGCAAATTTTCTCTTTGTTTGAAAACCTACAAGATAATGATAAAATTGGATTAAATATGTATATTTTTAAAATTTGAATTATCTTGTACAACTAGAATTTACCATAACATACCATAGAAATGTGTCAACCCTAGAGCATCATGAATTGTCCACACAAGCATTGCATGGAATTGAAATTCTCTTTGTTCAATTGGTCAGGAGATGTCATACATAGTGAAACCATTCCATAACACCAACAACTCATCGATAAGAGGTGCAATATATACATTCATATATTTCACTTGGTACTTACCTAGTTGAATTAACAACAACATCAGATAATTATTGTGGTCATTTCACTCCAAGACTTATAATTACATGTAGATAACTATAAAATAATAAGATACCTGGAACAATCATTTCCAACATAATGTGCTCCCTCTTTATTGACATCCATGGAGGAAGGTTATTGTTTATAACAAAAATAGGCCACACCAAGCAAACGGATCTCATCTCTCCATGCGGATTGACACCATCTACTGCGAAAGAAAGCCTGACATTTTGAGGTTCCTCTTTAAAGTGTGGCCACTTTTCTTCTATGTCTATAAATGATGAACCATCCATAGGCATTCAAATAATGTCATCTTGACTCATGCCACATGCATGGCAATCCATAAATTGTGTCAAGCTATTGCACCTGAATAATTGTTTCAGACGTGGAATAATGGGGATGTGACGAAGAACCTTGCGAGGCACCTTTTTTGTCACTTGATTATCTTGATATCTGCTCGTATGGCATTCAGGGCATTATGTTGCATTTTCATGTTCTTTATAATAAATAATATGATCTTTAGGACAAGCATCTATTGTTTGATACTCCATTCCAATATGTTTCATAGTGGCACATAATTCTCGATACAAGGGAGGGAGAACATTTGGTGGTGGTAACATAAAGTCACCTATCAATCTACAATAAATAATATAGGTCATTACTATAAACAATCTTAATGGTACATGTTTCACCTTTTATAGACTATAATGACATATATGACAAACTTTAGCATATGTGACATTGCTATGTTGGATAAACCATTCATAACCTTCAAATTCACCAACAACAATACAACAAAAAGAAGAGTATATTGGGAGCCTTTTGACGAAGGGAAAGGATCATGAGGGGCCAAAGCTATGGCTCACCCTAATTTTCCAAGCCTTCAACACACAATGCGGAAGCAAAACACTAGAAAGTGAGAGGGAGAAAGCAAGATCTTCATTAAATTTCATCAACAAACAACATACATGCCGGGCTATAAGGCCTTCCCAGTTTAGGCTAGATATTACAATAAATTCAGAAGTCCCCAAACATGTGAGGATCCATCAAATTCTAACTTCTAACTTCTTGATCTCTAACTCCTCCCTAACTCTAAACATAGACACTAAATTTATACAAGAGTCTACCGAACTGAGTCGGCCTTCAGATCCGCAAACAACGGAAGTAACGGTCAGATTAAGGACCACCTACTTCCCAATAATGGATACCAGCATTAATTCTATGACCCTTGATAAATGCATGCATCAGCCCAATAGGGAACAAAATAAAACCCATCGGTAAGCAGAGATAACTGACCAGCAGCAAAGCAAAACCGAGCACCAAGAAATTGCCGATCGAACTCAACAACCGAAGCAACCAACCAACTCGGGATAAGAGCAAACTGACCAACATAAAGACTACCGACCGAACTCAGTAATCAAAAGAAACTGACCAACGTAGAGACTACAGACCGAACTCGGTAATCAAAGGAAACCGAACAACATAGAAAATAGCAAACATCTTTTTGGTGACACAGGATTGCCAAGAACCCAAGATGCTCCTGCATCAGACACCTGGAGTTGTTTTGAATGATTCATAGAATCATCCAGTAGATATGATCCGAGCTACATCCAACTCAAACTGAGAAATCCATGAACTATCTTCCATCGGTCTATTCTTCCATTTTACCAGATATTCCATGTATTATTTTCCTCTTGTGCTTTTGCCAACTCTTTCTTTCAAAATCTGTTCAACTTCCTCTTTCTGTTTCTTAGGATATTCTGTCAGTACTGTCATTTCTTCATCAGATTCATAATATTCATACAAATCAGCAATGTTAAAAATCAGTGATATGTCCATGTCATCAGGTAACTCAATCTCATATGCATTCCCACTGTCAAATTTCCTCAATATTCTGCAAGGTCCAAACTTCTTAATCTTCAACTTCCCATAAGTTCCAATAGGAAACTAACCTTTCTTCAAATGAACCATCACTTCATCACCAACATCAAAAATCTTATGTCTTCTTGATCTATCAGCTCTATCTTTATATTTCTGATTACTATTTTCCAACTTCAGCTTCACATCTTCATGCAATGTCTTCATGTACTCAACAAATTTCACTCCTTCAGCATTTTTCTTATTTTCATCCTCAATGTCTCTCAAGTCAGATATTCCTCTTGGTTGTATGCCACTCACAATCTCAAATGGTGTTCTTCCTGTACTCCTATTCATTGAATTATTGTACGCAAACTAAGCTTGTGCCAACACAGAATCCCAATTGCCTAATGTGTCTCCTACTAAACATCTCAAAAGATTACCCAAACTTATGTTTACAACTTCAGTCTGTCCATCGGTTTGTGGATGAAATGTAGAACTATATTTCAACTCGGTACCAAATTTCTTCCAAAGTGTTTTCCAAAAATATCCAACAAACTTGTTATCTCAGTCAAAGATAATACTCCTCGATAACCCATGTAATCTCACAATTTCCTTAAAGAAAAGGTCTGCTACATTCACTGCATCTAATGTTTTTCTACAAGGTATGAAATGTGCCATTTTAGAAAATCTATCCACAACCACAAATATAGAATCATTACCTCTTACTGTCTTTGGTAAGCCAAGAACAAAATCCATACTGATATCAGTCCAAGGTTTCTTAGGTACATCAATTGGTGTATATAAACCAGCATTTTGACTTGCTCCTTTTGCAACTTGACAAATTCCATAACTTCTCACAAATTTCTAAACATCCTTATACAACTGTGGTCAAAAGTACTTTTCCTTCAGCAAATTCTAGGTTTTATCAATGCCAAAATGCCCAGCCAAACCACTACTATGTTTCTCTTTTATCAGATTAGTTCTCATTACTCCTCTTGGTATACACAACTGAATACCTTTAAACAACATATCTTCCTAAATAAAATATTCATCTCATTTGGTATCATGTTGATCTTGTAAAGGTGCTCTGTACTTTCTCCATGGCTCAGAAAAATCAGGGTCATTTTCATACAAATCTTTCATCTCATCAAAACCAAGAACTTGAATTTTCATCTCGGTCATCAAAGATCTTCTCCTACTCAATGCATCAGCAACTCAGTTAGTGACTCCACTCTTATGTTTTATCACAAATGTGTAACTTTGCAAATACTCAACCCATTTCATATGTCTCTGATTCAACTTATTCTGACTACCCAAATACTGTAAAGCCTTATGATCAGTATACAACACAAATTCACTCGGTATCAAATAATGTCTCCATTTCTTCAGTGCTTGAACAATAGCATAGAATTCTTGATCATACACAGAATATTTCCTTCTAGCATCATTCAACTTTTCACTAAAGAAAGCCATAGGTTTACCTTCTTGACTTAACACAACTCCAATTGCACTTCCACTTGCATCACATTCCACTTGAAATACTTTACTAAAATCAGGTAATGCCAAAACAGGTAATTCGACAACCTTCTACTTCAATGCTTGGAAACTCTTATCAGCTCCATGTGTCCACTTGAATTCTCTTTTGTCTCCTCTCATAGTCTCAGTCACAGCATTATAAATTGAACTGAAATTCCTTATGAACTTTCGGTAAAAACTTGCCAATCCATGAAATGATTTTACCTCACTAGCATTCACAGGTGTAGGTCAATTCAAAATGGCTTCAACCTTTTCAGGATCCATGTCAATCCATCAGCTGAAATAACAAATCCCAAATACACAATTTCTTCTTTCATGAATGAACACTTTGTCAGATTTATCAGCAACTTTTCCTATTTCAACCTCTGCAAAACTTGTCTGACATGCAACAAATGTTCTTCTTTGGTCTTACTAAATATCAGAATATCATCAAGATATACAATCACAAACTCACCCAAGAATTTCTTCAAAACTTCATTCATCAACCTCATAAAAGTACTTGGTGCATTAGCTAAACCAAAAGGCATAACCAACCACTCATACAAACCTTCTTTCATCTTGAAAGCAGTCTTCCACTCATCACCTTCTCTGATTCTGATCTGATGATATCCACTTTTCAAATCAATCTTTGTGAAATACTTTGCTCCAGTCAAACTATCCATTATGTCATCCATCCTCGGTATAGAAAACCTATATTTCACCGTTATCTTATTGATTGCTCTGGAATCAGTGCACATTCTCCATTCTCCATTCTTCTTAGGTGCCAATATAGTAGGTACCACACAAGGACTTAAACTTTCTCTGATCAAACCTTTATCCAACAATTCTTGAATCTGTCGGTTCAATTCCTGATTCTCGATAGGTGTTAACCGATGAGGTGCCTTATTCGGTAAACTAGCTCCAGGGATTAAATCCATACAATGATCTATACTTCTCTTTGGTGGCAAACCATTAGGTACATTATCAGAAATGATTTCTCCATACTCGGTGAGTAACTTATCAATCTCCTCAGGAATATTATCTTCCATTTTCTTATTCAGTTTGTTAGGGATTACAGCAAAACATACATCATCCTTCTTCAAAGAACTGACAAACTTTCTTCCTTCCATCAAACAAACTTTCACAGATGTATAGATATTACTAACAGATTCTTCCATCAATGGCAACAAGACTTGTTTCTTTCCATTAGCCACAATAGAATACTTATGCAATCTTCCATCATATATAGCATGTCTATCATATTGCCAAGGTCTACCCAACAAAATATGACAACAATCCATCAGCATTACATCACACAACACCTTATCATAGTATTCCCCTATTTTCAAATTCACATAACATTGTTCACTTACCAGGAGAGTATGCTCATCTTTGATCCATGAAATCTGATAGGGTTTCAGATGCTTCAGTCTTTCCAACTACAATTTACCAACCATCTCTTCAGATGCCAGATTCTCCAAGCTACCACTGTCAATGATTACTTTCCACACTTTGTCAGCAACTCTACATCTTGTCTTGAACAAAATTTTCCTTACCGAATCTTCCTTCTTTCTTTCATTCCACAATGCTCTCCTTACCATTAGGTTACTTTCCTTTTCAGGTTCATTCGATGATTCTTCTTGCACTACAGCATTTCTACTGCTACTAGTCTCCTTGCTTGCATGTGTACATTCAAAAGATTTGTGCCCTTCTTCTCCATAATTGTAACAAGTTCCTCAAAAATTTCCTCTACTATAACCACCTTGGTAGCTACTACCTCTGCCTCTTGATGAACTTTCACCTTTCCACTCGGTCTTACCTTTGTCCAGGTTTTTTTTATCAGTTCAGATCTACTATTTTCACCATTGGATCTGCCTCTTCCTCTATGGAATCTACCACCTCAACCTCTTTGCCTTTGTTCATGTCTTTTGTTTAGTTTCTCCTCAGCTTTCAAAGCAAATTGATAAGCCTCTTCAATACTTTCCAACTTAACCATGCTGATTTCTTCTTGGATAGAGTTTCTCAAACCATTCAGGTATCTACCAATCCTTTCAATATCATCTTCATCATGACTAGATCTGATATCCAATTTGTAAAATTCCTCAGTATAATCCTTTACCGAGCTATCCTTCTATCTCAGACTTTGCATTCACTGAATTAGGTTAATCTGATAGTCACAGGGTAAGAATTTCCTTTTCAACTTATTGACCATCTTAGTCCATACTGTGATCTTATCTTTGTCTTTCCTTTTCCTATCCAATTGTAGATGTTCCCACCACAGGGATTCATTTTCAATTTAGTGCTTGCAATCTTCACCATTTTGTCTTTAGGGATACTTTCATATTCAAAATATTTTTCCATCTCAGTGATCCAGTCCATCAATTCATTAGAGTCTAATTTGCCACTATAATTAGGAGGATTAAAGTGTGGTGTCAATTTCAAACTTGTCAAAGCTTTCAGGAATCTCTCTTCACCATGATCCATAACAGGTGTAGGTTCTGCATTAGCCTATTCTTCTTTGACCTCATCATCACTAACATCTTCAAGATGTCTGCCTCTTCTTTGGGCTGTCTCTACTGCATCTAATCTAGTAGCAATCTGCCTTAGCATCTCTACCAAGCCTGGATCTGCATCTCACCTCCCATGAACCATCTTGACAACCTTTTGCAATTGCAGGTCAAATCACAATTTTCTACCCCACAACAAATCAACTAAGGTTTCAAGAAGTTCCTGCAAACCTAGATCTGCAGACCTAGATTAAGAATCTAACCTCGCTCTGATACCACCTGATGAAGGGCAAGGATCATGAGGGTCCAAAGCTATGGCTCACCATAATTTTCCAAGCCTTCAACACACAATGCGGAAGCAAAAAACAAGAAAGTGAGAGGGAGAAAGCAAGATCTTCATTAAATTTCATCAACAAATAGTATACATGTCGGGCTGTAAGGCCTTCCTGGTTTAGGCCAAATATTACAATAAATTCAGAAGTCCCCAAACATGCAAGGATCCATTAAATTCTAACTTCTAACTTCTTGATCTCTGACTCCTCCCTAACTCTAAACACAGACACTAAATTTATACAAGAGTCTACTAAACTGAGTCAGCCTTCAGATCCGCAAACAATGGAAGTAACAGTCAGATTAAGGACCACCTGCTTCCCAATAATGGATACCAGCATTAATTATGTGACCCTTGATAAATGCATGCATCATCCCAACAAGGAACAAAATAAAACCTGTCAGTAAGCAGAGATAACCGACCAGCAGCAAAGCAAAATCGAGTGCCAGGAAATTGCCAACTGAACTTGGCAACCAAAGCAACCAACCAACTCAGGATAAGAGAAAATTGACCAACACAGAGACTACTGACCAAACTTGGTAATCAAAAGAAACTGACCAATGCAGAGACTACCGACTGAACTTGGTAATCAAAGGAAACTGAACAACACAAAAAATAGAAAACATATTTTTGGTGACACGGGATTGCCAAGAACCCAAGATGCTCCTACATCACCTTTGTAAAGGGTCATGTCCACCTTCTCAAGTAGAGGTATATCATGGACGTTGTCAATTTCATCCTCATCATCAGCAGTAGTAGTAGCACCAGTAGCACCAGTACCAAATGTGTCAATGATCAATGCATTCATACCATCATCTTCAAATATGTTTTCTAGCACATCATCATCATCTTCCATGTGATCATGATCTTCAACTTCAATACTCACACATCCATGTTCCTCTATATTCACACTGGGGAGATCAACCTATATAAAAATGATGATAATTAAACCTCCTTCCATGGTTCAAATGTATATTAATTGTGAAAATAATATAACAAACAACTTACCACTGGATTATAATCAAACCCCCCTTCCATGTGACCATTCTCCCTACAATGTCTCTTTGCTATTTTGATTTTGATTCTTCTTGTCTTTAAGTTGTTACAACTCTTGCATGGACAATAACATTTGTCATTGGCTTCTCTTTGAAATTTAGACAACAATCTAGCGATTGTCTCCCCATTTTGATTGAATTTCCTTGTATTATTTGACATGATCCTTAATGTGTATATTTTCAAAAAAAATTGGAGATGCCTCCTTTCATTAGCTTCATGTCACCTTCTCATAGCTTCTCATTTTCTAACAGATTTCGCCAAAATATTTGTAGGAAACCAAGTAAGGGGTATTCTTGAGTTCAAACACATTGAGTTGCTACAACTGAATTATAAATCATGAATTCACTATAAAATTAAAATTTAATAGGGAGATAAGTAAGACATTTAATGCATTATTATTTCATCATGATGATAAAAATTCCATTGGCTCAAAACACATAGTGGTGCAGGGGCACCTAGAGCACATAAGGAGTTCACAAAACCTATGGAGATCAAAAAGACATCAGTGAACATGAAGATATCCAATGATGTCAATTGGAGCATTTTGGAGCCTATAATGACCTATAAGGTTAATACCTATAATAAATTGGCAATAAGCCCTTAAAGGCCTAATAAGCCTTAGGACCAATTTAGGAGTCTAGGATGAGTTTTTGAGTTGCAAGCTTATAATAGTTTAGATTTGGTTTTAATAAGGTTTAATAAGTTTATTTAGATCATATTCCAAGGTCTTAGAATTCAAAAATCTTAAGAAATGCTTCATTTGCAATGTTGTTAATTCAAATTTTTCAATAACAATGGTCACTTATAAAAGGAGGGAAAAGGGGGTTTTATGTTTAATTAGTCCTAATATAATTTTCCAACCACCAAAGTTGGTTGAATAGACTTAGAGGAAGTTATAAATTAGAGGATCAAGCCATTATATGGTAGTCAATTCATTAGATGTCATTAAACAAAAGTATTAGATGCATTAGATGCTATTAAACAGTAGCATTAGATGCATAGGACAGCATTAGATTCCATTAAACAAATAAAGAGAGATCAAACACTTCACACAATAAAGAGAGATCAAACACTTCACACAATGCCTTGAAGGTAATAGAAACGATGCCCTAGCTCTCAAAGCTCGCAGGTCATCAAGCATTTCAAATGAAAAGATGTAAACAATGTCAGTATTAAACAGTGAGCTCATGAACAATGTATCATGCCCTAGCTTGCAGCAACCCATGAGCCACCAAGACATTTCCTCATGAAATGATCATAAATAGGGAGTACTGCATAGTGTATTATTTTATTACTAATGTCCCTATTTGATCTAATAGCATCAATATAACAAACAAAGCACTGACCAATCAAATAGGGACATGAGGTGCTCAAACAATGAGCTCATAAAACAATATATTTAGTCTTAATAAAATTTTATAAAGCAACATATATTGTGAGAAGTGTTTGATCTCTCTTTATTTGTTTTGTTGTTGATATTCACTATGTGGTACTCCCCGTTTATGATCATTTCATGAGGAAATGTCTTGATGGCTTGCGGGATGCAAGCTAGGGCATCATGTATTATTTATGAGCTCATTGTTTGAGCACCAGCCAATCAAATAGGGACATGAGGTGCTCAAACAGTGAGCTCATAAACAATGCATGATGCCCTAATTATAAGTAGTTATCTCTTTTATAATGATGGAGGAGTGAAAGGTAATGATCAATTGGGTTGCTGCTATTAGATCATACATTAATACACTTACTATTTTGAATTTGAGCTTGGGCATCATGCAATGTTATTGTTGTCATTGCATGCTTTCTACTATTGTGCACCATATATTATTTTATACACTATTTATTTTATTGAGACTATGAACTATTATAGTTGACTATATTCTTTTGGGGTCTGATCTATTGTAGTTGTTTCTTTTTTCTTTGAATCATTATTTACAATTACTTTTGATGCAATAATTGTGTGAAGAACAAGAACAAAATGGTGAACGAGTATATTTGACAAAGATAAACATTACACATTTTGTTGGGTTGATTGGGTTGGCCATGGTACCATTTACATGGCCTGGCCAGATATTAAACAGTGAGCTCATGAACAATGCCAGTATTAAACAGTGAGCTCATGAACAATGTATGATGCCCTAGCTTGCATCCCACGAGCCATCAAGATATTTCTTCATGAAATGATCATAAACGGGGAGTACCACATAGTGAATATCAATAGCAAAACAAATAAAGAAAGATCAAACACTTCACACAATGCCTTGAAGGTAATAGAAATGATGCCCTAACTCTCAAAGTTCATGGGTCATCGAGCATTCCAAATGTTAAGATGTAAACAATGCCACTATTAACAATGCTAAGATGTAAACAATGCCACTAAAATTGATTTAATGAGAAGACAAAGCTCGAATGCCTACCTTCCAAATGAAAAGATGTAAACAATGTCAGTATTAAATAGTGAGCTCATGAACAATGTATGATGCCCTAGCTTGAAGCCTATGAGCCATCAATAAATTTCTTCATGAAATGATCATAAATAAGGAGTACCACATAGTGAATATCAACAGCAAAACAAATAGAGAGAGATCAAACACTTCTCACAATGCCTTGAAGGTAATAGCAACAATGCCCTAGCTCTCAAAGCTAGCAAGTCATCAAGCATTCCAAATGAAAATATGTAAACAATGCCAGTATTAAATAGTGAGCTCATAAACAATGTATGATTCCCTAGCTTGCAGCCCGCGAGCCATCAAGACATTTCCTCATGAAATGATCATAAACAGGGAGTACCACATAGTGAATATCAACAAATAAATAAATAAAAAGAGATCAAACACTTCACACAATGCCTTGAAGGTAATAGAAATGATTCCCTAGCTCTCAAAGCTCATGGGTCATCGAGCATTCAAAATAAAAAGATGTAAACAATGCCAGTATTAAACAGTGAGCTCATGAACAATGTATGATGCCCTAGCTTGCAGCCCATGAGCCATCAAGATATTTCTTCATGAAATGATCATAAATAGGGAGTACCATGTAGTGAATATCAATAGCAAAACAAATAGAGAGAGATCAAACACTTCACACAATGCCTTGAAGGTAATAGCAATGATGCCATAGCTCTCAAAGCTCGCGGGTCATCAAGCATTCCAAATGAAAAAATGTAAACAATTCCAGTATTAAACAATGAGCTCATAAACAATGTATGATGCCCTAGCTTGTAGCCCATGAGCCATCAAGGCATTTCCTCATTAAATGATCATAAATAGGGAGTGCCACCTAGTGAATATCAACAATAAAACAAATAAAGAGAGATCAAAGACTTCACACAATGTCTTGAAGGTAATAGAAATGATGCCCTAGCTCTCAAATCTCGCAGGTCATCAAGCATTCAAAATGAAAAAATGTAAACAATGCCAGTATTAAATAGTGAGTTCATGAACAATGTATGATGTCGTAGCTTGCAGCCCGTGAGCCATCAAGATATTTCCTCATGAAATGATCATAAACAAGGAGTACTACATAGTGAATATCAACAACAAAACAAATAGAGAGAGATCAAACACTTCACACAATGCCTTGAAGGTAATAGAAATGATGCCATAGCTCTCAAAGCTCGCGGGTCATCTAGCATTCCAAATGAAAAGATGTAAACAATGCTAGTATTAAACAATGAGCTCATGAACATGTATGATGCCCTAGCTTGCAACCCGTGAGCCATCAAGACATTTCCTCATTAAATGATTATAAACGGGGAGTACCACCTAGTGAATATCAATAGCAAAACAAATAAAAAGAGATCAAACACTTCACACAATGCCTTGAAGGTAATAGCAATGATGCCTTAGCTCTCAAAGCTCACGGGTCATCGAGCATTCCAAATGAAAAGATGTAAACAATGCTAGTATTAAACAGTGAGCTCATGAACAATGTATGATGCCCTAGCTTACAGCCCATGAGCCATCAAGATATTTCCTCATGAAATGATCATAAACAAAGAGTACCACATAGTGAATACCAACAACAAAACAAATAGAGAGAGATCAAACACTTCACACAATGTCTTGAAGGTAATAGCAACGATGCCCTAGCTCTCAAAGCTCGCGGGTCGTCAAGCATTCCAAATGAAAAGATGTAAACAATGCCAGTATTAAAGAGTGAGCTCATAAACAATGTATGATGCCCTAGCTTGCAGCCCACGAGCCATCAAGACATTTCCTCATGAAATGATCATAAACAAGGAGTACCACATAGTGAATATCAACAATAAAACAAATAAAGAGAGATCAAACACTTCACACAATGCCTTGAAGGTAATAGAAATGATGCCCTAGCTCTCAAAGCTCACGGGTCATCGAGCATTCCAAATGAAAAGATGTAAACAATGCCAGTATTAAACAATGAGCTCATGAACAATGTATGATGCCCTAGCTTGCAACCCGCGAGCTATCAAGATATTTCTTCATGAAATGATCAAAAATAGGGAGTACCACATAGTGAATATCAACAACAAAACAAATAAAGAGAGATCAAACACTTCACACAATGCCTTGAAGGTAATAGCAATGATGGCCTAGCTCTCAAAGCTCACGGGTCATCGAGCATTCCAAATGCAAAGGTGTAAACAATGCTAGTATTAACATTCATATTTTGCCATTAAATCAACAAATGTCATCAAAATGAAATTGAGTTAATGAGAAGACAAAGCTCAAATGCCTACCTTTAAGAAACTTTTACATCTTTTCATCAAATGACCCAACATCAAAAATCATCATATATGGTCACTAATAGCTAGCTTTCAAAAGAATATGAATGAATGCAAGCATACATAAGTGGATGGCTTGTGGGCTGCAAGCTAGGGCATCATGCATTATTTATGAGCTCACTATTTGAGTACCAGCAAATCAAATAGGGACATGAGGTGCTCAAACAGTGAGCTCATAAATAATACATGATGCCCTAGTTGTAGGTAGTTATCTCTTCTATAATGATGGAGGAGTGAAAGGTACTGATCAATGAGGTTGCTGCTATTAGATCATACATTAATACACTTACTATTTTGAATTTGAGCTCGGGCATCATGCAATGTTATTTATGTCATTGCATGCTTGCTGCTATTGTGCACCATATATTGTTTTATACACTGTTTATTTCATTGAGATTGTGAGTTATTGTAGTTGACTATGAGCTATAAGCAACATATATTGTGTGAAGTGTTTGATCTCTCTATTTATTTGTTTTGTTGTTGATATTCACTATGTGGTACTCCCTATTTATGATCAAATAGACAAAGCTCAAATTCCTATCTCAAGTGCTAGTGCCCTCTTCCCACATGGTGTTGACCTCTTCAGGCACGCCAAACTTGAATGCCCTCTTCGCGCCATGCAAAAGTGCAATGTCATCTTCACGGAAGCTCTTCAAATTTACAAATTAAAAATGACACTTTCTTTTTCTTTTTTTTTGTTTATAACCAAATGGGTGTCGCAATTTATGAGCTCACTATTTGGGCACTGGCCAATCAAATAGGGACATGAGGTGCTCAAACAGTGAGATCATAAATAATACATGATGCCCTAGTTGCAGGTAGTTATCTCTTTTATAATGATGGAGGAGTGTAAGGTAATGATCAATAAGGTTGTTGCTATTAGATCATACATTAATACACTTACTTGTTTGAATTTGAGCTCGGGCATCATGCAATGTTATTGCTGCCATTGCATGCTTGTTGTTGTTGTGCACCATATATTGTTTTATACACATAGAACAATAGATTTGGGGACTTAGACTTATGTTCAATCCTTAGTAATGGTTTGGGGAACTAATTACTAGATGGGTGACTATAGTACCCTAGTTTGCATTATTAGATGATCTTGTTTAATTTGTGTTCATTTCATGCAAAGATACATGTAAAGGAAAAAAAAATTGCATCTAAAGATTACATGTATATATATAAAAAATAACTTGTATATACTATACAAGGAAAATAACTTTTAGAAGAAAATGCAACTATACTTAATTTGAATGCCACTGTGTAATGTTTTTGCTTATGATATTAATCTTAATATATCCCTATGAAGATATCCCTATTTTATTATTGATGTCCCTATTTACATCTTTTCATCAAATGACCCAAAAACATCTAGAATGGTCCTATATGGCCACTAATAGCCAACTTTCAAAAGAATATGAATCAATGCAAACATACATAAGTGGATGAACATAAATAATGAAGGTACCAGACATTGCCTGAAGTAATGAAGTGTTGACCCAGGGTTCAATCCAGTATGCTCTTGTATGATCCAAAACCTACAAGGAAGGAAAAGATGGGGTTAGATCCAAAGGATCTAAACAATGACTGGCACCATATTATTGATCCTTATCTACAATTATGCATGTGCATAGTCAAGCCATACACAGACTCAACAACATGGTAGCATTGATCCAATAACAGAAAATACATTACAAATGTCAAGATCGCGGTCTCAATGAAATAAACAGTGTATAAAACAATATATGGTGTACAACAGTAGCAAGCATGCAATGATAGCAATAACATTGCATGATGTCCGAGCTCAAATTCAAAATAGTAAGTGTAGTAATGTATGTTTGCATGATGCCAGATATTAAACAATAAGCTCATGAACAATGTCAGTATTAAACAATGAGCTCATGAACAATGTATGATGCCCTAGCTTGCAACCTGCGAGCCATCAAAAAATTTCCTCATGAAATAATCATAAACGGAGAGTACCACATAGTGAATATCAACAGCAAAACAAATAAAGAGAGATCAAACACTTCACACAATGCCTTGAAGGTAATAAAAATGATGCCCTAGCTTTCAAAACTTATAGATCATCAAGCATTCCAAATGAAAAGATGTAAACAATGTCAGTATTAAACAGTGAGTTCATGAACAATGTATGATGCCCTAGCTTGCAGCCCATGAGCCATCAAGATATTTTCTCATGAAATAATCATAAGCGGGGAGTACCACATACTGAATATCAATATCTAAACAAATAAAGAGAGATCAAACACTTCACACAATGCCTTGAAAGTAATAGAAGCGATGCCCTAGCTCTCAAAGCTCACAGGTCATCAGGCATTCCAAATGATAAGATGTAAACAATGCAAATATTAAATAGTGAGCTCATAAACAATGTATGATGCCCTAGCTTGCAGCCCACGAGCCATCAAGATATTTCCTCATGAAATGATCACAAACAGGGAGTATCACATAGTGAATATCAACAACAACAAAAATAAAGAGAGATCAAACACTTCACACAATGCCTTGAAGGTAATAGCAATGATGCCCTAGCTCTCAAAGCTTGCGGGTCATCGAGCATTCCAAATTCTAATTAAGATGTAGACAATGCCACTATTAACAATGCTATCAAATAAAAAATGCCACTAAAATTGAGTTAATGAGAAGACAAAGCTCGAATGCCTACCTCAAGTGCTAGTGCTCTCTTCCCAAACAGTTCCTGCTTCTTTGCTCGTGCATGCCAAACTAGGATGCCCTCTTCGTGCCACACATAAATCCAGTGTCATCTTCATGGTAGCTCTTTGAATTCGCAAATTACAAATGACCCTTCCTTTTTCTTTTTTTTTGTTTATAACCAAATGGGTGTTGCAATTATGACAATAGCATAGCTATTACAACACTGTCGAGGGCACTTGCAAAAAAAAATACAAAAAACATACATAAATTGTAGTGGTGTCACAAATTGGCATTGAAATATGACCCCAAATGTTGTAGTGCCTTTAATTCTTGGAGACTGTAGGTCATCCCTAAGGAGGTAATATAAGGCATCTACTGCAATAACAAATAAAGTTTGGGCAAGTGGACATCCTTTCCTAGTAGATATGGATAGGAAAACAGTTATGATCTGATACCATTACCTTCAACACATGCCCTTGCATTATTCATAAGCATTTGTACCATTTGGGAAAACATACTAGGAAAACCCAGACTTTCCAACATCATGAAAATGAACTTCCATTCTATTATGGCATAAGCCTTCTCAAAATTAATTAACAATATGCAAGTATTTTGCTTGGATTCCTTCGCATAGTCCATGGCTTCCCAGCAAGTAATCAAATTCTTTAGGATATATTTGTCTTTGAAAAATCCATTCTTAGTTGGACTAACCACCTTGGCCAAGACACTTTCCACTCTTTTAGCTAGCATCTTAGCCAAATTCTTGTAGGACACATTCAACAGTGTAATGGGCCTCCAATTTTTAATGAAAGACCTATCACCTTCCTTGGGAATGAGCTTAATCAGGTCATTATTGATGTCACGGTCTAAGGAATTAATCTCAAAGGACTCTTGGTACACTTCATAAGCTCCTCCCTCATCCAACTAATATTTTATTTGTAAAATTCTATAGGAAGGCCATCATGCCTCGAGGCCTTTTCATTGGCAAGATCAAGGATAGCCATGCTTATTTATTTAATAGTAATCACTTTTCCTAATGTATCTACATCCTCAAGATTGATTTTGTTGGAAAAATGCTCATGATTCTATTTCTGGCATTCAACATATCTTGTCCATCTTCCTCCAAGGTAAATAGATTTCTATAGAACTTTGCAAACACTTTCAAGACATATGTCTGCTCTATTAACCTTGTCCCTGATACTATAACTGATGGTGATAATGATGATGAAGACTGACCAAGATTAGAGGAATACAATATTGTAGAAAGGTTAGATCAATTATTATCTATTCATTATGTCAAGAAATTGATATCTAATTTATATTGTTTTGTCATATCATTCAAAGTATGATATAAGTAGAATGAGTTAAGGAGAAGAATAAATAAAATGTTATGAAGATGAAGAGCTTAATTGGGAAACTGATACAAATCAAACAATGCTAAGGTTATGATGATATAATTTTTTTCTACCTAACATATAATTATATCAAGTCGGTAAAGAATGGTAAAGAAGATTAGTCAAGTCGGTAAGTTAAACTATTTTGGCTAATGAGTAGGAAAACTCATTCGGTAAGAGCAAAAATGTCATTCAATAAAAGAAGGAATGTTTTGCTAAAGGAAAAGGAACTCAAGACACCGGGAAGAAATTTTTAGGCACTGAGCGAAGTTAACCAAAATTTTGACTTATCCATCAAACAAGGAACATAAATTAAATACAAGGATCAGAATGACATTTAATGATTAGTTATGATGAGCTAGAAGTTTATGATGATAAGGAAGAGTTAGTTAGAAAGATCTACGATTCAAAAAATTCATGACAATGATCTATGGCTTAGATATAAATGGTAAAAAGAGAAGAAACAAGTTTCAAGAAAGTTCCAGTTCCTACATGATAATAAAATGTATTACTGAGATCCAAATTCAATGAATAAGTTTGTAAAAGGAATTAGATGGCTAAGATTAATCAAAGGAAAATTTAATAGAGGAGATTAAGTGGAAAAAAATGGTATATTTATAGGATGGATTTGTATGAACAAATGGTTGGAAAATTGAAGAGTTGATAAGTCACTGACTAATGCAATGAAGAAGGAAAAGGTGAATTCTAAGTAAGCAAAGTAGGATTTGATGAAGTGTTGAAGCCAATAGAAAGTGAAAGATTGAAGTGAAGATAGTGAGTGCACAAAAGATCTGATTATGCAAAGATAGTTGTGAATCTATAGGTTAATATATTCATTATTTATTATTAACATTTGTAATAGTAAAATATCTTAACCGAGTGGACTTAACAGTCTTATTGTAAAATCCTTGCAAAAGGTAACATTCTAAAGAGTGTTTGAATCCCTTTAAATAGGCCACTCCTAACAGGGTGAATATTTAAATAGATATGTGTTAGGATTAACAAGGCAGAAATAACAATTACATGTAAAAATAACCAATATTAGAACAACCATAAACCACATAGAAGAGAACACAAGACACAAAGATTTAACGTAGTCCACCCAATCCCTAGGCTACGTCCACCAACAATGAGTCCAATATTTTATTATCTAGTGATTACAACCTGATTACAATTTGTAATCCCCTTACAGCTCAATTCTGTCGCAAGTACTAAAATCATACATAATAAAAAAACCCTAACCCTAAGCCATATTATACAATATTTTTCCGCTTTAGGGTTAGAAATGAGTTACAACATGTTGGCCTAAAAATAGCTGAAAATATGTCAGCCTCAACCCCTGCAAGGTCGAGAGGAAAAGTGTATAGTACTTTCTTGGATAGTACTTTCCTGATCAGTCACCACAAGCTAACAATCTCCCACTTGGTGACTGATCAGTATCCACACTTAAAAAACCTCCCACTTGGAGACTAATCTTGTAGCAATACTGCTACCATATGAGGTTCCCACTGGATCAAACCACCCTGGATTTAATTGTTCCTTTATTATGTTCAGTCTAGAAGACCAACTAAAGTTGAACATGAGTTCAACTTCTCCCTTCTTACTACCTTTGTAAACATATATGTTGGATTATCATCTATATGAATCTTTTCCAGCTTTAACTTCCCATCATCCAAAATTGACCAAATGAAATGGTACCACAACTGTATGTGTTTTATATTTGAGTGCAAAGCAGAATTCTTTGCAAGATGAATGGCACTTTGGCTATCTGTATTTAGAAAATTATCCATTTGTGGATGTCCCAATTCTTCCATGAATAATTGAAGCCATATCATCTCCTTGGATGCCTCTGTAGCAGCAACATACTCTGCCTCTGTAGTGGATAAAGCAACCACCTTTTGTAGTCGAGAAATCCAACTCACTGTTGTCCCACCAATAGTAAATACATAACATGTAGTACTCCACCTGCTATCTATATCTCCTGCCAAATCTAAGTCAACATAGCCTTGTATAGTAGTAGTAGATCCCCCAAAGTGTAAACACTTATTGGATGTACCTCTCAAATATCTGAGAATCCATTTGATTGTTAGCTTGTGGTGACTGATTAGAAAAGTACTATACACTTTTAATTCATCATGGGGTATTCGTAGGCAAAAAACTATACCAAGGACTCCACAATAAAATGGAGTGGTTGAACGCATGAACAGGACAATAATGGAGCATGCAAGGAGTATGAGGTTGCATGCTAGGCTACCCAAAAATATGTGGGCAGAGGCTATGAACACTTTTGTTTATTTAATCAATAGAGGCCCCTCTACTCCTTTAGACTGTGGTATTCCAGAGGAAGCATGGAGTGGTAAGAAGGTGAGTTATTCTTTTTTCAAAACCTTTGGTTGTGAAGCTTTTACACTTATATATTATGAAAATAGAACCAAGCTAGAAGCTAAGTCAAAGAAATGTGTATTTACTGGATATGGCATTGATGAATTTGGTTATAGGCTTTGAGATTTTTAAAATCATAAAATAGTAAGAAGTAGGGATGTCATATTCAATGAGAAAGTATTGTACAAAGATCTGTTGCAGTAGCATGAGAAGAAAGAAAATGACTATGTAGTATTGGATGATAGTCCAAAAGTTGATGTTCCAATAGTTCCTTATGCTCCACAACAAAAGCAACAACAAATACCACACACCTCAGTGAATGTTAGACGGTCAACAAGGCTAAGTAGATCTCCAGATCGATTTTCCCCTTCTTTGTATTCTATCTTATTAACTGATGTTGGTGAACCTAAATGTTATAATGAAGCTATGTAGGTGGATACAAAGCTTCGGTGGGAGTCTGCAATGATAGATGAAATGGACTCCTTGCTGAAAAATCAAACTTGGGATTTATGTAAGTTACATGTAGGTAAACGGGCTTTGCAGAATAAATGGGTTTAAAGGTTGAAAGAAGAAAATGGAGGTAAGAAAAGATTTAAAGCCAAATTAGTCGTAAAAGGATTTGCACAGAAACATGGTATTGATTTTGATGAGATTTTTTCTCCAATTGTTAAAATGACTTCTAGTTGTATTGTTTTAAGTATTGTGGCTACTGAAGATCTGCATTTAGAGTAGCTTTATGTTAAAACGGCCTTTCTTCATGGTGATTTGAATGAAGAAATATATATGGTACAGCCACAGGGATTTGAGGTCAAAGGTAAGGAGAGTTTAGTGTGCAAATTGTAGAAAAGTTTATATGGCTTGAAGCAAGCACCTCGGCAATGGTATATTAAATTTGACACTTTTATGAATGAGCATGGATATAGTCAGTTTCATTCTGACCATTGTGTTTATTTTAAGAGGTTGGATGATGACAACTACATTATTTTATGTTTATATGTTGATGATATGCTTGTAGCTGGGTCTAACATGGATCACATTAAGGGGTTGAAACAATAGTTAGCACATTCATTTGCTATGAAGGATTTGGGGGCAGCAAAACAAGTCCTTGGTATGAAAATTTGGAGAGATAGGAAACATAGGAAGTTGTCTCTATCTCAGGCTAATTATATTAAGAAGGTGTTGAAACATTTCTCTATGGAGAATGCCAAAGCTGTCAACACACCTTTGCCTAATCATTTGAAATTGACTAAGGATATGTGTCCCAAGACACCAGAAGAAGAGACTAAAATTTCTAAGGTACCTTATGCTTCAGCTGTAGAGAGCTTAATGTATGCTATGGTATGTACTAGGCTAGATATTGCACACATAGTGGGAGTCATTAGCCGATATATGAGTAACCCTAGTATTAAGCATTGGAATCCAGTCAAATGGATTCTTATATATTTGAGAGGTACATCTAGTAAGTGTTTACACTTTGGGGGTTCTACTACTATTGTACAAGGTTGTGTTGACTCAGATTTGGTAGGAGATACAGATAACAAGAGGAGTACTGTAGGTTATGTATTTACTATTAGTGGGACAACAGTGAGTTGGATTTCTCGACTACAAAAGGTGGATGCTTTATCCACTACAGAGGCAGAGTATGTTGTTGCTACAGAGGCAGCCAAGGAGATGATATGGCTTCAATTCTTCATGGAAGAATTGGGAAATCCTCAAATGGGTATTTTCTGCATACATATAGCCAAAGTGCCATTCATCTTGCGAAGAATTTTGCTTTGCACTCAAAGACAAAACACATACAATTGCGGTACCATTTCATTCGGTTAGTTTTGGATGATGGGCAGTTAAAGCTAGAAAATATACATACAGATGATAATCTAGTAGATATGTTTACAAAGTTAGTAACAAGGGAAAAGTTGAACTCCTGTTCAACTTTGGTTGGTCTACTAGACTGAATAGAATAAAAAGACAGTTGAGTCCAGGGTGGTTGGATCCAGTGGGAGCCTCACATGGTAGTGGTTTAGCTACACGATCAAACTCCAAGTGGGAGATTATTGTTTGGTGTGGAGTCTAATCAGTCCCCAAGTGGGAGATTGTTAGCTTGTGGGAGATTGTTAGCCTTTTCTTAGGTTGACTCGTCAAGTATTTTAGGGTTAACTTGTTAACCGACATAAGCCTTGTTATATTGGCTTAGGGTTAGGGATTTCATTATGATGTATGATTTTAGTATTTATGGTGGAATTGAGCTGTAAGGGATTACTGATTGTAATCAGGTTGTAATCACTGGATAATAAAATATTGGACTCGATGTTTGTGGATGTAGCCCAGGGATTGGGTGAACCATGTTAAATCTATGTGTCTTGTGTTCTCTTTTGTGTGGTTTATTATTTTCTGATATTGGTTATATTTGCATGTAATTGTTATTTCTACCTTGTTAATCCTAACATTGACTTCATTCAAATGCTCAATACTAGGGTTACTCGTATATCGGCTAACGACTCCCACTGTGTATGCAATATCTGGCCTAGTACATACCATAGCATACATTAAGCTCCCTACAGCTGAAGCATAAGGTACCTTAGACATTTCAGCCTCTTCTTCTGATGTCTTAGGACACATCTCCTTAGTCAATTTCAAATGAACAGGCAAAGGTGTGCTGACAGCTTTGGCATTCTCTATAGAGAAATGTTGCAACACCTTCTCAATATAATCAGCCTGAGATAAAGACAACTTCCTATTTTTCCTATCTCTGTAAATTTTCATACCAAGGATTTGTTTTGCTACCCCCAAATCCTTCATAGCAAATGAATGTGCTAACTGTTGTTTCAACCCCTTAATGTGATCCATGTTAGACCCAGCTACAAGCATATCATCAACATATAAACATAAAATAATGTAGTTGTCATCATCCAACCTCTTAAAATAAACACAATGGTCAGAATGACACCGACTGTATCCATGCTCATTCATAAAAGTGTCAAATTTAATATACCATTGCTGAGGTGCTTGCTTCGAGCCATATAAACTCTTCTGCAATCTGCACACCAAATTCTCCTTACCCTTGACCTCAAATCCTTTTGGTTGTACCATATATATCTTCATCCAAATCACCATGAAGAAAAGTTGTTTTAACATCAAGTTGCCATAAATGCAAATTTTCAGAAGCCACAATACTTAAAACAGTATGGATAGAAATCATTTTAACAACTGGAGAAAATATCTCATCAAAATCAATACCCTTTTTCTGTGAAAATCATTTTACAACTAACCTGGCTTTAAATCTTTTCTTACCTCCATCCTCTTCTTTTATCCTGTAAACCCATTTATTCTGTACAGCCTTTTTACCTGCAGGTAACTTACATAAATCCCATGTTTGATTTTGCAGCAAAGAGTCAATTTCATCTGTCATTGCAGACTCCCAATGAAGCTTTGTATCCACCTACATAGCTTCATTATAACATTTAGGTTCACCAGCATCTGTTAATAAAATAGAATACAAAGAGGGAGAGAATCTGTCTGGAGGTCTACTTAGCCTTGTTGACCATCTAACATTCACTGGGGTGTGTGGTATTTTTTGTTGCTATTTTTGTGGAGCATAAGGAACTACTGGAACATCATCTTTTGGAGTATCATCCAGTACTACATAATCATTTTCTTTCTTCTCATGTTGCTGCAATAGATCTTTGTACAACACCTTCTCAAGAATATGAAATCCCTGCTTCTTACAATTTTATGGTTTTTAAAATCCCAAAGCCTATAACCAAATTCATCAATGTTATATCCAACAAATGCACATTTCTTTGACTTAGCTTCCATATTGGTTCTATTTTCAAAATCTATATGTGCAAAAGCTTCACAACCGAAGGTTTTGAGAAAAGAATAACTCACCTTCTTACCACTCCATGCTTCCTTTGGAATACCACAGTCCAAAGGAGTAGAGGGGCCTCTATTGATTAAATAAATAGAAGTGTTCATAACCTCTGCCCACATATTTTTGGGCAGCCTAGCATGCAACCTCATACTCCTTACATGCTCCATTATTGTCTTGTTCATGTGTTCAGCCACTCCATTTTCTTATGGAGTCCTTGGTACAGTTTTTTGCCTACAAATACCATTAGAGGGACAATAATCTTCAAATTCTATGCTGCAATACTCACCACCATTATTAGATCTGAGACATTTTAACCTTTTACCAGTCTCATTCTCAACCAAGCATTTCCATTTCTTAAAACTTTGAAATACATTAGATTTATGTCTAAGGAAATAAATCCATACTTTTCTTGTTGCATCATCTATAAATGTAACATAATACAGAGAGCCACCAAGGGAAGATAACTGAGCTGGTCCCCATACATCTGTATACACAAGCTCTAATCTCTCATTTTTCTTTTCCTTCCCACTCTTTACAAAACTAACTCTCTTTTGTTTTCCATAGACACAACTTTCACAGAAATCCATATTGACACATTTCAAACTAGGTAAAACTTTCTTTGAATGAAGTAATTTCATACCTTTTTCATTCATGTGCCCGAGTCTATTGTGCCAGAGTGCTGTGTCAGAACCTACAGCAACAGTTTGATGTTCTTCTTGCTCAACTGCAGCCACTGTTCTTGAACATTCATTATCTTCTTAAACAATTAAAGTAGAAGGAACAATATGACCTGTACAAAGATATAAGGTGCCTACTTTCACACCTTTTTCTACTACTAAGGAACCTTTTGAAACCTTCCAATTTCTATCATTAAAAGTAACCGTGCAACCCTCATCACCCAGTTGCCTTGCTGAAATTAAATTCCTACTTAGCCTTGGAACATGTCTTACCTCTTGTAGTAGCCAATGATTCCCATTCTGTAACTTAATCTTAATTTTTCCTTTTCCAACTATTTGACAGGGTTCATTATCACCCAAATGAACTTGCCCAAAATCCCCTTGGACATAATCAAGAAAGTAACCTCTATGGGGTGTAGCATGAAATGAAGCCCCAGAATCTAAAACCCATGAATCATCAATACTTTCTAAAGAAATAAGTAAGGCATCCTCTTCGGGTTTATTACTTACCACATTTGCCTCCTTGTTACCTTCTTGTTTGTCTCCTTTATTCTTCTGAGACCAGCACTCTTTCTTCTTATGACATGGTTTTTCATAGTACCAGCAATCGTATGGCCCTTTGGATTCGAACCTCTTTCCCTTTGATTTTCCTCTTGATTTCCCATGATTTCCAGAGTTGTTTCCTCTCTCATTGATTCTACCTCTTCTTTGTGCATTTAAGACACTACCTGATGTGGATCCACCTAAGCTTTTCCTACAAATTTCCTCACTCAGAATAACACCAATAACATCATCAAATTTTAGGGTGTTAGAACCAAGAACAGAGTTACGAACAACCATTACCAAGTCATTCCAACTTTCAGGCAAAGAACACAAAATCAAGAGAGCCCTAACTTCTTCATCAAAAATAACATTGACAAAAGTTAATTTATTGGTAACTGTATTAAACTTATTTAAATGATCACCAACTGACCCGCCTTCCACCATTTTCATATTAAACAAACGCTTCATGAGAAATACCTTATTTGAAACGTAGGGCTTTTCATACAAGTTCGCTAGGGTTTTCATAAAATCTTCAATCATCATTGCTTGTGTGATATTGAATGCCACCAATTGTGCCAGGTGTAATTGAATACTACCAAGAGCCTTTCTATCAAGAATTGTCTAGTCCTCATCAGAAATGCTTGCCAGTTTATTGGCTTTTCCTTCCAACGGTTGCCATAGATCCTTCTGATAGAGATAGTCCTCCATTTGCATTTTCCATAACTAAAAGTTCTACCCATTAAACTTGTCAACCTTCAGCCTACCCTTGTCTGCCATTTCTCCCACTAAACTGTGAGACTCCCACTAAACCATGAGATCTTCTTGCAGAGGATAACTAAAAACAACCTCGCTCTGATACCACTTGTTAGGATTAACAAGGTAGAAATAACAATTACATGCAAAAATAACCAATATAAGAACAACCATAAACCACATAGAAGAGAACACAAGACACAAAGATTTAACGTGGTTCACCCAATCCCTGGGCTACATCCACCAACAGCGAGTCCAATATTTTATTATCTAATGATTACAATATGTAATCCCCTTATAGCTCAATTCTGTCATAAGTACTAAAATCATACATAATCAGAAAAACCCTAACCCTAAGCCATATTATATAATATTTTGCCTCTTTAGGGTTAGAAATGAGCTACAATATGTCGGCCTAAAAATAACTAAAAATATGTCAGCCTCAACCCCAGCGAGGTCGGGAGGAAAAGTGTATAGTACTTTTCTGGATAGTACTTTCCTGATCAGTCACCACAATCTAACAATATGAGGTAAATCCCTTGACCGACTCACACCTAGCAGTGTGTATTGTAATATTTAACCAGATTGGCTCTTAACCGAGCATACTTTAGAAGAGCATTTTCTTAAGTGGGTGACAATTCCCACATTGGTTTTTCCCAAAAATGGGTTTCCACATTAAATACTAGTGTTACATGTGTTGAATAATTTATGTGATTGATTTGATAATTGTTAAAGTTTATTTATTGTTGTCAATAAATGTTTAATTGTGTTTGACCAAGTTAATCAGAGAAAAGTTTTTAAGATAAATAGAATCAAGGATTACTGATTCACCCCCCCTCTTCGTAATCCAACAATTGGTATCAAAGCTAAGTACTCCAAAGGGATAAGTTTGAAAGACTTGAGTTAAAGATCTGAAGATGTATAGGAGAGAAGTACCTAAGTTGAACAAGGAAAGTTTCTCAACATGGAAAAGCAAGATGAGATTGTACCTATCTAGAATTGGAGAATCTGCACTGAATCTTTTGGATAATGACTATACTCCATTGTCTACTAGACCCATAATAGTTGATTAGATGAGAGAAAAGAAGGAACACAACTCGGTAATGATTGAAATTGCTTCTTCCCTAATCGATGCTAAATTCAATGATTTTAAGGATTGTAATACTTCAAAAGAGGTGTGGGATAGGCTTACACTTATTTATTAAGGTGATCAGCATGTACAAAAAGCTAAGGTTGACAATCTCAGAGGAAAATATGATGAAATGAGAATGAAGGATGAAAAGAATATTTCTCAATATAGTTTCAGAATCAATGAAGTTGTTAGTGTTATCAGAGGTGTTGGTGGAAAATTACTAGTGAAGAAGTGGTAAGTAAAATTATAAGAACTCTTTCATCCAAATATGCTATTTGAGTATCTTCTATTCAGGAACTAAGATCCATACCAAATAATATTATTACTCTTAAAGCCTTAATCAGTAAGATGACTACATTTGAGCTAAGTAATTATGATAATTGTCTACCGACTATTGAAACTACATTCAAATCATCTTTAAGAATTGGAACATCAAGAAGAGACAGAGAGATTCACAGTAGTTCATGTGGAAATGAATATGAAAGTATCTTGACTGAAGAGAAAGAACAAGAAGAGTTAGAGGCACTGCTAGCTAAGAGACAACTAAGAGGTAAAGGAAAGTATTATGTTTTAATTGCAATAAGGTTGGCCACATTGCATCTAGATGTCCTGACAATGACAGGAATGATAAAAGTGATAAGAAGGAGAACCGATACCAAAGGTTTAGAGACTACAAGGACAAAGGAAAGAAATCATGCTACCTAGCTGAGGAAGGTGTAACCAATGATGAATTTGATGATATAGAAGAAGAATATGAAGTTGTCTATGTTGATGTGAATGATGATTCAAAAGAAGAAAAGTATGAAGATGAAAAATCCCTTATTTCTCATGTAAGTAAACACTAGTAGAATTTGGAAAATAAATGAATATGTGACTAAAACTTTGTCACGTGACTAAAAATGACCAAATTCTACTATTTTTTTTGCAATTCACAACTATAAATGACTAATTTGGTCATCGGGTAACATCACAACTAAATAATTGATCAAACAAATAAAAATGACTAATTAAATGACTAAATAAATGACTATTAGTCCTCTATTATTGTTTCTTTCAAATTTGATCATAATCTAAAGAGCTTAAGTCCCCCTCATGAGACCCTACCTAAGTGGCCCATTTGGCCACCCAGGTTGCTTAGTGCACTAAAAATACCTAATACGTGGAAGACATTGCCTCTTGGTGCAGTCTTAAGGCCTTCACATATTTTATTAAAAAAATTAACATTTACACTTTTTAACTTTCATAACACGTTATGTTAATGAAATATTAATATTTTAACTATGATTTGAAGATAGTTTAATTTTCCTATTGTGTTATCATGTCAAATATGTGTGTATGTGTACACCCATACTTATATAAACAAATTTATAAAAAATAAATATATATAATTAAGTAAATATACAAACAAAAAATATATAAATATATAGACAATTATACATAGGTACATACCAATACTTAATAAACAAACGCACACTCACACACACACACACAAAATGTATATAAATATAGAAAATTATATATAAATAAATGTTAATACTTATATAAACATATACATAAATACTTATAAAAACAAAATATAAAAGCATATAGATAATTATACATAGATACACAATACACAAAGAAAAGGAGAATATCTTATGATACAAGGGAAAAGGTCATTATAATTAAGAGGTCAAAGGAAGGGGTAGTATAACTAGGAATTTAATTATTGGTCATGCACTATTCAACATGAAGATTTAAACAATATATCTTCTTTTGCTCATACCACCTAAAATTTTCCTAGACTTTGGTTGAAGAAGAGTATTTAAAAGTTTTAAAATAAGTGAAACAACAACTGCATACAACATAATAATAATAATAAATGATAATATAATCACGCCAAAGGCATTCTCTATATGAGGAGTAGCAGTTGATTTCGTCAATCAATGATTCAAAAGGTATGGATGACCATCAAATAAATCCTGGCCACTTGTTTTCATCCCATTTTTTGGTCATTTTCATTTTTGTTTTACAACAATTGATTTTTAATTATTTTTCCCTTCCACTATTCGACATTTATAATGACATCTATTTTTTGTCCTCTGAAATATATCACTACTATGAACGGAAGCAAGCAACCATTCACATTGTCAAAGAATTCTCTAACTTTGTCCTCAAGCCCTAACCCTATTGTGAGAGGAAAAATTAAAACATTTTCTAATGTATTTGATGTTACAAAAGAAGTAAATTTTTTTGGTGTTTAACTTTATGCCTACGATGGTGCGCTTGCTAAATAGATGGGGTTGGGAAAACATTAAAATATTTTTAAAAATTAATGGTAATATAAATCTTTTTCTCAAGATCGTAGCCTTCCTCATAGGTTTCATGCTTTGTTTGCCACATTTGACTTTAGTGATGTTAAAATATTTTCAGATGCTACAGCCTGAGTTGTCCTAGTGGCGAAGAACTTGTACTCTTGAAAGATAGGTCACAAGTTCAAATCCCACAAGGGGGTAGGGTATGTACGTCTCGTTTGTAGCGCAAATAGGTGCCTCCCAAAAGGAGTACGAGGTAGTCCCATATCATTTCCACCATATATAGACCCAATAAAAAACTATTATGTTTATAATTGGTTTTATAAAAATATTTTATTTGTATAATATATATATATATATATATAACTTATTATTTATATATGTAATATTTTTATATTATAATATGAGAGTTATTCAAATTTTAAAAATAAAAATACTATTTAATTTTTTCTTAATATATAATTAACTATTTATAAATTTGTAGTTATATTTATATATTACATGTTATAATTATATTATAATATTATATTAATAAAATTAAATATAAAATTACAAATTAAATATAATTTTGTAATGTAAATTAACTATTATATTTTTAAATCTACATTACATAATTGAGCCTAACATTAAAATTATACAATATTTTTCACTTAAGCTATGCATCCCTAGCATAACTTGTAATGCCCCGCCAAGGAACCCAGAAGAACTTAACCTAAAACATGCGACTAAGTTTGCAGAATATTTTTTTTTTTTAAAGTTAACAATCAAAAACATCAAAGTTTATAATGTGGAAGCAAAGCATAACATAAACAACCAACATAGGTTACAACTCTCAATGGTTCCATGACGAAGATCATGAAAGAGTTAATTAATTAATATAAGATAAAAATATGAATTCCAAGATTACATCTAAAAGATAAATACAACATCATAAGCATGATTACATAAATACAATTGGTACCATAAGGTGACCATAACAATAAGCATCCACTACACATGTCACAGGGTATGTGAGTACAATAACTGAAAAGAAAAACAACATGATAACTCTGAATATCTGAAAGAATGATACAAGATCATAGGAAGAAAGAACAACTGCAACATGGATCATTCAGCCTCAGTGCACGAATGTCAGAATCTCAAATGGTAAAAGAATCACTACCACCCGACCTCGTGAACCTAAATGGTCCACTCCCACCATCCTAAGGAGATAACATCAGATCCCACTCGGATAACAAACAACAACAACAACCAAGGAAGAAGGTCCTAAAAGCTTCTAACTCAAAGATACCATAAGTACAACAAGGTATAACATACTCTACCAGAGGCAAACACAATACGTAGGAAACCTAAGATGCATACAAGAAGTGTCATCACACATGCCAACTTTAGGGTTATCCTAGTAGTCCCTTCAGACCTCGGCACCCTAGTGACTCTATGTGGTTATAGTAACCTCTCATGTAGACAAGGTACTACCTATGCCATCTCTAGTCCATATAGGCGGCAAGCATCATCTCAACTCCCATCCTAGTCAAAATCAATCAGGGATCTCAGGCATGGGCGAGGCACAAATATCTTATTAGGTTCATTTTAGATTCCCAATGTTTATTAATTATCACTTATTATATTACTTGTAATGGGATCTCCTGGTAGCCACTTTTGGGCTCTGGCACCAATTCACAAGCCACTTCCTATCATACACTTAGATGACCTACTCTAGGGTTTCACATGAACAATATGAACTCTGAGTTAACACAACTCTTGAATCTCTACAACTAGATTCAACGTGCAAAACCAGAAACATGCAAAACCAGATACATAATAAAAACAAGTTCACCAACACCACATAAAATGCATGGCAACCAAACATGACAAAAAGAATATCCAAAACCCACCTCTGGATTTTAACCCCAAAAGATGACTACAACCCCTGAAAAATCAATCCAAAACTAAAATTGAGATAATACTTTACAAACCCATTGCAAAATCGATTAAAGATTCATCACTAAAATTCACACAAGAATATATATACAAATCCATTTGACAAAGATCCTATTTCAACCTAACACTTAAATCAATTACAAGCAATCTAAAACATTACAAAGTTGTCTAACTTCTCAAATACATCTAGTAATTTAAATATCCCAATAAATACATAATTTACCCAATTCAATTTAAAATCAAACTAAGTAAATACATAATAATCTAATTTTAAATTACTAAAGTACAAATTAAAATTTCACAATTATAAACTCTATAAAAATCATTTAATAAAATAAGAATCAACTTTTAAACTAACTTAACAAAAGAATTAATATTTATAATTAACTAAAAACCAAACGAATTTATCCTAATACTAAATAAATTATAAAAATTAATAAAATAACAAATTTTAAAACTAAATTAAATAACAACTATATTTAATAACAAATAGAATTAACATAACATAAATTAAGTTTTGAATTTTAAAAATAATCAATGAATACAGGAAATCGGGGGGGTACCCGCAGGTCCCCCTTCCCCTACTGCACTGCATAGAGGCCACTTTTACGGCCGGTGACAGTACCTTTGGTACTGCCACACGGTAGCCCCCTTGAGGACTGTTGTGCATTAGTACCTGGTACTGCGCATGGCAGTCAATGCCAGGGCCCGCATAAATGCGGTGAGGACTTTCAAAGACCCAAAACATTTTTTAATAAACTTTTTCAAATATGAAATTTTAACAAAAGGCCCAATTTATAATTTATCAAATATTCAATATTTGATAATTATAAATTTTTTAACAAGAACAAATCTTTTTAATATATATATATATATAAACCATAATAACGATTACACTATAACATAAATAAGAAAACTCCAATAATTTTACTACAAGCTCGTAACCCTAGTCTAATTGGGTTTTCTAGAGCTTTTCCTACAGAACCCTCAGGATCATCAAATCACAAAAACAGATAGACAATACTATTAAATCATATTGCAAAAACATACAAAACTTTTCATGCAATCAGATCCAACAGGCACAATGAAGACACGCCTTTCTTTTCCACAGATCAGATTTAAAAATGAATAACAAGAATAAACTACAAAACCTACCTTAAACAAAAATTATTCAGATTTGAACATGACCAAAACGAAGAACACAGACTCCAAGCCTTTCAAAAATCTATCACAAATCTATCTCCAAAATTCCTCCTCCAAAACCTGTGTACCCGAATAATGGCCAAAACCCCTAATATTTAAAAGAATTCCCCTTTCACATGCAAAAATATAAACTCAACATCAAAAGGGCTTTGCATGAAGACGAACTTCAGTTCACAGTTCAGTCTCAGTTGAACTGGAGTCCCCTTTCCTCTTTGACTTGAGTTGAAAATACTTAACCAAACTTCAACTTGAATTATTAATTCAATTCCATTCAATTATGAATGTGCAACATAATGCATTCAATTAATTAATAATTAAAACATTTAGTTAACATAATTAACACATGCCAAAATAACCTTTAATTTAATAAGATATATTTTAATTAACAAAGGTTAAATTTCATGATTAAATATTGCAAAAGTGAGGATATTTAATTAATTCCCATTAATTAAATAATTCAACCACACTCAAATTAGCATAAAATTAATTTCCAATTAATTAATGCATCAACTATATAATATAAATAATAATTAAACCAAATAAATATATTTATTTAATTGCCATTTAAATACTATGCCACAGCTAAAAATAGCATGGTCTAAAAAATAGAAAATCACATCAAATGTCACAAAGCAACGAATCAGAAAGACCTAAGGACCCACATTCAAACTCAAGACTTAGGTGTAAACTCTTGCCAATTGGACGAGTTTAGAAAGGTGGAAACACAGAATCTTGTCCCTTACTTTAGGACAATATTTGGCTTAGGTTAGGGTTTGGAACTGAATATTATCTCCCCTCTTTTACCATTGAGATTAGTGATAGGGCATGCTCATCCTGACAATTTAGGGAAGTCGATGCCCGGTACTTGCGAACCTGCATAAGAGACAAGCATGTACATATATATAGAAATATAACAGACAATGGCGGGGATCGGCCGATCATGTGGATCTTGCAAGCAACTATGACTTCATCCCTCAAGCACATCAAGCACATCAAGAAGAAATATAAAGCATACATGAACACCATACACATGCAAGTATGGGGTAAGTATATTCCTCATTGTAAATAACATTTCGAAACAAGAATAACATCTTCATAAATAACAGCATATAATTGAATCAACATAAACATCATAAACATCCATTTATTAAAGATTCATCATAAAGTGACATATATCCAATAATCATAAAACACTGAAATAGCGAAGCACACATACAAGTGGCCTAAAAGAGTTTGGCAAGAAAATAGAAAAGCAAACTATGGAGGGGTACTACATAACTAGGATAATTTATTAATTTTATTGATTAAGCTTATAAACCTCTTCACTATACCCATTGCACACCAAAGTGCTATTGCTAGTAATAATTCTTCAAATGATGCAAACAAGTCAAAATGCGCTACATGTAGACTTTCGTGCCAAAACCCCCACCCTTATCCGTTAACAAAAATGGGAAATGGCAGGAAGTTGTAAGCAGAAATAATAAACTTCTTGAAAAATAAAAACCTCACACCATCTAGGTAGATCATGAAGGCTCTAAAAAAGGTCCATTTAGTAATAGAAACAAAACCAAAGACACTCCATATAGATATAACCACAAGCTATAATTTACAGACTTGAATAGGTCCCATGTTGAAACCGAAAAGGGCACCATGGATGGGATAAAAAAGAAAGAGGTAATCTGAAGAATGGGGAAAGAGAAAATAATGGTAACCATACAATAATCCACAGGAATACCCAAGGAAGTTATGGGTAATCTTGCTTCCATCTTTTGTACCTTCATTTTCTACGGGAGAAAACCATATTAATCCAGGAAAATAAGAAAGCAACTTGCGGGATATATCACGGTCCAAACAATGACATCAAGGGAATTTGAAAAATGGCATTATAAATTTTGTAGATGGGATTTGAGCCCTAACTCTAGGGCTTTCTAAATCTATTGATGAAAAATCAGCAAAAGGTAACAAAGAGCCATGAACTTCTCAATGAATAACATTGGAGATTAGCCCAAACATCATGAATATGGTCCGAAAGAGATTTGAAAGTTTGAAGATTTTAGCAATCTCGTGTGGCCCCATTTTGTAAAGATAGGAATTAATGAAATAGTGGGATGATCTTCTTCCAGACCAAGTAAGTACCATTTCTCTTGAGGGAAAATTTTTCATGGTAAGTACTATGTCTGGTAAACCACTAGTCTTTTAAGGTTATTGTTTACGGTTTTTCAAATGGTACCCTAATTTTAATGCTAAGACTTGAAGTCACCTATTTTGGTATTTTCCTAGGATCTAAGCTACTCGGAATTGGACTCATGATTTCTTCTAAACCTAAACATTTTTCATGGTAATAATTCTTTTGGGAGATTGGCTAGAATTTCCTCCAAGTTCACCTAGATTTGTCATGTTTTCATGGCAAGATTTACATTTGGAACAATATTTTTTTCCCCTTTTTCTCTATTTTTTCTATTGATATTCACCTCTCACTATATGCTAAGGCTTATGTTCTATTAAATTGTTCACATGCATATTTAGGTGCAAGTAAATAAAGTTGCACTTGAAGTGGCCGATTTTGGATTATTAGGGCAATGTCTTGTGTATAGTTGCCAAAATACCACTAAGGCCTTCGGTGGGAATGAATCTCAATTACATGGTTCCTAATCCCATCCAAGAAGAGACAGGCAGTGGACTATTGTGGTTGGTCTCAACGATCTTGCTTTCCTTTGGCCTCGGCTAAGCCTTGTGACTATGGAGCCTTTAAATGGATGGACTCTAGAAAATTTCCTCACCTTGCTTTGATCATTTCTCTTGTTTGTAGCACTCAACACCTTTCTAAAGAATAAAATGAAGAGGGTGAGATTTTTGGTTGGTAGCCTATTCTTGATAACTCAAACCTTGCAACATTTGGGGAAAGCCGAATGATCATGATTTACATTTTACCAGTGACTTAATTTTGTTGCTCAACAACTTTTTCTTGTCTCAAATTTTTCGGCCAAGCTATTTCTTAGAGGATTTTGGGGTGAAAATTTTTCCAATGGCTCTTTCTTAAATGTGTAATATTAATCTTTTTATATATAGTAAAAAAAAATGTTACTCAACAAGTAGAAAACTAGCAACATAATCAATATCATTAGGGTTGATATCTCAGCTAGCTCTACATGCCTTTGACTTCCTTGTGCTTTACCAGAACAAAACTTCCACATATGTTTGGATAGCCTCTAGATGACTTACTGCTTCAGTCATTCTACGTTAGGTTAAATACCATTTAAGTTTGTTAGTTGGGGAGAAACTTATTGAAAAAAATAATTAGTCCTTAAAAGGTTGATAAAGAAAATAAATCAGACAAGAAACATGTTAATACATCCGGTCATTCCACACTCAATATAATTATCTATAAGAAATTTGATTTTAAAAATGAAAAATTAATATATAAATTCAATAAATAAATAAACATTTATCATTAAAACATCGTAGTTTATTTGTTCCAAAGAAGAAAACGTAAGTCTCCAAAACCTGGTGTTGTGGGTAAACAACATTTCTAACGCTCGTGGAGGGGTTTTTGTATATGGTGTAGGATAACGTACCAATGAAGGAAATTATCTTTACAAGAAAATGAAAGAATTGGGAGTCATTAAATGAATAAAATATATCAGAATCCAAAGCAACTATAATCAAAGTTTTGTATTAGCATACACCATAATATATCCATTGTAAACTTTTTTGTTTTCCTCAATCTTAATTAATTGTCATTCAATCAATTCAAGGGTCTGATTGAGGAGAAAATTAAAAATAGAAGAAACATTGTAAGGCTCTCACACTCTTTATCAATCAAGGAAGTGCATATATATAGATACAAATAACTCAACAAAATCTTATCACATTCATATTCCATGTCTTATAACTATCTAAATAAATTCTTCCTTCTTTTTGTCTTACTATATCAATCCTTTTGAGCTACTTTAGACTAAGAAAGTCTCTTAAGATCCTAGGATAGCTATTCTCAATTGTCTTGTCTTTTCCTGTACCAAACACAACAGAAGAAAATTATCATATCGTTGTACTTGAAACCTTGAGTTTGTACCCAATCATTACCTAAGCTAGCAACTTAGCCAGGAAGTGGCCTTGGGCCTGGCCATTCGTCTTAGATACATATGAGTTAAACATCTTCCCTCCTGAACCCTTCCCAAACTGATTTGGGTTCAGTAGGGGTTCCAGCAGAGCCGAGTGTCATAGGTTTATAAAGTCATTCCTCATTTGATCCAATAAAGGTAGTTTTTTATATTATGAATAAAATGTCTTTTATAGGCAATTATGTATTCTATTCAAAACTTATTCCTAGAGGAATAATATTTTGAACTAATAGTACTTTGCAAAGATGTGCATATGAGATAATGTAATGCATGTTTTTTCTCGAGGTATAACTACTCTAAGTAACTGTTATGTTGGGTGTTTCTGTAGGATCTTGTTAGGATTTTGTAAAACTACTATTATGAAAGCTATCTTGGCCAAAGTGATTATGTCATCTTTTCTTCGTACTGTCTTATTTTATTCTAAATTATTTTTTTGATTCCACACGTAGACATGGAACATTTTCAATGTTGAAAGGGTAAATTTTGGTTTTCCAAAAGATATTCCCAATTTTAGTGTAAGGAGATCATTTTCAAACATTCAAATATTGTGAAGAAATAGACTCTTGTTTTACCATACATTAATCATGGGCATCACAAGATTAAACAACATATGATGTTGCAAGATAAAATCCATCATATGTTTATACCAAACAAAACCTAATTTTAGTGTACATGCATGAAAGATTTATTCAAATGTCTAACTCTATTTGATTGACAATGAAAAAGGGATGCTTTAGAAACCACCATGCTATAAGTGCCCATCCACCAAATACACCACCAGCCACCATAGTTATAATGTAGAGCACCAAAATTATGCATATGAAAGAATAGAATATTGAAAGAAAAATCAGGGGGAGGTTTATTAGAAGGTAAATGTCAAGAATATCAATCTAAAATTAAAAAACAACAAATCCAAAATGCACACTCAAGAACTCAAAAATCACAAAAATTGAATTCAAATTTTTCACATAACTGAATCTTAACTTGTGAAAGATCTAAATTACTCCATAGAAATGAGAAAACACATTATCAGTTCTATAATTGCAACAAAATTATTTCATGACAATGAAATTAGTACCAACCTTATAAATTATGGAATTATCTTGTGACAATGAAACGAGTGACCTCATCTATCCCAAAGCAATATTTTTTCTTAGTTTTCTCTCATTTTTTCATAAAAGTTCTTTATTGATTCAGAGCATCATGGAAAACTCTTCAATTCTCCTAGGATCATGTTGATCCAATCATTCCTCATACATTTATCAACATATTTGAGGCAATAATCAATGCATAATCCTTCTAGGTACACCCAATGGATGGGTTTGAAACATCTAACAAACTTAACCCTTCAAGGTTCATTTCAAGTTCATCATCTTAGGAACCAAAACAACATTCAATTCAAGGCCACCTAATCCATCAAACATATTTTTCCAAAGTAATTCAAACACTCAATTAGTAACATATCTTATCTCCACCAAATGTCCATTTGTCCTCATCCTTCAAGAACTCTATTTATGATCACAATCAGTGTGTCTTCCTGTACACAAAATACTTTAGTCTGTTGTCAAGATCCATTTTCATCATACCCTGATCATGTACCATGTTCAATAGGTTAGAATCAAGTTCATTTTCCTTATCAAGCAAATCAATCTCTTCTATTACTATCATTATTCAATTCAGTGATATTATCACAACCTTCATTCAATCGGGCAATACTTATATGGTATCACAGTCATCAAGACTAATCACACAAACAGTAGCTAATACAATACCCTTGAATGTTGAATGAGAGACTTCTTGGGTCATTGAACACTACTATTTACAAAACATCAACACTGTATGGATTCTTGATCAACAATAATTTGGAACAGCAATGAACTGGATATGGATCTGACTGTCATTTTGTTGACAGTTGATTGCATGCACTAACTTAAACCGCAAACTCTTATGAACTATCCCAACATGTCTTTGAAGGAATATTGAAGTTGTTTTCAATCAACAGATATCCCATTTACAAATTCTGACAAAGAATCAAAATAAATGGTTGTCTTTACTAAAGTGTCACCATTGACACAATTAACTGTTTGCATGAATTGGAATATTGAAATCCTTCACAAATCCACTAAAAACACATATTTGATAGCATTCAATATAAAATAGAATTGGATCATGACCTAACATGTTTTTATCACCTTATTCCATTCTTTATCAACACAAACCATCTCATTTCTAATGCCAAAAACAAAGAAACTTACTGCTTGCGTGTATTTCCTTGATCAGCCTTTTTACCATGGTAGCCAAACAGTCATGAATAACTTTTTGGAAACTTCATATTTATCCAATCTATCTGGTGAGTTCTTATATGGCTTAGTTACCAGCATTTTCCCTAATTTATACAAAGATCTAACAGTTCAAACAAAAGATATGGCCTTTTTCCAGAAATTGGTAATTCTAATTAAGGGTTTTAACAGTTTTCAAAGAAACTAACATAAATTTTAAAAATTTCATGAATATGTAAAAGAATGGGGTTCATATGAAACTATATTCATTGGTATATCATTGAAAATCAAAACAATAATGAAATTAAATCACTTTTTGAGGCTAAATGGCTCTGCAACAATTGCAAATCTCTGCAAAATTGTGACAATTATGGAGTTGCCTTGAATGTTCTTGCAAATCCTTCTCCAAACTGACCACCAGTTTCCTCATTTTGACCATTCATGAAATTATAGACCCCTTTCAACTCATTTTTCACAGTTATAACTTTCCAATTCCGATGGACACAAGATTTTGCATTTTTGCAAAGTTGCAATATTACAAATTTTGACAATTTTTTGACACATTGTTTTGATTAAGTAAAAATGGGTTTTGAAAGGACCCGAAACCTTTTACAAAAGCAGCGAAAGATAGGGAAATGAAAGACCATAAAACAATTATGTTGCATCACCAATTTTTTGACACATTGTTACCTCTCTTGACCTTAACACTTACAAACACCTTTAACATCTTGAAATGGACTAATTATGACATATTCAATTCAATTTTCCCTTCCTTGAGTCTTTTGAATCATTTTGACTCCTTTGACCTATTAGTACATTAACAGGATCTTCATGCCAGGTTTTGGCAAAAAATAATGTAGTGAGAAGGAACAAAATCAATTCTTTCACCAGAAAAATATAAGAAGAAGAATACGAGCAACTTTCAAGAAGCAAACATCTCTTGAAGAATTGACAATGAGATAAAAGTAACATCCTTATCATCTCAGAGAGGGAAATATGGCATGCATCCCAACAAGTGACCAATATCAGTTACTATATCATTGCATTTCATCAAAAGGTACAATATCTAATGTGATATATTTGGATGATCAGATTCCATTGCCTTATTCTCAATGGGTGGATTGGCAATTCCACTACTCTCAATGGGAAGGGATGTACTAGAAGGTAGGCTTACATTTTCTATTTGAAAAGGTTCCTCCATGGAAGTCTCTGGTACAATATTGGGTTCATCTCTACCTAACAGAAATGTAACTCGATTAGTTTCATTACTAGTATCAATGTCATATTCATCTGGCCTCTTCAGGAAGGACTTCAACTGAACAACAAGTTGTAGTTGAAGTGCCAACTTAGGGGTACCCTCTACCATAGCTTTCGCAATCCCATATTTATCCAGTGATCTAAGTGAGGAATGATCTTCTTGCCCCATGGCTGACATTGATGAAGGAATTTCATCATTACTTACTCTTGGTGATCTAGTCAACTCAGTGGCACATTGTAATACTGAAGTTTCTTTCTTTGGTTGATAGTTTTGTTTTAACCAAAACTTGACATCTTCTTGGCCAAATAAATTATTCTCAGTAGCATATTATCCCCTTTATATCAATTTCAAAGAGACTTGGAAGTTTTAGTTTGTTGTCTAAGTGATGAAAAATTGGGGATCAATAAGTTGAAACCTCATTAAATCTTTAGTGTGTTGAATTGAATTCAAACCTTAAAATTGATAATGTAAACTTTACATAAACATAAATGGTAGATAGATTTTGCTAAGAAATAGAAACCTAGACAATTAGACCATTTTGGAGGGCATAACAAAATGTATGGTGTTAGAAATCAATCGTAGTACTATAACATCACAATCTAAATGCATAGTGCTAGAAATGAATCATAATGCTATAATATCACAATTTGTCTTAAATGTTGTTCAATAAAATCAATTGAGCTTAGATATTGTGAGCAACAAGATGTTGGATAAAGGATACATGTTAGTGGATTGTAAAGAAGAACATTCATGCCAATCCTGGATCTTACATGTAGAAAATCTTTTCAGATGATTGGACATCAATCATAGAGTTCTAACAATGTCATTAATTGCAACCTTAAATGTTGTTCAATTTGGTATAAAATTTGTGAGCAATAAGCCACTGAATAAAGTATTTTTTGTAAATGAGTCACACAATGTAACATCCATGTCATTTTTGGATCATGAATGTATTGGATCAATTCAGATGTTACATCACCTTCAGTACTTTTAGTAGGTTTGTATGTTCATTGTCATGAAACTAATATGCTAAGAGTAATGAATGACATTAAAGAGACCCTAAATTGACTATAAGAACATTCTATATTCCAATTAGTAAATAGTACATCACAATCTTCTGTAATTATCCTCTCCATTAGCTACTAGAAGCATTGATCTGATAAGGAAGAATTCCAACCTTCTACTTGACTGCTAATAAGCTTGCCATATTCTGGAAGAAATCAACTAGATATGCATTTCCCAAAGACATGCACTTTATGGTTTTGAATCATTCATAATTGTTATTACTAGTTGAAAATCTTAATCTCCACCTTATCCTAGACCAACTTATCTAATGCTAACATGTTTATCCAAGCCCAAGAAATGCTAGTAGATTTATCTGAAGTTGAGAGATGAGGCCATACTATCTAAAGACAATAGAAAAAGTAAGTTTTATTACAATTATCTATTCCTTATTACACAGAATAATAGTGTAAACAAAAAATGATGTATCTTCAATATGACAATACACAACACAATTCAATTTCCTTTCTATGAACCAAAGTACCTGCAATTGTTGATAACTAATAGGTGGAGAACATCAGACATAACACAATAGGAAAAGGCACTCAAATATTTCCAGTAAGAGTGGATGCTTTCACCAGTTGGCAATGCATGGTTCCACATATGTTTTTTACAGTTACTCTGATCACATTAATAAGCCCTCTGGCCTGATGTTTTGTCTTGGCTTCAACCCATCTAGGTGTTCTATTCCATGATTCTATATTTTGACATTTACCAATTTAGAGCATATAAGTTGTTTACTAATTTTCAAAATTTTCTTCAAGATGTCTTGATGAAAAACTAACAAATATTCTAATTGAGATCATTGAGACTCTTACTTCTGGAGGGTTTGTTCAGGTCCAGAAGTTGAAGTGGTTGAGTAACTATGCATACAATATTGGTGTGTGGATGTTGAACATTAAGTGATTTGATTTGGTAAAGGAGATGGGTCTTGTCGAAATTTGTTTGTTTCTCTTTATTGTCTTTTTTGTATTATAGTTGTACTATTACAATCTGAATAATTAATTGTCCATCTATCCAATAGTTCTTAATTAACTAATATGGCCACTTTGGAAGAGTTGATATAATGCATTTTATTCAGATGATCATATTTTAATATTACTTTTTTTGTCATCTTTAAATCATAAGCAGTGATTCAATCTTTTTTAGGGTTTTGTTTGATTATCTACTCATATGTAGGCATCAAATCCTTTAAAGCTAGCTTATAAAATTACTTGGAGAAGGATTTATTGTGTTATGAATGGATCATTGGATGATTGTGTTGAATCTGAATATGGCACTAGCTCAAGTGAGAGCATATCTGAGTTGGTCTCTGATGCTTGTGCCAAAAGTGTTGTCTTAGTTGATGTTCTTCATAGGAGTGGGAGTCCTCTTGTGAAAGAAATAATAACAAATTTTTTAACCCGGTGGTCTAGTGTGAATTCAAGGTTGTCAAGCATGAACAATTGGTATGCTCTAATTGTGAAGCATGGGGTCAAGGTATGATATTGGAGAAAATATATAGAGTGAATTTAGAGGGTTCTACTTCTTATTGCATTCTCTTAAATTAATTAATTGCATGTTTATTCAAATAGTGTCTGAAGATTCGAAAGATATGGAATTGAATGAAGCTTCAATTGACTGCCCTACATTGTGCGAGGTTTTGACTGAGAGGTCTTCCACATGGCCTGTGGAAACCTTAGGTGTATTGTTAGAGGAGGTGACTCATTCAACATGCTTCTAATGATTCTTTTATGTTCTTTTCTTATATCAAATCATTGTATTCATGTGTTGATGTCTAAAATAGTGCAAGGTTGTTGTCTTGGCGGGAGCTCCCTGCTTATGCTAATAGTAATATAGAAACAAAGCTTTCAAGATTAAATAAAAAAAGATTAATTAAATTGCTATTGGAGGATGTCTACATTACCAAGGAATTTTATTTACAACTGTCCAGAGTTCTTTTGGAGCAACGTAATGTTGCAAGACTGGTTGGGTCTGATGGTTTAGAGAAATGCATGGATTGTTTATCAAATGCCATGTTTCTCTTGGTAAAAGCTTTCTCTTCGGGTCATTTACAACATTGCTATTTGTCATAAAGTTCATTGCTCAAATAAGTGAAGTACTAGATTTTGTTTTGACTAATGAAACTATAAATTCTTGAACAGAAAAAAGAACTAGACGAAAACTTATGCCCTTCTGGCAAAAGTTATCATATGGATTGTGTGTGCCATTAGCTTGCTATTACTTACTGTGTTCATGCATTTTGTATTCAAGAACTAAAATCAAACTCAAAGGTTACTCCATGTACTAAAGATAACTATTGGATTGGTCATAATAGTTAAAATACATTCTTCCATCATAATTGCATCAAATTATAGATGTTCATCTAAGCCTGCTATGGCTAACAGGATGTTCTGAAATTATTGGTGAATAATTTCATTACTCTTCTAATTTAACATTTCCTATGTTTGAATTTTGAAATATTTTTCTGTCATTTTTACTTGAAGCAGGTGATCCTTGTGCATCAAATATTTGATAGTTGCAGAAGTTACAAGTACTACTCTCATTATATATGAGCTCTATATTTATGTATTGTTTACCAAGTTTGTGAAAGAGTTTCTAGTGTGCAACATTTGGTTCTATTTATTTATAATTTAATTGTTGATCTGTACTAAATTTTTCAAGAAGTAAATGTGGTGTTAGAGGTAGAAATGAACTCATGTGCATTCTCATATTAATGCACAATTTCCTTCCCAGGTATATGCAAATCGGTTGAGGGTGACTGGAATGTAGTTGTTGTTTCATACATGTCATAAGATTGGGTAATGGGCTACTGTTGAGAGCAAAAAATGAAAGAACGTAAACAAGGACACTTTGTTTTTGTGGGGTGAGGAGTAATAAATGCATGATTAAGAAACCAAGTACAACACATGGAAAATACTTTTTTGGTTGTGGTAGTTGGTCTATTAAAAGAGGTGCAGCTTGTGCATATTTTGATGGGTTGTTCCTGATGTGCCTTTGAATGCTTAGATTGTGAAGAAGGGCAATAGTTAATTTGGCCATTTTTATTCTTCCTTTCTTATACACATTCTGGTATTTTTGCAAGGAGAATAGGTGTTTGATATTATGGTTTGGAATGGGAATGTTATATTTCACAATTTCTAGTAAATGCGTGAATGAAATAGGATATGTCAGTGAACTTTGATCATTATTTGTTCATATCATATTAAATTGAGTCAAAAGTATTATTAAATTTAGACATCTTTACGGATATTTTTTATTCATTCATGTTATTTAGTATGCCTAAATTGATGGCCTGGAATTGACATAAGTGTGGCATTCTTCTTTTTCTTTCCTATTATGTTATTTTGGTAATATAACTCATACTTTGTGATACTTTAAATTGGCATGATCAAAACCTTCAACTTGCTCTTAAACCTCTTCAAACAACATATGCTTTAGACAGGAATTCGATGCATCTCTTGTTGTTTAAAGGGTACTAGCTCAATGGAAGAGCATCTATTTTACAAGTAGGAGGATGGTGGTTTGATTCTATCATGCTCTAATAGGACTAAATATATGACTAAATAAAAAATAAATAAATGATTAAATAAATGACCAAATAAATGACTAAATCAATGACCAAATAAACAACCAAATAAATAACTAAATAAATGATCAAATCAATGACTAAAATAGTTTAGTCATAAATTTGATCGCGAGATAAATGATAGGCAATAAACTACTAATGGTCATGTGATCAAAATTAGTCATTTATCTACAATTTTTAGTAGTTTATTTACTCATACATTGTTGTTTTTGTACTAGTGAAAGATGACCCATAACTAATAGATAGTGGATGTTCACATCATATGACTAATGATATTGATAAGTTTGAGAACCTAGAAAAGTATGATGGAGGATTTGTTAGATTTGGCAATGATGCTTCATGTTCTATAAAAGGAAGAGGATTCATTATGTTGAATGAAAAGATGAGATGTGATGATGCTTATTGGGTTGAAGGACTAAACTACAATTTGTTAAGTGTTTCGCAACTAAACAACATTGACCACCGACTGAAATTTCAAAATAGAAAAGTGAAGATCTATGGTGCTGATGGAGATTTCATTGGAACCAGTGAACAATCTAAAAGTAATCTATTTTATCTTGATACTACTACAAAAAGTTTTTAATTTGTTAAAGTTGAGAATGTATGGCTATGGCATAAAAGACTCTGTCATGTAAATTTTGACAATATGATTAAGGTGAGGAAAAAGAATAGAGTCAAAGGTCTACTGAAATTAAGCAAATCTGATAAAGTGATGTGTAAGGAATGTCAAATTGGTAAGATGACAAAATCAAGTTTCACAAGAAAGTCTTACTCATCTAATGGTATTTTGGAATTAGTTCATACTGACCTTTGTGGTCCCATGAGAATTCAAAGCTATTATGGAGATCAGTATTTCATTTTGTTTGTTGATGACTATTCAAGAATGATGTTGGTTATTTTTTTAAAAGAGAAGTTTGATGCATTCCAAATGTTCAAATGGTATAAAGCTAAAGTTAAAAAGGAAACAAGTAAACAACTTAAATATTTAAGATCAGATAGAGGAGATGAATTTAATTCCAATGAATTTAATGTCTTCTGTAATGAAAATGGAATCAAAAGACAAATATCTGCACCAAGGACTCCACAACAAAATGGTATAGCTAAAAGAAGGAACATATCTATAGTTGATTGTGCTAGAACATTGTTGATTGACAAAGAGGTTGCACAAACATTTTGGAGAGAAGTCATTAGTACAGTTGTCTACACACTCAACCGAGTACAATTGAAGAAAGGTGCCAACAAAGACCCCGTACGAACTCTGGTATGGGCATACACCGAACGTAAGTTACTTTTAAAAATTTGGAAGTAGGTGTTACATACTAAAAGATGCTAAAAATGGAAATTTTGATTCAAAAGGAGATGAAGGTATGTTCCTAGGTTATTCATCAAAGAGCAAAGAATATAAATGTTTGAATAACTCTACTAACTAAATTGTAGAAAGTGCAAATGTGAGGATTGATGAATTTACAGAGAGAAATGAAGAAGATAGCAAAAAAGAACCTGAGGATTACCAAAGATTTGTAATATATGTACAAGAAGGTATTTCAAGTAATGCAACCGAGCTACAACAAGAAGAAGTAAAGGAACAAGTTGAGCTTCCACCGAGAGATGAAAACACTAATGAACAGTCTACCAAGCCTATATTAGCAAAATATGTGAGAAGACATCACTCACTGAGCAAGATTATTGGAGACAAAAATGCAAGTCATGACAAGAAGTAAGTTGAAAGATAATAAATATTTGATTTCTTAGTTTGAGCCAAGATTAGTCAAGGATGCACTTGGAAATGAAAATTGGGTTAATGCAATGAAAGAAGAAATTGATCACATTGAAAATAATAACACTTGGTCACTACTACCGAGACCCAAAGATAAGAATGTGATTGGAACAAAGTGAATTTTCAGGAATAAACTCAGTGAGAATGGAGATGTGATCAGAAGAAAGATTAGTCTGCAAAGGGTATGCACAAGAAGAAGGTATTGACTATGGTGAGACATTTTCCCCTGTTGTTAGATTGGAGGGTGTAAAAATATTACTTGCATATGTTGTCTATAAGGATTCAAAGTTTATCAGATGGATGTTAAGTCTGCATTTTTAAATAGAATTCTTGAAGAAGTTTAAATTGAACAACCTAATGGATTTGTTGAAGATCTAACAAGAATGTGATATGCAAACTCCACAAGGATTTATATAGTTTAAAGTAAGCACCCCGAGCATGGTATGAAAGACTACTCTTATTTAATCAAGATTGGATTTCAAAGGACAAGTGACAACAATAATTTATATTTGAAATGTGATAGTGCTGATAAAATTTTGATTGCTGAAATTTTTGTTGATGACATTATATTTGGAGGAAATGAATCAAATATGTTTAAATCATTTGTTGAAGAAATGAGAAAGGAATTTGAGATGCCTGATAAGATAAGATAAGATAAGATAAATTTATTAATGTCCAACAAGAGACCACAAGGGTCTATGGGACTGAAGAGTGTACAACATAAAAGACCGCCAACAGCAAAAGCACCAAGCAGTGTCAAGGAAAGAAAGAAAACAGGGAAAATAAGAGAAACAAGAAGAAGCAAGGAGCACAAGAGCAAGGCAAGGACTAAGGGTCCTTCCTCGGTTAAAAGAAGCCAAGCACCGAAGGGTACGGACTAGGGCAAGAAGGTTCCCTAAACCGCTAACGAGTATAACCACTACGAGGTCTCACAGATCTAGAGTGACTAGCGATGGTGTCACTGGAAGGCCGCTTTGTCCCACGTGCAGGAGATGAGGGAGAGAAGAAAGCGATGATAAGCTGAACCAGGGTCACTCTCTGGGGGGAATAAGACCTGTAAGGTGTGGTCGCGGAGCTGCATAGTCTCCCTAAGGTACAGTGCAAGGCATCTTTGGTCCATGTAGCTTAAGAAGGCCGCGAGGGAGTTGAATTCCCTAAATAAGCAATAGAATTCCCATGAATCTCGTAGTAGGTGGGACAGTGAAAAATCAAATGGATCTCCTTCTCGGTCATGCCCAAGGTACCCAAGTGACAAGTTCGGTCCTCTCTGTCCATGTGATCTATCTGAATCTGAAGCAGGTGGGAGCCAACCCTGAAGGAGCCCAGAGAAATCTATAAGGCATGACACCAATGCCGAGACAAGTAGTTAGGGGGCACAATAATATTGTCTCTGATAACCAGAAAGTGATTGGCGTAAAAGGCCATCTTCGGGCGTAACCCGCCATAAGGGTTACACCAAGTCGTGGTGATATACTGTCTATAAATGTCAAGTCTGACATGATGGTTCAACTCCTATTGTGAAGAGAGGAGGTGGGCGGGAGCATCGAGAGAGAACTGGAAGGGGGGAGGTGGTCAATATCAATCCCAATCGAGCTCAACAAAGATGAAGCCTGCGCGAACCAGCAGCGGGCCCAAGAGATCGGCACAGAATCTGCCACAAAGATAGAGGAGAAATAAGCCAAGTAAGAATATCTACACCGGTCATCCACAGAGTTAGCAAAACCACAAAGACGATGAAGAAACCAAATCAGGTTGAAAATGGCAGCCAACCTAAAGGGATGGGCCCCAAACTCAGCCAAAACAATCCTGTGGGGGGTGAGCCGATGACATATGATAATACGCCTATGAAAAAGGGTATGGACACGCTCGATGGAAGCCCATTCAAAATCAAGGAGAGAGTGTCCCCAAACCACTGAGCCATAAAGAATCGTCGATCGGACCAAGGAGTCTAGGAGGGACAACTTGGACGAAGTGTCCAAAAAGTGATGTCTGAAGCACTGTCTCTCGAGCATGGCAAGGGAGCTCATACCCTTACAAACCCTAGGCTGGATGGGGAGAGATTAAATTTTTTATTGAACTTCAAATTCAACAAGTCAAAGATGGGATCTACATAACTCAGTCAAAGTATATCAAGAAGATCCTAAAGGCATTCAATATGGAAGAGTCAAAATTGATTGGAACACCGATGGCTACTGATTGTAAATTGTCAAACAAAGATGAGACAAAGGAAGTGAATGAAACACTTTACCGATCAATGTTGGTAAACTATAGTATGTTGTACACAGTAGGCCTGATATTGCATATCCAATTGGTATTGTGGCAAGGTTTTCTGCCAATCCAAAGGAGACACATGTTTGTGGTGAAAATAATATTTAGATATCTGAAAGGGATTTAAGATTTCGATCTACTATACACAAAAGGAGGAGATTTTCATTTTAAGGTGTATATTGATGTTGATTGGGCTGGAAACATTGATGATAGAAATAGCACAAGTGCGGAGCTTTCTTTTTAGGAGAAAGATTAGTGATATGGTTAAGCAAGAAACAAAGTTGTATTTTAGAGTCTACTGTCGAAGCTAAGTATGTTGTTGCAGCTATGAATTGTTCTAATATAATGTGGAGCAAATAATTACTTGAAGGTATGCAAGAAGAGATTACTGATCCAATTACAATTTACAGTGATAATACTAGTGTTATAAACGTATCAAAGAATTTGGTGATGCATTCAAAGACAGCACATTTCTATCAAGTATCATTACTTGAGAGAGCAAGTACAAGACATGCATGTGATATTGGAGTATGTGAATTCAAAGGAATAGATAGCTGATATATTTACCAAACCACTACCGAAGGATGCTTTTGAGTATCTCTGAGGTAAGTTAGGGGTTCTTCCCCAATCCAATATTCACTAAGGCAAGATGCATGCTACATCAATTCAAGTATTCATTAGAATATATATCTTGTGAGTTGATGCTACTATTCACTCCTTGGATGAAGCCTAAAGTTGTGAAAGATGGTTATGACTGCACTGAGAAATCAATACATTTGAAGGTATGATTTACTGCCTGAGAAAAGTTTTTAGGAGTATGTGTCTTTGACATTGTTGTTAAAGAGGGAGAAGTTGTAATGCAATTGATATATTGAAGGAGAAGATTGAACAGTGAAAGAGGGAGAATATGAACAGGAAAAGATAAAACTCAAAGGGAGTAAAGGACAAAGAATGACAGTGAAGTGTTACCATCATCAATTGAACACTGAAGATTGTTAGTGTGTTGTCATCAATGCCAAAAAGGGAGATTGTTACTATAACTGATGGTGATGGTGATGATGATGACCAACCAAGATCAGAGGAATACAAGATTGTAGAAAGGTTAGATTAATTATTATCTTGTCATTGATGTCAAGCAATTGATATCTTATTTATATTGTGTTTCCATGTATGATATAAGTAGAATGAGTTAAGGAGAAGAAGAAATGAAATGTTATGAGATGAAGAACTTAATTGGGCAACTGATACAGATCAAACAATGCTAAGGTTATGATGAACATATAATTGTTTTCTACCTAACATATGTTTATTTCAAGTCGATAAATAATGGTAAAGAAAATTAGTCAAGTCTGTAAGTTAAACTATTTTGGCTACCGAGCAGGAAAAGTCATTTGGTAAAAGCAAAAAAGTCATTCGGTAAAAGAATGAATGTTTCAGTAAAGGCAAAGGAACTCAAGGCACCGAGCATAGAGTTTTAGGCACCAAGCGAAGTTAACCGAAATTCAGAGTTATCCACCGAGCAAGGAATAGAAATCAAATACAAGGATCAAAATAACATTTAATGATTAGCTATGATGAGCAGGAAGTTTATGATGATAAGGAAGAGTTAGTTAGAGAGATCTACGATTAGGAAAATTCATGATGATCATCTATGGCTTAGATCTAAACAGTAAAAAGAGAATAAACAAGTTTCAAGAAAGTTCAAGTCCCTAGGTGCTAAAAAAATGTGTTACTAAGATCCATATTCAATGAATAAGTTTGTAAAATGAATTGGATAGCTAAGATTAATCAAAGGAAAACGTAATATAGGAGATTAAGCAGCAAAACAAAGTCTATATAAAGGATGAATTTGTATGAACAAATCGCTAGCAAATTGAAGAGTTGATAAGTCACCGACTGATGCAGTGAAGAAAGAAAAGGTGAATTACGAGTAAGTAAAACAAGATTTGATGAAATGTTGAAGCCAGTAGAAAGTGAAGGATTGAAGTAAAGATAGTGAACACACAAAGGATCTAATTATGCAAAGATAGTTGTGAATCTACAAGTCAATACATTCATTGTTGCTTATTAACATTTGTAACAACAAAATCTCTTAACCGAGTGGACTTAACAGTCTTATTGTAAAATCTTTGCAAAAGGTAACATTCTAAAGGGTGTTTGAAGCCTTTTAACAAGGTCAATCCTAACATGGTGAAGATCCTAACAGATCTGAGGTAAATCCCTTGATCGAGTCACACCTAGCAGTGTGTATTGTAATCTTTAACCAGATTGGTTCTTAACTGAGCATACTTCAGAATAGTATTTTCTTTAGTGGGTGACAATCTCACAATGGTTTTTCCCAAAGTTGGGTTTCTACGTTAAATACTGGTGTTACATGTATTGAATGATTTATGTGATTGATTTGATGATTTTTAGAGTTTATTTATTGTTGTCAATAAAAGTTGAATTGTGTTTAACTGAGTTAATCAAAGAAAAGTTACTGATTCACCCCCCTCTCTGTAATCCAACAGTCACATCCTCCCATAGATCTTCAATCCTATATTTAACCTCCTTCCTTTTCAAAATCTCAAAAATGAACCTTGATCCCTTGTCCCCTTGTTTGACCCAGTTCATCCTAGCCCTTGTTCTTGCACCTTGGATTCTTATATTCTACAACTTTCTCAAAGTTATTTGCTTGAGAGAGAGATTCCTTGGCCGCTAGATTAGCCAGGTCATTCTACAAACAATCCTCAGCTTCAATTAGCTTGTTATGCATATCAATCTCCATTTTCCTATTGTCTTTGGCCTTCTTACCCACAACCTGAACTTTTCTCATTATAAGAAAGCTTTATTAAAAGAACCAAAAACAATTAAAATTCCTCAAGTTAAAAATCACAACAATAAACTTTCCAAAATATAAAAACCCAATTAATAATAAAATATGAATTCCATTAAAATATCTATACAATATTGATAATAATAATAATATAACAACCAAAGCCATTAGATATATATATATATATATATATATATATATATATATATATATATATATATATATATATATATATATATATATATATATATATATATATATATAGTTTTACTCATGCATTTGCATGCGATTGCTATAGACAACTAGAACGCACAACACTCGACATTAGTCTCATTACATAATGCAAGGACAGCCAAAAATTACCATGCAATAACTGGCAAGTGGGCATAAGGAACATTTTTATTGTCGTCCAAGAGTAGGAACAACAATTAGCCTCTAAACACATGCATGGTCATATGATTAGCTCCAATTTAACCACTGTCAGGAATATTATAAGTACACACACCTATGGAGCCAAGTGGAGTCAATGTTCGGTACCTGCCATCATTCAAACATCGCATGTCATGTGTAATAGATCATATTTATAAATAGTTAAAGCACATATACATCATTGAATAACATATATCAGTGAAAGTGAACTTTAGCGACATAATCATTCTTGTGTATTTAAATGTTACAACACCGCCCCTTCTCATATTAATCATTATCTATATAATTGAATCGAAAAATTGTTTATGAACATCAATAATCAACATTAATCACTAAAAAACATGGGATATCAAGGTCATTAACTAACATTGATTATCATTTAACAGTAATAGCAATCACAATTGTAATCTTATCTAAGGAAACATGCTAAGCACCATCAATTATCATCAGATACATGAAATGCCATAAAAGATCAAATTATAACGAATCCATGAACCAGGCTACAAGCAACACAACCAACCATGACATATCACATCAAATCACTAACACCATATCAACACTCATAAGGAAATCGCCAACAATGCCATAAGACCATAATATCAGATATGCATGCAAATGTAACCATACATCATCATAGAGTTATAACAAACATATGATCGTCTTTGGAATCACAAGGATGGTCTACTATCTACATTAGCACTGTCATCCCAAGAACAAAAGAATATAACAATAGTTGGAGGAATTACTAGCATGCCAATATTAGGAGGATGTGCAAACAATTATATGGTAACCAAACACATTCTATCTTGAACCATAACAAGCAACATGCTAATGCAACAGCATAATCTAAATCATCAAAAAGGCACCATCACATCATGGTCCAACATGGTCAAACAACATATGTCCATCTAGCATACAACAAGCACATGAAAATACATCAATTAGTTGATTGGGAGTTTTGGTTGACTTACTTTTTTAGAAGTTGCTACATTTAGCAATTATTACTTATAGTAAACACTATTTTTTGTTGGTACTCATAGCTTCGTCTCCTCTCAACTTTAGCATGCAATATCTTCAATTTTAGGATTTGGATAGTTTTGATTATTTTTAGCATATTAATATTTATTGTAAATGATATTTGGGTATTTAGTATGTCTTAGCCTTTCCTTAGCTTCAATGTGCAATATTCAATTTCAAGACATGGTGAATTTTCCTAAGGCTGAGAAATATGATTTTGTTATTTCACTTAAATATTTTAATGAAGTTACTTTATCACTTAAGTGAAATAAAGTGATTGCCAAAGTTGGGGAGGTAAAATAATATTTTAATAACATTTTATGTGGCCTCCCAAAGTGAAGAAAATAAAAAAATTAAATGATAATTTTACAGAGCAAAAAAGCATATTTCCAAAAGAGTAGTGAATATGCAAAAAAAAATACATTTTTAAAAAAATAACAAAAAGAAAAAAAAAAAAAAATTTTCCATAAGTAAATAACGAAAAAGCAAGAAGTGTTTTTTCTATAAAAAAAAAGCAAAAAGTGGTTTTTCGAAAAAGCAACCAAAAAATAAAAAATTGTTTTTTCCTAAAAAAAAGCTCTCACAAGTTAGAAAACGAGGATTGGTTCTCTCATTAGAAAATATCTTGAAGATTATTAATCTGGAAACTCCTAATGGGAAGAAAACCCTATATGGTTTTTGGAGTTGGTTCAACTCAATGTTCTAGAGGATGAAATCTCTTTTGAGGAAGATAGGCTATAGTAGTGCAAGATCTACTTTGACTATTTGTGGGAAATATCATACAGGTATTGAAGTTTGGAAGGTTTTGGTGGCTTCTTTCTTTGTTTGGGCATTGGCTTAGCATGGCTTCTTAAAACCCTAGGTATGGAGTACTTTCATATTCTATATGGAGATTTATGTATCTTATCATAACATATCATCAGAGACATCAAAAATTTTAGAGTACGAGATCTTTGTTGAAGACATGGTTGGTCTCTCTTTGCTAGCCATGGGACATTAGCATCGGCGAAAAGTTGGAGGAATTTGTAGTTTGGGTCAAGCTTCCAATATGGATTTTTGGCCCATATTAATGAGCAGTATGCTTAATGTTCTTAACTAGTAAGAGCATACCAATTGTTTGACAAAATACCTATATAGTTGTTGATTAATAATAAAAACAGGTTTTAAAGGGACCCGAAACCCTTTACAAAAGGTCACATAAGACATTCAAATAAAGCCCACAAAAGGAACAGATCAAGACCAAGACAAGGGTTTTACCAAGAAGCTCCCTCAACCTAAGACCAATGCTGCACAAAACCAGCTTGCAGCCAGAAATAGAAACTAAAGAGAGGACCAAAGAAAACTCCAACCCAACCACCCACAACCTGAATTCATTTAAGATTTTCCTTTAGCCCTACTTTTGTGGGAACGAATGGTCATTTCAAAAGAGGGCAAAGATGCCTTGAATTTTTTACCTTTTACCATAATCCAGCCCTCTTCCACCTTAACAGCCACATCTTGCCACACCAACAAATCCATCTCTGGAATCCCCACACTCTGAGAGGGGAAACTAGCATCACCCACAAAAGAACGAGGGATAGGGCAAGCAACATCCTGAGAGACAGGGCCAGCAACAACTAGAGGGACATCACCAACATCATTCTCAGCAGGTAAAGCACTACCAATAGCCAAAGCCCTATCATAGGCAACAAAATTCTGAGACACAACAGGAGCAGAGCCAGCAGTCCCAACCATCCCAAAGACAACCACATGAGAAGAAACTGCACAAACAGCCTGAGCCACATTGTCCTCGGTACAACCACCATCTGACACCCAAGCATCATGAGGAGAAGACACGGGGAAATCTTGCCCAACAACTTGGGAAAAACTCCTCTGGGAAGAATTCTTCTCAGCTGTATAGTGCTAGGCAGAAGCACCTATCCACCATGAAGCGGTCTTTTTTATTTTCTCTACCTACATAATTGAGTGGGCGAAAGAAACACAAAAAAAATTAGTGGCAAACAAGGTAGGATATTACACTTTTATATGATGGATATTGGGTTATTATTTAATTTTCTACAATAACCATTGTCGGAAAGATGGTTCAACATTTTGACCATGTTGAACATGTGTTTTAATATTCCCCTTATCCACTTGGGTAACAATTAGATGTTGTCATCATTGAACTTCTTTAATGCAACCCATTCCTCTCTAGGGATATTACATTTTGGAGATCTACTGCAGAGTCTTTCTACTAATGAGTCCATTCATTTGCTAGTGACAAAAGAAAATGAATGCAAGTATTGCCTATGCTTCTAAATCTCCAGATAAGATAACATCCTATGGATTTGTCATTCCAAAGTGTTTGAATCTTAGTTATCGGATGCACACCCTTGGCCTGCATATCAGATCCGGATGTGTCCAAGATGCATCCAAACACATACATGGGACCAAAAGACTTTGTCGATGAAAAACATTAAAAAAAAGTGGTTTTTTTCTTCTTTTTGGCTAGAAACCCTAAAACGACCCTTTAGTATTTATCTTTGGCATTTGGCATTAATCAGTGATGAAATATCATAGTATCAAATGATTTAGTTTTACAAATCTGTATATTTCTTTAAAGTTTTGTACACACACACACGTACCCAAACACATCCAAACCCCCATAAGCAAATTTTACGCATCTGCGTACGGGGTTCTCGTACCCGCATCTGAACCGGTAACTAAGGTTTGACTGCATTCAATAATGTCATAGGATTGCAGAATACAGTCTTGATACTATTCTTGATAATGAGTTGGCTATGATCTATTCACGCTCATTGAGATGAACCACAGATATGCACTACTCACAATCTGGAAAAAAAAAATAAGAGGTAAGAATATGACTTGCAATATAGCAACACTGCATCAAACATTTCTTATGATTTATTTATGTTCATTGAGTGAGCCCACAAATGTATCTTATTTATAATCTGAACAAATAAAGGAAATAGGAAAGAAGACGTAATGAAATATAGCAGCATTGCCTCAATGATGAATTAATAAAACATGTAAAAGGAAAACATACTGCTATGTGAATGAGCCATACTCCAAATTGAGCATCTTAACAAGTAGCAATAAAGGGAGCCCTTTACTATGCCAGCTAGCTCTAATGCCAACTTCATACTGAAGCCAAAAATTCGTAATAACCTGTCCTTTTACAACCACATATAACCTTAGCAGTTAACCTTATGCCCACCCAGCAATTGTCACAAAACAGGAACTCAACTATTTTTTAAACTCTGTATCTGGCACAAGGGAAGAAGATGCTTCTAGCACCTTAAGTCGACATGGAACATTGTTGAACTTAGCCACAAATGTTGCTGCAGCCCAGATGCGTTGCACATCACTGCACATAATAGAAAGCATAGAAAAGCTATGGATTAAAAAAGAGCATCAATGTCAGAAAAGTCTTCCTGGGGTGCATCAGCATTCAGATAGATATTGTGACGGGGAGGGATATCTAACATTAGCCAAACTTTCTAAACAAATGGAATAAAAGAGACCAAAATAAAACTATATACTGTATAGGTTTATATGCTAGCATATCTCTGGTTCATCTTTTATATTCAAGCCTGTGTGTTTGCTTTCATGGTCGATAAAATATATTGTCATGCATTCAATTATTTGAAAACAAGATATTGAATGTTACGTACCCTTTTCTGCATCGCAAGGTTGCCACACCAGTTAATGCTTTGAAGTCAATCAAATCTATCAATAAAGCTCCTCCTATCAAACCATACAGCATTGTTAATGCCTCTTCTAGAACTTGCATAAATGTATCTTCTGTTGTTTTCATAACAGGAGCACCTAACTGCCTAAGAAAAGACAAGAAAATGCACCATTAACATTCCTGGCCAACAGGTAGGTTGTTAAAGATAGCACCTTTCCTGATCAAAAAGATACACAGGATTGAAAGAAATTATCTAAAGCACTGTGCATCGTGCCTACAAGAACGATACAGGTAACAACTTTCTTAATCAAATGAACAGGAGTGCAAGAAATTGTCTAAAGCACTGTACCATGCATACAAGAACAATACAGTCTATATGCCATATATTTACTAGAAGAAATAAAAGTAACACCCAAAAAATATGACCAGGAAATTAGCTGGTAAATATTAGAAACTTTGGACAAAGAGGAATAGATCATAAGCTCAGGTGAGTTGGCGACGACTGCAAAAAACAAATATAAATATTCATTGATTTGAACTCGATATATGGTTCTTTGCAAATATGTTTATAAATTAAGAGTCAAACAATTATATGGAAAAACATGGGGCATTCAGAGTCTGTAAAGGTAATTGGTTATACAATGAACGGACAACAGACCTTATGATGGTCATTATGTCCATAAGTGAAAACGATGAAAAATCACGCATCTACATAAAAAAGGCTGAATATCCCATACCAAAAAAGTACTAGATCCTAAATGCAATTAAAAGAACATTAGATCAAATGAAAGAGTCAACTGCTACATTTTTTTAATTTCAAGTTAAATTTGTATTAATCTGAGAAAATAATTACGAGGAAGGTGTCTATCAACATATTAGAACAGCTTCATTAAGTATAAGAACAGTAAAGAAGACAATAAATATTCAGAAGCCCTGTTCGAGTATGCAGAATAGGATAGTGTAACATAACAGTTAACCATTACTATAAAAAGAATGTTGATATGAATTAAAAGTGAAAAGTAATTAGACACTAATATATATACATGAAACTTCCAAAAGAGTGAACACAAAACAATCTATTTTTCACTGGGACGGTGATAAATACAAGTTGGTTAAGACTTAAAAGAGTGACATTGACTTTCCTCATTCAGTGAGTGTAACTGCCACAAATTAAGAGTCATTGGTCTATAGTGCAGATCCTCATCCAATAACCAGTTGCCAACTCAAGAACATTAGATCAAATGAAAGAGTTAACTGCTACAACTTTTTAATCTTCAAATTAAATTTGTCTATCAGCAGAATAGACCAGCTTCATTAAGTATAAGAGCAGTAAAGAAGACAATACATTATTAAGAAGTCCTGTTCAAGTATGCAGATTAGGGAATCGTAATATAACAGATATCCATTACCAAAAAAACAATGTTGATTTGAATTCAAAGTGAAACGTGATTAGACACCTAAGATCTATACATGAAAGTTCAAAAAGAGTGAGCACAAAACAATATATTTTTCATGGGACAGTGATAACTACAAAGGTTAAGACTTAAAGAGTGACTTTGACTTTCCTCATTCAGGGTGTGTAACTGCCAAACTAAGAGTTATTCGTCCCTGGTGTGGATCCTCATCCAATAGCCAATTGTTAATTCACAGGGGAGGTGGCAAGAGCTTTCATCACAGAACACTTGTGCTTTGTGTTAGTATTTTTCAGATCCTACTTAGGAATATTTCAATCTATAGAGGTCTAACAAAACTAAGCTCACAATATACGGAAATGATTAAGAATAAGGTAAGATGGTACCCGGATTGATCTCTAAGTCGATCTTCAGATCAGTCCCTCTTTATGAATGAAAGTGAATGGGCAAGATCAGCTCATTTAGGGCTTCCAAAGTGATGACAATCTGAAGCCACTATAGATCTGCCCTTCCTGATTCAGAATCTGTACTTGAATATGCTGCGTTTGAGGCAGCGAGAATTCCCCCTCTCCTTGTGAATTCGCTGCCTGTATAGATCAGATTATAGCACCATAATCTGATCTTAATTCCTACTCTCATCTAGAAGCTGAAGCTGCTTTATATTTCGCATCATTATATATTCACTGATCTGAGATTTCAGTTCGCTCCTTCAATGCATAGCCTGTCTGATTGCAGATCGTTCCTTCAATGCACAGCCTGTTTGATTGCAGATCGCTCCTTCAATGCACAGTCTGACTATATATCAATGCCAATACAAATTCGCATTTTAAGGGAGGGAAGCACATTATGTTTTTGGTGCTTCTCTCCTAGGATCCGAACACCATATATACTAGGTGAATATATCTTCAAGGGGGCCGACTTTGGTCTTAATAAAACTAATTAATATTAAAGTCAAGAGGCCGACCTTGGGCCCTTAACAATAAATACTAAATACTGGGCCCTTATTATAACTTGGACCCCCCAATTTTTTAGCGGGCCTTGGCAATTTTCCTAGATCCAGGTATTCGGATGCCTTAGCGAGTTTTGGAGTAACCCTGGGGTTTTGAGATGATAAATTTGCAATATTTTTTATACTTGGATGAATTTTGGAAAATTGATATAATTGCATAACTTGAACATTTTCCAAAATTTAATTGTGAATTTGGATATTTTTGGGGAAACCTTGTAAATTTTTGGGTGGTGAAAATGGAGATTAAATGAAAAAATTAAATGGCCAAATTTGAAATTAAATTGCCAAATGGAAGTTAAATTGCAAAATGATTTTTGGGTTGCAAAATAATAAAAATTAATTTTGGTTGTCATGATTAAATGCATTAAAATCATATTTTTGGACTAAGTGTTTGTAATTTAGAAATTTAATTTGGGCCCCTTTGTGTGTTAAATTTAATGTATTTTAAGGCCTAAGAGGTGTGAAATTCAAGGTAAGTCATTGGGTACACAATGGGGAAGGTTTAAAGCTATATTAAAGGCCTAAATGACCTTTTTTCAAAATTTCAATTTTAGGGCCTATGGTAATTTCGGATTTGGCTAATTTAAACCCATAATTTTGCACTAGGTTGGCCCAAGTTTTAAATTAAAATTAAATACCCAAGGCTATGTGATTTAATGCATTTAATTTGGGTTATATGTTTAGCAATTTAATTAATTTTATTATCCGTCCAATGCAGGTCGGCCCTATTTGAAGAGGCAAAAAAATTTAGTATAAAGGGAAGGCTTGTCTCCTCATTTTCTCATTCATTTCTCACTTGTCTCTTGGCAGCCAAGGAGGAGCTCTTGGAGTAGCAAAAGAGTGAAATTTTGCGAGGAGTGCATTTAGCAAGGGGTGATTTTCTTCTTTTGGTGGAGTGCATTTTTGGTGTTGTCTTCTTCTTCTTTGGAGGAGAATTTGTTGGTGTAGAGAAGGATCTTCATGCTTGAGGGTGAAGGCTGATCTAAAAGGCAGATTTTCTCCTTGTTCTTGCTTGGTACATTTTCCCTATTTTCTTGCTTGCATCATCCATCCATCACTTCATCATTTCATCTAGGGCTTGAAGTTGGGAGATATAAGTGTAGTTTTCATCTAGGATTTGGAGAAAGGAGATATAAGTGGTAGTCCCACCCTTAGGAACGAAGTTGGAAGATATAAGTGTAATCCATCTCATAAGTTTTCGAAGAGGCAGAAATAAGTGGTAGTCCCACCCCTAGGCGAAGAGGCAGAGATAAGTGTAGTGTGATAGGCATTGGAGAGGCAAAAATATGCTAGTCCATCCCTAGGATTGGAGGGGCAGAGATAAGTGTAGTCCCACCTCACTGTAGAAATAAGGGGCAGAAATAAGGGTTAGGATGGCGGATGCTAGTGCAAGCAAGAGCCAAAGGGCAATGCATACCAAGTAAGACAAAGAAGACATGAGGCCCAAGACCACCTTCTTCTCGAAATTGAAGCAAGTGAGGGACACCAGCATTGGCACAGTGAACATGATGCAGTTGAGAGACAAATTGATGAAGAGCTCCCCCCCCTTGGCCAAGAGGGATAAAAAGACAAGTTGCCACCACATTTTCATAGCTCCATCCTCCATCTCCATCTTTCACTTACATCCGCTTCACCCCCACCCTCCATTCCATATTTTCATTGCAGGTGCAAGCGAGGAAGCAAGTTTCATTGCAGGTTGGAAGAGATTTGAAGATATTTGAGGCTAGGCAGGGCTTGGCTATTCGTGCAAGCTAGCTTGGTTAGATTTGAGAGGGTTCTAGCATCCAAGAGGGTCATGCATTTTGTTGATAAGTTGTAATAGGCTAAGTAGGCAAGTTCTAAAAGTCAAGAGGTAAGTGTGGGAACATTACACCAATGTAATAGGAACTTGGACTTGGACTTTTTTATGTGGTTGGCCCTCCATGTTTAGGAGTCTGCCCTCGGTGGTGAGCTCCGTGGAGTGGAGTTATGTGTTTTCTTTCCTTGGCTAGTTGTTTTCTTTTATTGCAAACCAAACAAAGACAACTAGTAATTAGATTCAATCACATTAAGAGGAAAGATAAGAATGGACTACAAATTGATACAAACAAAGCAATTATAACTTGGATGATAAGATTGATCAACACACAAACTAAGTTGTAATTATCTATTAGAAATGGACTTAATGAACAATTCACATAATTTCGAATGTAAGATGAACTCCACATAGCTTAATTAGGCTGTGAAGGAACCAACTCACTAACTAGCTAGGAGGCAATTGATGAACTTAATGATTATTTCAAATCAAGTAATGGGTGCATTGTGGGCCTTGCAGGAGGTATGGCCGTGGCAAGTGCCCCCAGAACCCAAGAGTATTGAAGCAGAGGGGGGTGCATGCAAACCAAATTCTAGTAGGAAGGTTATAGAGGAATTAAGGTTAAGGAAGGCAAGGATAATGAAGGAGGAAAGCGAGAAGAAAGGTTGAAAGAGGTCAAGGTCGATTTCAAGGCGGTGGCCAAGAGCAAGGCTCTCAAATTGCAAGAAGGTTCACATCCAAGCAGGCCACCGAGGCCAAGGCAAGATTACCCCAAGTGTATAGAGACCTCACCCTTTCAAGGTCAGGACATCATGTACAATCAAGTTCAAGTGGTGATGAGAAAGTTTCTAAGGACGAGCTCAAGCATCCAAGGCTTCACCTCATCTCAAGGATTAAATAAATTTATAAGATAAGGTTGATGAGGTGGCAATTTCATGTGCATGTAATCAAATCATGCCAAGTGTCCTATATTCTCATTGGTTGACAGATTATTGTAATTTTCTCATTGGCCCACAAAGTTGGTGTCCTCATGTAATTGGTTGAAAGATGGTAACCCTAATTAGGGTTTGTAAGGTTTAATCTTGGCCCTTGATTTTGCCCCTTAATCTTGGCCACTCGTAATTTTGAGCCTCTATATAAGGCCATTTGTTCTCATTTGTAAAGGGAGTTATGCTGGAGAATTGTTGCCAAAATACTATCAAAATTGTTCTCTATTCATTGTTGTGGCTTGCATGGTGGATATACATGATCATTTTGGTGTATTGCATGTTTCTTCTCATCTCTCAAATTAAAGTAGGATTTCATTTCATGTTGTTAGAGTAGAAGTAGATGGCTAGTTGTATGGTGATGTTAGTGAATGTTTGATAGGGATCTATATACTAGGCCACTAGCATCCTAGTGGCTTGTTAAGAAGCCTTGTGTGGTAATCTAGTCTAATTCCCCTTGAATCATTGCACCAATGGAGGTAGCGCCGCAGGCAAGCTTTCATTTGGTTGGATCCCCGTCCATTTGCTAATTTCTTCATTCATGGGAGTAGTAGTAGACCAGTAAGCAATTAGTGGTAGGAGTAATTGAAAGTGAAAGTGATCAAGGAGAAAAGAACAAGTCAAGCAAGCGAAGTACCACCAAGTTATCTTTGAATGAACAACGTAAGTCCACCTACGTGATTAACCAGCAAATCACATTAATATAACTGAGTTAGTATCCACAGGTGTAAGGAACCTTGGAGTTTTCTCATGTCCTTCATGAGTATATACTTTTCAAGAGAGGGTTGAGTGTTTGGTATTCTATATCAAGTATTCAATTGCTATATGTTATGTAGTGGTACAAAACTGACATCAACAGGCTGTAAATGACAATGGGAGTGTTGTTGAAAAAATTCAGACTAAAACGGTGTACAAGTTGGGGGATCTGTTTTGGGAAATTATGGGTGATGGAAGGACAAAATCTTGTTTAGTGAAAGGTAGACAAAGGGAAAATAAAGGGTGAGGAAACAACACTATGAATATAGGAATGGGCATAGAGAGGATTTCGGAGAGCTGCCTAGGTTGTGGACATAATAAAGGAGTCTGATGGGATGAAGAAGGTTTGGCATTCACAAGAAAAATTGCCACAAGATAGCTCAATTTATTCCCATCTGATTTATTTCTTTTGGATGGTAATATTCATGTGAAGAGACCAGAGCCAATCATGTTGTTGGAGCTCAGGGTCATTCTAACAGGGATGGCATGCTTAGAGCTGCTAGCAAAAGCTTATTTCGCTCATTATAATGGAGTTAGGTGTGGCCTTAACTCACTTGCTTCTGTATACTATATACTTTCAGCATTGCAACTCTTTTTGTTTTCTGCTTAGATTTGCCCTTGTCCAGCTGCTTATATATAGGTGAACATTTACTTCTTGAGCCTCTCATTTAAGGCATTTTTTCTGGAAAATCTAGAGTAACAGGATTGAATACATAGGAAAAGGGGCCAATTCAAAGTACACTACCACATACAGTTGCAACTGAGAATTTTGAGAAAAGCACAGTAAGGATCTTTGTGCGGAAGCGAGGGTATACTAATTTGAAATTTAATGATTCTAAAAAAGCATGATAGGTGGAAGACAATAACCTTTTGAGAGGCAAACCTTGAATTTTTTAACTGATGTTTATCCACATCTATGTGAACAACATTAAATAAGAATGAGAAAGGCTGTTCCGATGTTGATTTGGGAGGTATGATAGTAGTAGGGATAAGGCAGTAAGGGGGATTGTGAAAGAAATCATGACAGCTATGACTTGAATAATGAGAAAATGAAAATTGTTTAGAAATGTCAATGGATCCTTGGTCTACTGGTGAAGTTGAATGGCTCCAAGTGAGCCTACCATGGATCAAGTCTTGCTGAGTGCAAGGCTCCAACATCATAAGAAAAAAGGTCGGGATCATGCCTGGGCAAATTTGGCAAAATGGATGCCCCTCGGTCCTTGGCTCTTAGCTGAAGAGGTTTCAGCCCATAGGCTCGTGCTCCCGTATCGAGTAGCTACAATTACTTCATGAAGGCCTTCATTGTGCTGGTCTGCTCATGGGCTTCATGCCCCTGCTGGTCTGAACCTCCCAAAAAAAAGTTAAGAAATGAGGATTTAGTTCCTGGGGTAACTGACAGCATATCGGAGCAGAAAGAGTTGTTGAATTGGATATAGTCAAAAGTGTGACTGAATTGATGATCATTCTAAGTGATTAGCTGACAAATCTGCAACTGTTTGCAATGCATTTGCTGATCTCGAGCTCAAACTTGTTTGAAGACCTGAAACAAATTGAAAATTTTAAGGTGCGACATTGAGAATGAGAAAAGGCTACTCTGATGTACCTGGTTCTTAGGCATTTTGTTTTCATGCCACTTTCCTCAATTGCAGATGTATATTTCCACCTTCATTTATCATTTCTTTTTCTACTTTTTCTCCCCCTTGGATAGTCCTTGCTTATTTAAATTGTTTCAGGCCATAGCAATTTAGCTGTTCATGTTGATTCTGCAGGTTTTGAAGTTATTGAGAATGGTACCACTAATCAAGAAACCCTGTAAGTTTGTCCCCAAATTATTCCACTAAGTAAGCATTTTAACTGCCTCCTAATGTTGTTTTAAACTTTACTCATTCCAAATTTTGATAGTATATGCAAATGTTTAGAACAATTTATATTGACTGAGTATTTTGTTGGAAGGATCCCCTAAGAAAGGACGCTCAAAAATTGGTTGAACCTCTTGGACTCCCATTGACATTAGACTAGAAATTGTCCAGAAAATGAACAAGGGTTTCTTTTTATTCCCTTTACTGAGTCAAACCATGTGGATACCATTTTCAAACATGGTCCACAGTATGTCCACAGCTTTCTACTTGTTTTTCCCCCTAAACCTGCTATTTCATGGTTTTTGACCATTAAGCTCTCAGGGTCCTTGTTTGGGTTAAGTTCCCAAGTTTTCCTTGCCTTGTTGGTCATTTCTTGATCGGTTAGCCTCCTTCAATACAAAGGCCTATCTTGAACCTAACAAGTTCTATTCAACTTGTTCACAAAGGTGAGTCTCAATGGAGGTGGAATGATGCAGTTGTGATGGCCAAGGTTCCCAATAAAGGGATGCCTTATGTAGCCTAAGAACTAAAAATACACAAACGAAAAGGAATGAACTCTCTATTGTTACACAAGAACGATGTTACATAATATAGAGGGCTATGCTCTTTTACACAATGAGCACTTCATTTTGAGGAATCGACATAGATCCAAGCATAAATGGCCTTCCTACATTAACTCCTACATCTCTATGTCTTTTGAGGTTCTATCTTCCCCAAGAGCTTTCACTCCAAACACCCCCTAAAAGCTCCCTAAAGCTCCCCTCAAAAGCTCTCATTCTAGAAGCCCCTTCTTTAGAGGCATTTCTTCATTTGCCCTTCCAAGCTTATTAAATAGCTGATCAAGATTTTGAAAATCCTACCCATGGTCCATTCAGCAACCAAACACCTTTGTCATCAAATTCTCTACCCATGCCGTACAATAATTGTCTTGTAGTTCTGCTCCATTTGACATAATGATCTATCCTACTCTTCTACCAGCCTCTAACATTGCAATCTCAAAAGAAATCTGATCTTTGATAGTTGCCAACTTATTTGATTGCTTTGTGGCTTGAGGCAACAAACAATTCACATTTTTGTCTATTGCATCTTCCCTACAATACCAACAGTGCTCTTATGCACAATCTTGTCACTCCTCTGCCTCCACACCAAACTCGTTGCGTGCACTTCCACCCATTGTGCTCATCATGCAGTCTCTTCCCGATGAGCAAGTCCTTGCACACTCATACACCTCATTCTATGCTCCTTCATGCCTATTGTGCACATCTATCTTTGCACCATGATTGCCTGTGTTCATGCATGCACTTCATTCGTGAAGGCCAAGCCTCTCTTTTGTACCCCTTCTCAATGCCACCATTCTAAGAACCTAGAAGCGCTCACCCCAATTGCTCATTGTTGCAAGACCTGAGATGCCCACACTCACATGTGGAAATGAAAAGTACAACCACTCTTTACACCATCCAACGAAATGGTCTTGACCTTTCCCTCTACCACACTTTGCATTTTGGCAAACTTGCCATACTTTTCTTCCTCCGAAGCCCACCTTGGTCATAGACTATCCTTCATCCCATGAACCTAGTGTTCCTTATCCCTCTTCCTTATGTGGATCTTGACCCACCTCGATCTAACCTCCTTCAAGATGCATGCTTCACTCAAAACTTCTCTCTTTATAACATCTCAATGTTGCTATCCTAATAAATTAGACAAATAAACTTTTACTTACAAGAAAAGAAAATAGCAATGTAACTGAAATAACTAACTTCCATTGTCCTATGAACATGAAAAGTAAGTTACATTAACTAACCAAAAAGAAGTTGCTAACTCCATTCACATGACACTGAATTCATCTAATTCTTTTAATTTCCAAAAGAAAATAATACATTTTAAAGTACTGAGAATGAAATAACAGAATTAACTAACAAGAAAAAGACCTATACACGCTATTCCATTTCAGTTGTTCTTTCTTCAGCTTTTGTCCTTCATGGGCGAAAGAGTATCATCAAGGGTTTTTACCACCCAACCATGGATCTTTCGATCATGACTTAACAATCACTCGTACAACTTCTAACAGAAGTACCCAGCAGTTCCCAGGGGCACACGAAGATGGTTTCCATTTTCTTGCCATCCAAGGCTTGTTGTAGAACCTGTAACTGCCGTAGTCAGTCATCCTAAGGACATCTCCGCCTACTAGGTGACCTTCATAGCTGGATGCTGCACTACTGATTCTAGTGACTGATGTATACTACCCATAGCATAGTACCACCTTGACCAAGGTTTTAAATAAGTACAAGCACATTCTCTATGCAGACAATGTCACCACTAGACTCTTTCAAGGGCCCTCCTGGCCCTATAATTCAAATATCCACATCATGATGGCTTCATTTGCTAAGGTATCATAAGTTTTAGCAAGTAAGCATTTCCCATTCCAGAGCTGTTTCTTAAACAACTATTAGATTTATCAGCAACTTGGCCTCAAGAAGGTTCAGTCTCATTTGACAGGTTCTATGGCTCAAAACAGAGTTATCCAGATTCATCTATGACTTAGGAAGGGAGATTCATTTACCCATTTGTTTCAAACATAAAATCAGAGTGAGAGATTTAATGATGTGCCACCCACAAAAATTAGATGCCTAAGCTCCATACCTAACTAAATTTGTTTTCTTTACAGAATCAGATTAATGAATTCCATTCTTATTGGATCTTTTATAAAAACAGAGCTATAATGTACCTTAAATCAAATCTGTTGTAAGCATGCAATTTCAAATGAATGAATCTTTCATATACATAACTATGAGCAAGCATTCTCCTATAATCAGATAATTGTATGCAGTTTTAGAATGAATCCATTATTGTTCGAATACATGAATGCAGATTGAAGAATGATCTCTCCTATTAATTCAGTAATATACTAATAAGTAAGCAGACCTGCAAATGCAACTATTTGACATACGATTATACATGTGCAAAGATGTAATGGTCTGCCCTATCAAATCTTAAACGTGCATGCAGACTTGTGAAAATATCATTCTTGACACACGATTATGAAATGCAAAGATGCATACATTCTTCCTTATCAATCTAAAACGCATTATAAAACAGACGACCCCTCAAGGGTAGTTGTAAGAAAATAATATAAATTGAAAACACCTAAGAATGAAACTAAATGCAACTTCCAACGCATTTGGTCTTTGATCTACGACAGAGCATTTGAATAAAGAAAACATCAATTCAAAACTTTACAGTGGAATAGATAAGGAAGAGGAGAGGGAAGGAGAAGGAAGAGAGAACTGAGAAGAGTAAAAAGGAGAAAAAAAGGAAGAAAGAGGAAGGGACTCTGCATAGGAAGCCTAAAACAAGAGCTGGGAAAAGAGAAGAGAAAAGGCAGAGAGCAGGGAAGGAGAAAGAGGTTTCGACTGGCTTTGATGCTGATGATCGCATTTTGTAGGAGGTAAAGAGCGCGGCTGGACATGGCACCAATATGGAAATATGGCTTAGTAAGGAAATGAAAGATATGGGTCGCAATCTGAAGGCCCTGGAAGATGAAATGGAGTCTCTAAAAGGAAGACTGGAAAATTGAACTGAAGAGGTTTCGAAGAAGGTAAATATTAACAACACTAATGATAACCTGAATGCTAGAATCTCTGCTATCGTGAATGATAAGCTGAAGGATATTGTTGTGAAATTAAGATCGTCCTATAGAGAATATATATGAGTGCTGTACTGAAATAGATTACCATTGTGATTGATCTTTTCACCAGCCATCGATATGCATTTATATCCTTTGAATAGTCATGTCTTGAAGAGCCATGACCATACGTGGCTTATGCTACGTAGGGTTATGACCCTTCATAACCGATTATTAATATTAACTACATTATAACATATACAATTATCAAATGATCTTAATATATATATATGTATGTGTATATGTGTGTGTGTGTATCCGATCGAAGCTATATCTTAACACTCCCTCTTAGCAACAGAGGATTTAATCAATAATTTTGAATGCATCATCATGTCGTCTGACACATTTCGGGATAACAACTTAATGTATGATGATAAATCAGGTATCTCAATATCATGATATCTGGTACAGTCCAGGACAACAACTTAATGGAGTCAATCATGATATGATTGTTATTACTAAGATCAAGATATCCAGCACACTCTGAGACAACTTAATGTAGTCAATCTTGATATGACTAAGTAATAACATCACAATGATCAAGATATCCGGCACATTCCGAGACAACAACTTAATGTAGTCTAATATTGATTCACATGTTGTTATGATTCCCGACCAATTCAGAACAACATAAAGAAGTCATTAGTCATGATCAATACTTATTATCTCAATATCATGATATCCGGCACAATCCAGGACAACCCTATTAGGGTGTCAATCATGATATAGTAGTTATTACACAATCCAGTAATAACATAAGCATTAAGATATCCGGCACAATCTAGGACAACCCTGTTCAGGTGTCAATCTTGAAGCTTGGTTAACTATTGTCAATATCATGATATCCGGCACAATCCAGGACAACCCTGTTAGGGTGTCAATCATGAAGCTTGGTTAACAATATTATGAATATCATGATATCCGGCACAATCCAGGACAACCCTGTTAGGGTGTCAATCATGATATAGTAGTTATTACACAATCCAGTAATAACATAAGCATCAAGATATCTGGCACAGTCCAGGACAACCCTGTTCGGGTGTCAATCTTGAAGCTTGGTTAACTATTGTCAAGATCGCCACCTTGAAAATAGTAACCCCAATTATTTACACAGAAGATTGTCATCTTCTTTGAACAAAAATGAAAGAACCCATAAAGTCACCTTGACTCTTCTCAGAGGGTGGATCCACTATGGCTCATCCAGGGAGTAGAAACCAAGACTTCCACCTTAGACTTGTCTATCAAAGACAAGAATTATTTAAGATACAAAAATGATGAATCACAAAAGCTGAAAACTTCTTTTCACCTAAGGCTTTACTCCTCAACATACCAAGGTTATCTGAAGGTACACAATCTTCTTTCTAGCAAGGGGTTTGGTAAGAATATCGGTTATTTGTTCGCACTATCTCATAGTCTTGGTGAATTTTGAGCTTACAAAGTATACACCATCTTGACATGGTACACTCCCTCTGAATATGTATGACCAAGATCCTGGGGTGCCAACTTAATTTGATCTTCTAGCTTCTCCCTCTGACATATAGCCTTCTCACATGATAATAACCATAATTCTCTGCTACAATTTCTTGATTACTAGAGAACCAACAAAACATGGGATACTCCCTCTGAATCAAGATCCTCGAATGTCCACTGATGCAGACCCTTAAGCTTCTCCCTCTGTCACGAAGGCATAGCCTGTTTATATACTCAACTCAATATCACTACAGGATGTCACTTCATACCTTCCTTCCTGAGAGAACCAATATGAATAGTCATAAGGTTACATCGGCTAGCATAAGATGCATTTTGATCTTTTCCAAGGCCACAACATTAACACTCCCTCTTGGACTTGAGGGAAGATAATAAAGACCTCTAGTATGATGTTTATCTCAATGAGTTGTAATCTCATGATGTGCAGAATGCCTTAATCAGTGATTCTATCCATGTGCATCTCATAGACGATTCTATCCACGAGTTCCCACTACTATAATCTCAGAATTTTTCTACGTTCAATAGTGAACTCCCTCTCAATCAATATGATCGAGTTTGTCCAAGTTGACTGAATCATTTGTTTCCTTAGAAGCTAAATTTCGCCAACTTCTTGACCTTTCTGAAGATGTCAGAAATAGATTACGAATAGTGCATACAGCTAAACTATCCCAAACATAAAAATGATAGAAGCATACAAAATTTATTATTTAATAAATTACAACCTACAAATTCATGTGGATTAATAAAACATGAGATACTTATCTTTTCAGATATTCTCAAGTATTTCCTTTTGTAAGGTGAGCCCATTAATACGATACTCGTACTCATAGTCCTTCATAACATATCGGTTTCATTTTGATCCTTATGTTAATTTTCTTCTTTACAAATCACATCTCATTTTGATAACTACTGATTAGATGTAATATCGGTATCTGATTATATTAATCATTGGTTACTATCCCACTTGTACTATCCCCTTTTTCGATTACTTTGTAAATTTGGGACAATTACTTTGAAATTCTCTCTACTTGCTATAATTCACATTATATGATCCCCTTATAATCAAAGTATGATAGTATTTTCAAGAACAATATATTTCTATATATTTAATGGAATAGTTTGTCAATAATACTGCTCTCTCAAATTTGATGATTAAGGGAATCGGCTCCCTTGATGTTCCACATCTTCCTATAACCTTCTATAACCTCCAAACAAGGCTAGATATGCCAACATTAGTGGTTATAGTGGTTAGTCATCTTGATGATTCATCGATGACTAATCCTTACCCTTTCTAACTTTCCTTGTGATTCTTTCACTCTGAATTTCCACTACTTCTAGCTCTTGTACCCTATATATCAATTTCTGGATGCTGGCTGCCTTAAAAAAAAAAGAAGAAAGAAAAGAAGGTATGGTAACTGGTTTCTATTAAGTGACGTGGCATTGGCATTGCAGATTATATGCAACCTGTTCTTTAATGAATAAGACAAAAATAACTTGTCTTATATCCTTTCTTCTTAATCGTACCCTTTGCTTTGCAAATACTAATTGTTGCTTTTCTTAACAAAGCACTACCTTTAGTCTAATCAACCATAGACTTGAAATTATTTTGATATTTTTAAATCGATGCTCTAACACATCGTTGGCAGAAGTCTTTAATTATGATCGCACTTCATTATTGATCACTTTATTTTAAATGGATTGGACTTTCTTCTCTTTAGTCGCCATTTTTATTAAACTTCCCAATCTTTAGAGATATTAAGTCACTTTCTAATAATACAAATCATATTACTTGTTTGACTATTTTTGCCTTGAGAAAGGTGCTGCCAGTGATACAAATTGCTGCTTATATATGGTGAATTACAGTTTGTATTGAGATGGAATGCTAATCCATCTTATACTTTTCATTGAAGCCCTTGAAATCAACCTTAACCAACTCTATATATATCATTTGATTTCAATGGCGAGTTACGTCCCTTTCCATGGTCACTAACCTTTGTCAAGGCTGCATCCCTTCCAACTGTCCTGTACCTTTTCATTGCTCATTAGTAATTAATTAATTCTTTATATCTTCAATCAGATGTGAAGAATGGATCGGCTATGTAAAGGATATCCTTTGAAGTTTCTTTACGATATTTGGAGGGTGTCTTTAGTTACCAATTGAATGCCTGAAGGTGTTTGATCATTGCATCATTCTTGCCTTATACTAATCATTCTCTTTCATATGTCGATATGTTAGAATTGTTAGATATTCTTTATCGTAATTTATCATTGTCAATCAACTAATATTTTAGATTGTCTGCTTAATAGACAATCACTCTTCCTAAAATAACGTTATTCATCCTTTTATGATTTTATCTATCTCACCATTTACGTTGTTTTCGACAACTTCACATCGGTAGTTCAACTTGTGATAGTTTACTTATTGATTCTTCCATATGATATGTGTTGTATATATTTCATAATTCCCTATCCACTGCCTTCCTCTTATTGGGACCGCTGATCAAGGAATGAGTAGATAATGGGAAATGCAAGGTGGCCAATATCTTAGTGGTTGCGATATGATATAGTTTGTCCAATTCAAATGTTTCCCACTTAATCAATCACCTTATGATCTCTCGATCAAATACAAGCATTGAAAATACTACTTCCACTACAACCTTCTCTTTGGCTGATAATTCTGATTTAAATCGAATTAGTTGTCCATGGTAGGATTGCACATGTATACTTGTGCTACTCTCTTTGTTCCTGTTGGTATCGGGTGTGATTGGCTGTTGGCATTTTGTTCTTTCCTTCACTATTAACATTTTACGTAGAATGTAATATGTATATTTGAATTGTTGTCTAATTTCTATATCCGCCAACTCTTATTTGCCTTTGGCCTGAGTATACAAATCAAGCCGTCCGAGTTTGCTGGGTTATTCCCTATTTCTTTTCCTCCCAATGACCTCCATTCTTTTCTTCTAATGCATTTCTTATTTCCACTGCTCTTTTCTTTCTTTATTCTCTTATAGGTTTGGCTCTGATATCATGTTGTGAAATTAAGATCGTCCTATAGAGAATATATATGAGTGTTGTACTGAAATAGACTACCATTGTGATTGATCGTTTCACCAGCCATCGATATGCATTTATATCCTTTGAATAGTCATGTCTTGAAGAGCCATGACCATACGTGGCTTATGCTACGTAGGGTTATGACCCTTCATAACCGATTATTAATATTAACTACATTGTAACATATACAATTATCAAATGATCTTAATATATATATATGTATGTGTATATATATATATATATGTAAGTGTGTGTGTGTGTGTGTGTGTGTATCCGATCGAAGCTATATCTTAACAGATATTAATGAAAAAATCAGCTATAATGGTTATTGTATTAGAGAAATTTTGAAGCACAGCAATGAGGGCCTCAAGGTCTCTGTTATGAATTTAAAAGCTTTGTATGCCTACCTAGAGAGCAGTTTGCTGGAAAAAACTACCATCATGGTGGTTGATGATGTTGGGGGTAAAGGTCAGTCTTCGGGGCCAGGTACTAGAACCAGAAGCAATCTCAAGAGGAAAGTTCTTGAAATTCCTAAAGACCTTAAAAGCCTAAAAGAATCCATTCAGAAAATGGAGGAAATGCAAAAGGAGGCTGAAAAGGTCACTGAAGCTAAGATGTAACTTGTGCAGGTTTTTTGCTGGAAGGTTGTTGGTTGTTTTTTGGCTTTTTGTTCCAGTTTGTTTTTGTGTTGTTTGTTGGGTTAGGGTCCTACTTTTTGTTTCTAAGCAAGCGTTCTATGTTTGTAAGAACTTTATTAAAAACTTTTAGTTATCTTTTGTAAATGGTTTCAGGGTCCATTCAAACCCTGTATTTACCTTAATCAAAAACTTTACTGTGGAATATGCGAGGAAAGAAGAAGACCACCTTATAAGCAATCGACAAAGTGAATGGGGAAAATGTGCTTGCACAAAGACTCGGTTCGAAGGAAAAGATAGCCATAGTCCTTCCAATGCACAGACCACTTCCTTTCTCCAACGTCAATCGAAACAATACAATCTCAATGAATCTACGCAGAGCTCACAAGCTTCCACAAACAAGAATGACAATCAACATGAATGACCCCATCCCCAGCCAATGCAAGACTTCTTAGAGGTATGTGGGCAAGGAGTAACTACTTGCCCACAGTGGCAAGAGGGTACTCTTGCCACCTTGTCCACCAAGGGAGAAAGGAAAATTGATGTATCTCATAAAAATGAATAAACAAAATATGTCATGCAATGAATATCATGAATGCTTTATAATAGTCATTATATATATACACGTTTATATATATATATATATATATATATATATGAATGCGTAATAAACAAATAATCAAGTGCGCACGCACGCGCACACACACACATATATATATATATACATCAGTTACCAAATTCTCTCCCCCCACCCCCGGATGCGGATGCAAATGCGTCTAAAGGCAGAGGTGGAGGCGGATGCCTCACAGAGGCACACAAGAAGCTCACCACAGGCCTATTGATGCATCCACAATGCATCAACAGGCCTGTGGTGAGCTTCCTGTGCGCCTCTGGGGGCATCCCCGTGCATCCGAGCGCGTATAGAGGCCCAGCAAAATGCAAAGCATCAAAAGTGACGTTAAAACCAAAAAAATAACCATGTGCAAACTACCATTTTTTAATATTTTTTTCCTCTAAACCCTAAAAATGCCCTAATGGAGGCCATTCATTTTTTTTAATCTCATTTTGTTGGCTGCTTTGCTCTATTCTCATTTGGTCTCCATTTTGGCATTTTCAAGGGCAGGTGATTATTTTCAAAGAGGATCGTTCGTGGGGTGCCAGATAGCTTCCACAAAGCAGATCTAAGCATCTAAGATAAGCATTTGATCCCATTCTTGAGTCTTCAATGAATTTTTTTGAGATATTGATGAAATTTTTCAAGTTTTTTTCTTTTTTCTTTTCAAGAAATAAAGAAACAAGTTTAGCTATCTATCTTAATATTTTTAGTATCTTTTCTTGCATTTGTATGCTTGACGTTCATAATTTTTTTCTAATTTAAATTTATTTAATTTCTTATAATAGCAAGAAATTAGATTGTATTGTGCAAGAATGGCCGCCGCCAGTAGTGAAAGTTCAGTGGGAAGGCTAGGAGCCAATAAAGACATGCCACAAGAATATCACAAGTTTTAGGAGGTGGGTCATATATTTGGAAGTGTAATGTATGTGATAGTATACCATTCAATAGCTCATATTCTCAAGTTAAACTTCATTTAATGGGCCCTTCTAGTAAAGGAATGAGATTATGCAAAGGCAAAGATAAGAATCGGATGTCTAAGGCACAAATAGAAGCATATGTAAAAGAACAAGAAGAGGCTGATAAATTGGTTTGAAGATCAAAACAAACTTCTTATGGTGGTCCATCCGGACAGAAAAAAAATGCAATTACCCACTGAACTAGTTGTATCCTCCAAACATCCATTCTTACAAGTATCTGTACCGGAAGTGGAAGAGGAAGAAGTAGAAATTACCGCCCGCAAAAGAGGTTCATTGGACATAGCATTTAAATTGGAGGCAAGAGAGCTTGTTGATCAAGCCATTGCACGTTGCCTCTATGCCAATGGTCTTCCTTTCAACTTGGTGAAATCACCATATTGATAGGAAATGGTGGCAGCCATCAATAAAGCACCAACTGATTACACAAGTCCTGGGTATGAAAAGGTGGGTACGACCCTATTTCAAAAAGAGAGGACTTCTATAGAGAGATATCTTCAACCAATTAGAAATTCTTGGAAAACTTTGGGTGTTTCTATTGTTTCCGATGGATGGAAAGATACAAGAAACCGTCCATTGATTAATGTGATTGCAGTGTCTCCTAAAGGGGCAATGTTTTTGAGGGCGGTTGATTGTGAAGGGGAGGTGAAAGATGCACAATTCATTTCCAAGATTCTCATTGAGGCCATAGAGATGGTGGGTGGTGAGAATGTGGTTCAGGTAATCACAGATAATGCAAAAAATTGTAGGAGTTGACGGCTGATATGACCACATTTTTTGAACACCATGCATCGTACACTCCCTAAACTTGATGATGCAACAAGTTGACACTCAAATAGATAGGAAAAACAAATATACAAAGAGGGGGAGGAGATCCAGATGTTTGTGACGAGCCACCAAATATCACAATCAATATTCAAATCTTTCTCCAAATTGGAGTTGTTGAAGGTAAATTGTAATTACTAAATTTAATTTATTTATTTATTTTTAATAAATTTTTTGTCATGTTCAATTATCAAATTGTATATAAATTTGTTTAATATTTATTGGCATATTGTTATTAACTTACTTAGGTTGTTGAGAACTTATTTGCATCTCATACTATTGTTATGAAACGACTTGTCAAGGTGCAAGAGGCATTGAGCCAATTGTTATTTCCAACCAGTGGGGTGTATGGAAGGCTTCAAATTTAGAGAGGGCCAAAAAGGTCAAGACATTTTGTCTTGGATGACAATTGATGGGCTCGTGTGCAATACCTATTGGATTTCACCAAGCCTATCATGACTATGCTCTAATTTGTAGACACAAATTCACCTTGTTTGGGGGATGTCTGTGATGGCATTGACACAATGGTGGATAAGGTAAAAATTGCAATACAAACACATGAGAATGACCTAGAGAATGTGAAACCTTATGCAATGAGGTGGAAACAATCATTCATAATCATTAGGAAAAGATGACCACCCCATTGCACCTCCTTCCATATGCCCTATCTCCGAGGTACTATAGCGCTAAAATACTTGCTATGTCAGATAGAGTAGCACCATATGCGGATGAAGCAGTTGCTAATGGGTGCTACAAAGCTTTTGAAAGACTCTTCCAAGATGAAGAAATGCACAAAAAAGTTAGGACAGAATTTGACTTATTTGCTTTGGGAATAAAACATAGTCCAATTGCAATAAGGGACCAAAACAACATGGGAGCTATCACATGGTGGTACCTCTATGGTCAACCATTTAAGCATCTACAACCTCTTGCAATCAAGGTCCTCTCAAAAGTTTTTTTTGTTTTTTGTTTACCACTTGTATTCTACAATTTAGAACTTCATTTTTTTTAATTTGCTTTGCATTTTTATGTTTAATTTTGTGAACACTATCCAAGTTGCAAGTTCTTCTGCCGCTGAACAGAATTGGATTACATACTCCTTTATCCACTTAGTGAAGCGTAACCGGTTGGGCTCAAAAAAAGCTGAAGACTTAGTTTACATTCATACCAACTTGCATCTTTTGTCACGTAAGGAGGAACACTACAAGGATGGGGCAGCCAAGCTTTGGGATGTAGCCGGTGAGTGTGCCAACTTGGATGCAACCATTGCGGATCTTACTAGACTCGCTACAAATTATGATGATGATGATGATAACATCACGACACATGGTACATCTAGTACAAGTGGAACCGTTTTGGATTCAAATGATCTTGAACTTGCAGTAGTTGGAGATGATGAGGATTTTCTTGAGGATCCTTATGATTCTGATTAGTGAATCTTGATTGATGAACATTGAATCATGGACTACATTTTGATTTTTTAATTCTAATGATTTTCTGATTTGTATTGGAATCGTGAACATAGACGTATATGATATGGCTTATTAGTTATTTGAATATTTGTGAGCTATCAATTGGCATTTAATATTTATCTTGATCAATGATGAAGTATCATACTATCAAATGATTTAATTTTGTATATTTCTTGCATTTCTTTCCATAAATATAGATATAGATATAGATATATATAATATATTGTGCATTTGTGCACTCAATTCTTGTACCTGCATCTGCATCTGCACCCGAATCGGCAACTTAGATATATATCTTTGTATAAATATACCAATAACAAATCATCCTATATAAAATAATAAATGCAAAACATTCTAAAAGCATAGGATAAAATAAATAATGTTAACCAAGGTTGTTTATTAAGATCAATGAGAAGTCCCCACACATAAAAATACTTGCAAGGCCAAACTTCTATTATGCTAGGGTAGAAGGTAACCAACTAGACATCTAGGAGACTATATTCCTCACTTAGTTGGCGACGATTGAGGTTCTAGCTGGATGGGTCCTCTTCCTGCATCAACTGACATGGAATGATTAGATATCCTTATCATTGCAATAGTCACTCATTAATAGAATCAATATATATACATCAATTATTCTAATGAATTCCATTGCAATTTATTGTAATGTACCGAATGCAGGTTAGCCACAAAAATACTCCCCTGCGACACTTAACCTTCGGTACCCTTTGGCACACTTTGGCACTCACCCTTCAACACTCAACCTTCGGCACCCTTCGCCACTCAGCACCCTCTAATGCCCTTCGACACTCGATATCCTTCAACACTCAAACTTTGGCACCCTTCGACACTCAACACCCTTTAGAACAATGATCACCATAGCTATGGAATCACAAATAAAACTCAAAATACAATTCAGACTTAATTGAATATATCCAATGCAATACCACTGAACAATGAGTTAATTTAAGACTTGTATTCTCAGACTATATCCGCATGCACAAATTTGTGTTTGCAAAAGACTTCACAAATTCGAAGTACAATGTGAAATATTAGAATGATATTTCCAACGGCAGACTAGGGTGAGAAATGAATCCCATCGAAATTGTGAGTACAGACTAGGGAGGTACTTCCACCTCTGAAACTGCAAACAACCAAAGCAACTCCAACCTCCAGCTTCTGGCAATACAAACAAGAGTTCAAATACATTCCATGATGATTTACAATGCCAAGACATCTCCTTATAAAGGCCTCCAAAAAGTGTCTAGAAAGTTACAATAGGTCATAGGCCAACATTATTTTATTATTTTGGCCCCTTTATTTAATAATTAAATTAATTAATTAAATAAACCCTTATGATATTATTTCGAATTTTAGGACCACTTAAACAATTAACTTAATTAAGTCACTTTATTAAAATTAGGGACATTACAATCCTCCTAGTCCAAAGATTGCTTGCCCTCAAGCAATCCGTAAACTCTCAGCCATCTGACAAGCTCCAGGATCCCAAACTATGCGCAGACATCAATAGCCATATCCGCTGATATCTCCATATCGCATCATAGCCGTGTATGCACCCTCCTTAAACCTTCTGGATCCAACACTATTCAAATCTCCAATAAGCTTTTGTTGCTCTACTCTAATATAAACAATGCCCTCCCCGCAGTTGTCAAGAAAATCCTCATGATCCGTTGAAGCGTCTTTGTCATCTCCAACAAGTGTTGGTCCCTGATGCAAAGACTCATATAATGCAATACCATTCTCAACCTGCATCTCCAATGTGTTCTTTGCTTCAACCCACAGTAGAGCTTTCTCATTCAAAGGATCATTGGTAGAGTCCACATCTCCATAAAGTTGATTAAACAATGTTGGCTTGGTGAAATTTGTGCAACCATCTTCTTCGCACTTGTGATTACCTTGAAGATTTGGATGTTCTCCATTTGAAGGGACAATTGTTGATTCTTGCTTGTCCATATCATCATGTGGCTCAAACAAGGTTGTGAACATGCCTTCATCCTCCTGAGGGCTCATGGTGCCATGTAGCCTATCATCTTCATTGCCATTCTTCTATCTCAAATAGTTGTTGTAGTCTCTATTACTCTCAAAGGAGAATGGATACCTTATTCTCAAATCTATGTAGTCCTTGAGAGATATGTCCATCTGCCATCCACCATCAACCCAATCCTACTTGAATTGCTTCACCAACTTAATTATATTAATTAATTAAATAAGTGATGCAGAGCTAACACAACAGAACTTTGTTGGACCCAACCTTTTGATTTTCCAACAATAGACGTAACAGTTCAAACTGTGAACATTAATATCAAGTTCCAACTTGTTTATAAAATCTGATCAGTTTAATGCAGAAAAATTCTTTATACTGTCAAGAAAAATAACTATTCTTGAATCCGAATTTCTAAACTCCCACTGTTAAACTTTGTGAATTTCTAGAGTTTTGTTTACTCACAATTAAGCTGTAATAACATAAAATCTGTGTTATGAACAGGTTTCCCCTTCACTTACTTAAACAGAACTCCCAGTAGTTTTCCACTCTGGTTCAGCAATGATAGCTTTCACGGAGATGCATTAATCCAATTGATCAGTTTGGATTAGAATCAATCCGGATTGATTTCATTTGGGTCTTCTCAAAGCGGTTCACTATTGGAAATCTTTCTGGGCACCGAGTTGCTGATCGGGAACTGTGGTTCGATTCCAAACCTTATTTGGTATGTTACTGCCATTCTCTTCTCTTCAATGACTGCTTTCCCTTCGTACTGTGCTGGAGTATTGTTAACAGTCTAGGAAATGCTCGGCCAAAACTGGTAGCATATAGATTAAATCCGATTAGGGCATTTAATCTGTTGGCATAGTAATACCCTGTTAGGGCATCCGCGACTGTTGGAGTCACTTCAAAACCATGCATTGTCTTCTCTGATTCATAGACTTCTTTATTAGGTACTTTCACCTTGAAGCACGATTGTCATTCTTGAATGCTGAGTTTGTTAAAGACATTACCCTACCCTGTTCTTCATTCCACGGCATAGAAAGTTTCGTGATGAAGTCACAGATTGGGCCACGACCTCACATCGGGATCGAACTATAGTTTTCAGTTCGACCGGATGGAGTGTTGTATGTTTAATGAATTGAAACCCGAATCTAAACAACAGATAATCTTTCAAATGGTTTATAGTCTTTTATAGTCAACTGTGTTAACAAAGACAAAGACGGTCAAGGCGGTTTTCCAAAATGTAAACGCGGGTTTCCACAATATAATTAACAATCACTTCCTATATACACTGATTCGGTCTACAGATGCAATAACAATGATGACTGCCGCACAGTCGGCTTTGTTAAACAAATGAAACACGACCCACAGCGTGGTTTATGTTATAAAGTCTCAAGTTGAAATTGCCTTGAAAACTAAATTCAATGCAAGGCCAAAACCCTTCGAAAATTGATACCAGCTATTCTGGGTTGAACCCGATTCACAAAATTAACAAACTGCTTTATTGATTGGAACTCCAGCATAAACCGACACAGACTTTAGATTATCAGTTATGGGGTTTTAGGAACCCGAAATCTCTGCATATATCAAAACAAAATGAATCTGCGACACATATCACTAAGGAATTATATAGGATTTGCACAAAAAGATGAAACTGTGACAATGTGCAACTTATCGAATATTTGCACTGTCAACACATCATAAACGAGTGCAGAAAACCGAAACCAACATACTCAGAATCCAATCTCTCTTTTTTTTTATTTTTTGTTTGTGCTTCTAAGGTTCTCTGTTCCAATCATCGATTGGACCAATACATATATCAAAAACCCAGCTTACAACTGGTTCCACGGTTATCAATACAATTGTTTGAAAACCGAAAACAGCATTTAGAAGATAAACATCTTCTTAAACTTACTAACCAAGATGACTATCGAAAATCTGTAAAAGATGGAAACCACATGAAACCCGCTAAACACTAAAACAAACTAAACACCATTTAAAAGGAAACAAAACATGACAAAATAGTCCAAAGGATTCGGAATTCCCGGTTTATAAAAATACCAAAAGATTCCGGACCATACAAAAATGGACTAAATTCAAACAAGGGAATGTAAATCATTTCCCATTATTACATCACAAAAGAAAACAAAACAAAATCCTCAGCACTGGGTGCTCGGCACCAATAAGTCCTTATGATATTATTTTGGACCACTTAATTAAGTCACTTTATTAGAATTAGGGACATTATATTTATTTCCAATTATTTCACATATGAAATATAAATCATCCTTCTAATATCATTTCCATTAACATAACAAGATATACATAAATCATTCTTACTTGAAATTTACTTAACCAAAACAGCTGAAAGTCATATGACTGTTATCATCACAGTTCACATGAAATAGTTATTATAGTTACTAAAATAAAACAGTCACAAGGAAGGGATGTAACATATCCCCCTCTTGTGAATCATCTCCTCGATGATTATTCTAATTAATGGACTAATATGATTCTACAAGGTTCAATACATATATTCACTATTCAAAACAAGTGAGGAAATCTCTAAAGGATCTCATCATAATCCTCCCAAGTAACACTTTCCTGTCCATATTGGTGGCATTGGACCTTGCATTGATTCACCTCATGGGTACATAAGTGCAGCTTACGTACCTCGAGCACCCTGAGTGGCTCTATCATTACCACTCCTTGATCCTGCACCTACTAGGAATTCTAGTCAATTATGTGTTCAAAATCTGGTTTATATTTCTTTTAATAAGAGACATGAAAAACATTGTGCAATCGAGAGAGAGCTGGTGGTATAGCAATTACATAGGCAACCGGATTGATAACATCCAAGACCACAAAGGGTCCAAGATAACATGGTTGCAATTTGGATGCTTTCCCAAATTATGTAGAACATTTGTGAGGTTTAACCCTTAGGAGAACCTTCTACCCAATTTCAAATTGTCTAGGGGTGTATTTTGCATCAACACAGCTCTTTTGTCTGTCATTAGCTTCAGCTAACCACTTTTTTATTAACCGCACTTGTTCTTCTGTTTTTTAAAGCATCTCAAGTCCAAGGACTATTATGTCCTCAAGTTTGTCCCAACTGATGGGAGTTTTGCACCTTCTACCATAGAGTGCTTCAAAAGGTGCCATATTGATGGCTGATTGATAGGAGTTATTGTAGACAAATTCTACTAGAGGTAAATAATCCTCCCATTCATACTATTGATCCATGTAAAACACCCTAAGATCTTCTAGAACTTGGTTTGCCCGTTCTATTGACCCATTTGTCTCCGGATGGTATGCAAAACTGATGTTCAATTGAGTCCCTAATGATGCAAAGAGGGTTTACCAAAATCTAGAGGTTATCCTTGCATCTCTGTCGAAGATTATTTTCTCAGGTATGCAAACAAAAAAATATCTTGCACAAGTTTTTTGGCCAATATAGGAGGCCAATCGGTCAAATTACCAAGAATAAAATGAGCTACTTTAGTTAATCTATCCACTACCACCAAGATTGTATTATGTCTATTCTTGGACATGGGAAGACCCTGAACAAAATCCATACTGATTATTTGCTACTTCCAATTCGGAACGACATGGGGTTGAAGCAAACATGTTGGATGTTGGTGTTCAGCTTTGGACTCTTTGGCACTCAAGACAACTTGCCACAAACCTAATGATATCATTTTTCATTCCTTTCCAAAAGTAAAGGAGTTTAACATCAGCCAACATTTTAGTAATGTCGGGGTGTCCAAAATAAGATGTAGAATGAGCTTCCTTAAGAACTAATCTTCTTAACTTAATGATAGCTTAACAGTCCATCCTACTCAAATTGAAAACCTTCATATATGAAATCATGAGTCTTTCTGTAATGCTGCTCTAACTTGACTGTACTATTCATCCCCTTCTAATTCTTGGAGGATTGTAGTTCTAAAATTAGTACCAATTGTTGTCATTGCAAATATATGCCTGATGTGACTTAAAGTGTCAACTACCATGTTTTCCTTACCCTTGATATAGCTAATCTCGAAGTCATAATCGGAGATTAGTTCCAACTGTCTCCTTTGTCTGGTGTTCAAGTTGGGTTGAGTGAAGATATACTTCAGGCCTTGGTGATCTGACCTAAGCTCAAAAGGTAATGTCTCCATACCTGAAGAGCGTAAACAATGACTACTATTTCTAGATCATGGGGTGCATAGTTTTGTTCATAATTCTTTAGTTTCCTTGACTCATAAGCAATCACTTGTCCATCCTACATCAAGACTCCTAAACCTTCTTCGGAGGCATCGATAACTACCACAAATTGCCCTATTGGATATGGGACCTTGAGTATTGGTGCGGCGATTAACTTTAGAAAAAAAAACTCGAAATCTTTCTGCCACTTATTTGTCCATTTGAATCTTTTCCCTTTTCTTTGGAGAGAGGTGATTGGGCATGCTATATGAGAGAAGTTCATCAAAAAATTTATGTAGTATCCGGCTAACCCATAAAGCTTCTTACTTCCTGGACGTTTCAAGAACAGGCCATTCTATTATTGCTCTAATCTCACTATTAGGGACACAGACAAGATTAACAACATATACAAAAAAGAGAAAATTAACTCAACAATGTGAACCAAAGTATGCTTAAAAATCCAGTCGGTCAAGCTGCAAGTTAATTTCAAACAATGCTCAAAGAATTTAAAGCATCAATCAAAGACAACATCCTTAGTCATCCATAGATAATCAGTAATATCCCTCGTGTATGTTGAGAAAAGTAAATTTATATCAAATGAATATATATTTCTTCATCAAGGAGATTACGTAAAAAGACTAGAAGCTAATCAAAACATACAAGAGGTTAGCGAGTGTCACCCCAGGACTGATGAGAAAGGCTAATCATAGAAACACTACACCACTTATAGAGAACTTATCCGGGCAGAGAGGCCTCCCATTGACAGCCCTTCACAGAAAAACACAAACATGCCTTTTCACATATACTCCGTCCTAATTAATGACATTTGTCACCCTAAACAAATATCTTAGCTCCAAAAAACATATACAAATACAAAAGGCTTTATTATTCATCCAGAGTGGAAAGAGATTTCATTTATAGTGCATTGGAACAATGCTCACCCAATAGCATTTGACTTCTGTTCAACTCTTCACAATGACATAAAGCTACATAATTTTCTAGCTCTTAACTACCCACTCAACCATCCCTAGTGCTTGTAAGTGGACAAAAACCTCCAAGTGCTTGCAGAGCTTTAACAAAGTTTGCTAAATACTACTAACGTATAGGAAGATGTCCACACCGAGATGGCCCTAATTCTCAACAAGAAAGGATTCATATTCAAGATTAATCAAATCCTTATTAATGTTCCCCCTAGTAACATCAATAGTAATTTCTCCTTGGCATTAGTGACTAGAAAACTAGCCAATCTTGTCATTAAAGATGAAATTTTGAATAGAGACCAGTCATCAACCAAGCTATCTGGATTACTCAAATGAACCTCCTTATCTTCCATATTCTTATTTGATGGACCCAGGTGGTCAATGGGAGTAGAACTGCAACATGAATCCAATATAGTACTAAAACAAAGACTCGTATTCCATCAGTTCAACAAAGGCATAGACTCTCAGAAGAAGTTGAGGTGGCTTCTGGCCTAAAGGACTTAGCTGGCTCCTTGACTCACTAGTGATCAAGTGCTCCTGATGTTTCCGGTTGGTGCTGTTTTTTTATTTGCTGCTGTTTCTGCATGCTCCTGCTGTTTGATTTTGCCTGAGGGCTTTTTGTTGTTTATTTAGATCATGGACTGGTGCCTTTGGCCTTCTTGCTTTAATGCTATTGTGAACTCTCACCTTCATGCTTTGTAAGGGTAGGGGTGCTTGTTTCCCTGTTTATATATCAAAAACAAGGACATCGGAATGAATGTTATCAGGCAAAGGATTAACAGTTAAAGTTATTAACAAACCTCTCATAATCACCATTGTTCAGGGCACACTGTGTAGCATCTTCTCCCAATGTCAGAATGTTATTAATATATTTCTCCCTTTCAATTAATGGCACATCTTCAAAAGTGCAGTGAATACTCCATTCTTCATTCAAATTAGGAGCATACTTATCATTTTTTTCCAAGCGGGGCATAAACTTCCAGAGTCTCATGGTTATATTTGATCACTTTTACTTTTTGTATTACTGACCAAGAAGTCTCCATCATGCTCACTTGTATAGTCTTGTCCCTTTGGCAATTGAATCTCCAGGTCAAAAGTAGCACCTATAGTTCTCATTGAGCTAGCATTCATGTCTTCTCGGGAAAGTTTTCTCCAATGTACTCTGTTCTATCTTCAGTAAAACTACAGGCTACAGCCACAGTTTTCATTTTTCTTCTTTTCAGCTTATTTTCATTTTTGGGGAGTTGAGATTTTGATTTCCAATAGTTTCAGCTTTCAAGTATGTAACAGATTCCAAAAGTAAATCAGTTCAGATTTTACAGCGATTCTCAGTTCCTATAATTGTCTCAGATTTTCTATTCAATTTCTTCTTTTTTTTCAAATTCATTTTCCAAATTTGCATTACTTAGAGCAGATACAGCAGGAATTTAGATGTGCTCGTAAGTATAACATCAACTCAGAGAAGAATCAAATATTGAATTCTGTATAGAATATGGCAATAAGTAGCAGCACATGACAACCTTGGTGTACATGACAAGATACTTTGCAACTCCCTATCACATGCCATATGTTCCGTCTCTAATTATGACCTCTATGACATGATTTACTATAACTCATAGGGCTCCTGTGATTGAATACACTTTCAATCAAAAAGAAATAATAACTTTTACTTCACTCTAAATACAAACCAGGATCATAACAGGTTGCAAGCATGGTTATTGTTTCCCTTTTCCTACAACATGATCTAACACTACAATACTAGAGATGGCCCATGGGTCATATACCCAAACTAAATGCAAAATGAGAATTACTAGCTGCATCCTTTTGTTACAATTTAACAAGAACCCCAATCTCATTTCCTTATATAGCATTATACTCCCCCTGCATTTCTCTTTCCCATTCTTGTTACTATAACATTCTGCTCTGTTTTGGCTTTGTTTTTTTTCTTTCTTTGTTTTGCTTTTTGCAATGGTTTTGAAATGATAAACAAAGTGCAGATAATAAAGTAACTTGTGGCAATTTAACAACTTAGAAAACTGACAAAATTCAGAAATATATGAAGCTGAAAATTCCAGATTTTATTTCTGATCTGAAAATACACTTTTTGAAAAGAGTAGGGGCAACCCAAATCATCAAATAACATAACATATTTAATTAAAACACACCCACTAAATGCAGCATTATAATAGCTTGAGCTGTTCATGAAATTTGCAAACTCTCACTCCCAAAATGGATGTCAAACTCAAGAAAACTCCAGCAATGATAAAGAAGATTATAACAATGTAGTTTCCTAACTCTAGGCACCCCCAAACTGCTGAAGAAGAAACCGAAGCCCTAGCTGACCATCTCTAGAAAGCACACGTCTCTCCTTAGCAATGTACAGCTAGCAAAAGAAATGAATGAACAACAAACCCTTCCTTATATTCTTCTTTAATCAGCCTCTAACAAACTATTATGCAACAAGCCTCTGTCAAAACTGAAATAAACTCCACACATATGCCTAGCTATGGCCTCTGAGATGAAAACACCAAGATATTCTCCAAATTGTGTCTCTCAACAACATAGAGAATGTTGCCTCTAACGGGTTTTGTCCTCACAAACCTTCAGCTGAACCAAGTCCAGCTCCAAAACCACATAGGGTTTCCTCATAGAGAAATATCAGAAATAATAAACTCAACACGGTCAAATAAGAGCCCCAATCCTCCTTTTATAGTTTTTAACTATTTTTCGAAAAACCGCCTTTTGTTTTTCTACTAGTTTTTGGGCCTGCTTTTTTCCCCAATTTTTCCTGAATTTTTACGGGAATGCTTTTCTGCTATGATTTCAGGAATGTCTTTTCACTATTTTTTTGAGACTGCTTTTTTCCACATTTTTTAGAGGTTGCTTTCTTGCTACTATTTCAAAACCCTTTTCGCTATTATTTCGGAAGTGCTTTTTTTACTTCTATTCAATAAGAATCATTTTTCTTTTTAATCTTCTAATGTAGCATTAAATAATAAAGGCCCATCCATTAAAATAAATTACCTTTCATTTAATATTTGGCCTCTATAGTGACTTTATTCAATAAATATATTAAAAAAACAATAAACTTAAATATTTAATTTAACTTTATAAATCAATAACTTATCGTTATTTAATAACTCCATACTATATCAAAATCTCATGATAAACATCAAACCCCAACTCCCCTAACACTACTAAAAATAGCAATTAACTCCATCAATGCTCATCACTAACTTACTAAAAATAGTAAGTATAGGAGAAAGTGTCAAAAAAACTCCAGAAAATGACGTTATAATCCTTTTACTCGTCTAAATTGGACACTGCTTCTATCAACACCCCCAAGATTCCCTAAATCCACTCATTATACTACAAGAAGCTCGTCAATAGGCTAACACTCTCCCCATGCCAAGCTGGCTTAGGAAGGGGATATTACAGTTACCCATGCACTTTGTCAAATGAGTTAGGATACTATGAATTCACAAATATCACCATCATGACAAAATTTACTTAATATAAAGTTGGATATTGCAATCTTAGCTTTTATATTTCTTCCTTGGCATGAGGTCTCTCTTGTGGCTTTGAATCCCTCACAATTTTTAGCTAATAATTGGATACTTGGTTTTTTAATATGATTTGCCACTACTTCCTCGTCAACATATTAGATGCTAGATTGGTCCCGATATCATGTTTTAGACTGCCTGCCTCTTCTTCTGTCACCTCTTTGGTTCTATGTTTTTCTTTCTACCAGCCATGATGCAACAACCTAGTTTGATTCTTCCTGCTCGTTACCTTCACATTAAGGCTACATCTCTACCAAGATTTTTATCATTCCTTGTTACATCAGAGAACCTTTACTTATAACAATAAAATATTCTAACATGATGTACCAATGGTTCCTACCACTCCACATATTTTTATCATTAACTTATTAGGGCTCATGTTGAGTACATAGAATTATTACGATAATAAATAGTTTCTAAATTTATCTACCTTTCGTCTATTTCTAATGGTCACTCTTTTTGTAATCTTTCCATAAACTTCTCCTATTCGTTATGGAAACTTTCTCTTTCACTCTACAAGAATGTTTCTATTTCCTCTCCTGTTTGTTATAGAAACATTCTCTTGTATCTTGTATATATTGATCATTCACGATCATTGTTTAATAACACATTCATTATTTTACCACAATATAGTATCAAAGCAAATTCCTAGCCTCGAAAAAATTTCATTTCTTTTTTGAAATTATTAGTTCAAGATTTTCAAAGCTTTTTTGCCCCAAGTGTGTTCAAAATTTGCATTTTTTTTCCTCACCCACCCGTCTAGGCTTTTGGGCTTTTTTTTTTAAAAGAAAAATTCAATTTTTTTCTTTGAATATTTGCAGTCTAATTTAAACCCGTCAAGGGTTTACTACAAATTGTTGGGCATCTTCTTAGGTCTCAACCCCGCGTTTTTTTATCTACCACTCACGTGGGCTTCCTTATTCTGCATTTTCGACCATTTTTTGGTCGTTTCTCCTTCCGACAGTCATTTTTTTGGCTTGTTCTTTCAATAACCCTCTTTATGGTCATCTTCTGCAACCTTTTCTGCAAATCCGCCATTTTTACAAGCAATCTGCAATTTTTTCAAAGTTATTCCAAACGGCTAGGGTTTCTTTCCAAACTTTGTTTTTCCATGTCGTCTCAAAATTCTGACTGCAGATTCTTGGCATCGTTTTCTGTGCCTCAATTTTTGAGCCAGCAAATTCAGAATCTGACGGCAGATTCTATTTGGGTTTTTTGAGTTCTTCACTAGGTATCTCTTCAACTTTTTTGGGTCTTCCGTTAATTTGCCTTGAAGTTTGAGCCCTTTTTTAATTTTTCACGTTTTTCTATGAAACGTGCTATGGCATCTCTCACCAATCTTATGCTGGAAGGCAGTCAACATTTCAATGGAAAGAACTACAACACCTGGAAGCAGCGCATGTTGACAATTTTTGAGTACCATCGCCTTGAGGCGCTTGTTCAAGGTACCGAGACTCGTCCTACCACAGTCAATGCGACTCAAGACAAGTTGGATGAACATAAAAGTGAAGCAGTTACGCTCATTAAGCTTTCAATTATTGATGATCAACTGCCTCAAATCCCATCTGCCAAGACAGCTGCAGAGATTTGGACAGTATTGAAGGATCTCCATGAGAAATCACATAGAACTAGAGCCTTCTTTCTAAAGAATCAGCTATTCTCCATTATTATGGATGAGAATATGTCCTTACAAGAATATCTTCTAAAGATTAACAACATCATGGATCAGCTTGAGGCCATTGGTCGTACAATGGAGGAAGAGGATATGGTGGTCATTACTCTAAAAAGCCTACCACCGTCCTATGAGCATTTTATTGAGACGCTCAACATTACTGCAACTAATGTTGACTTGAAATTCTCAAATCTATGCACCAAACTTCTGCAACAAGATCGTTGGAAACAACAGTTTGGTAGCAGTGCTCCTTCGTCCTCCTCTGAACAAGCATTTTCAGCCCAATCCTTTCACAAGGACAAAGGCCCATCTCATTCATATACTCCGTCTCAGGATAGCTCCAAGAAGAAGAACATTTGGTACAACTATTGCCACAAATTTGGTCATATGCTTCGAGACTGTAGGGCTCACATTGTTTCTGATCAACGAAAGCAAGGTGGGACCCAGCCACAGGCCAACATTGAAGAACATGCAAACCTCTCTGATCAACCCGAGGCTGCCTTTTACGCTTTTTGAAGAGTTCAAGGACAAGATTCCCATCAAGGGAATGATCCTAATGATGATCAAGTCATCCAACAAAATAAATTGAGGAAGACTTAATATGCCAAGGAAGATGTTCATGTGTTCAAGGGATTGCCACAAGGATCAAGTCTGAGGGACGAAGAAGAATTCCAACAATGAAGGTGGAAATACCAAGGGTTCAAAGCATTACAAAGTCCAGTCATCCAAAAGAAAGATGTCCAAGAACGATGAAGAATTCCCAAGGATAGGGAAATGAAATTAAGATAAAGATTGCAAGAAGCCTTTCTAGTATTGACATGAAGGAACTTAGTGAAATTTTACTTAAGTTCATTAGTTTTGCTAAAAGGGAGAAAGAGAAAAGAGGCATGCATGAGTTGTATGATGACTTGGCAGCTTCCTTGCTTCCTATTGGTCTTCAAGCCTTTGAATTTTCTCATTGGCTAATTTTGTGGTGCTTCATTTCTATTGGCTATTTTTGGTTGCCCTAATTAGGGTTTGTAATGGATTAATCTAGGCCATTGATTATAGATCGATCTTGGCCATTCATTCTAATTGGGGCTCCTATATAAACCCCACCCCTCTCATTTGTAAAATAGGTTGTTTTGGAGAATTGTTGCTAATGTAATGCCAAATTTGCTCTACTTTTCATTGTTGTGTCTTGCATGGTGAATTGTTTTGATCAAGTTTGCATTATTGCATGGTGTCCTACATTCCTCATTTAGAATAGATTTTCATTCCAAGTTGTTAGAATAGATTTTGCTTCAAGTAGTTTAGTTGAATGAAAGTAATTGTGAATGTTTACTTGATTGAATTGACAAATCCAAGCCACTAGCCTCTTGCTGATGGTAGGAGTGCCTTGTGTGGTAAGCTAATGATTGAAAGCACTTAACTTCAATTTGTATTGAATCTTTAGTTTGCATCCATTTGATGGGATTGAAGAGGAGATATTGATTTGAAAACCATTCAAATGTTCCTTAGAAGCTTGCACTAAACAGGTGGAGTCGTTGGCGAGATCGCATCTAGTAGAGTCCAAGTCCATCCACGATTCCTTTGCATTCATAGTTAGGAGTAAAAGTAGAAGTTTAAGTTTAAGTTGAGAACTGGAAAAGTTGAAAGTCAAAGTATAATTTCATTGCACATTGTAAGGCTAAATCATTAGAAGTGTGAGTAGTTGACAGATCTTGAATGAACTAGCGTAAGTTCCCTTAAGACATAACCAGCAATCGCATCATTTCAACTGAGCGAGTATCCACAGTAAAAGAACCTTGAAGTCACCTTGTGATCTTACTTTGCAGGCTTAGCATAAGAAGTGACCTTATATCAAGAGAGAGTTGAATATTTAATGTTTCACTCTGAAACATTGAGTGTTTGATTCTGCATGTTGTAGTGGAACAAAACTCACATCAACAGAAATTGGCGCTAGAAGGAGGGCCTAAACAAAGTTCATTCATGGACTATCAACAACAATGAGTTTTCATGTTAGAAAATCAGAAGAAGGAAAAGACTTCTCAATGGATGGGTAGTGGTTTCATGGTCAAGGCATTCATCCAGTTGACATTGCTCGATTTTGGGAGGCTTTGAATGCACAATTGTATCCACAAAATTTGTCTGAATTGGCATCACCTTGCGAGTGCAGGATTCATGGGACAACCACACATGATGAGCTTAATTGTTTGACATTTCTATCAAGGGTGGAGTTGGTATTGCAAAGGAGGATGTTCTTTTGGGATATCCTCAAACCAATTCCATTTGCTGAATCAAATGATAGAGTTAACATGTTTGAGAATAATTTCAAGGAAATGATCAATAAGCGACTAAGTGAGGAGGAACTATATGTGGATGGTATGTTGCTCTATGGTTGGTGTAGACTACACAATGTGAGACATTCAAAATATACTTTTCAACCATGTCGGGATATCATAAAGCAGGCCAAACAAGAGATGGGATGGTTTGACTGTGAGCAACCAAATACAGACTGAATTTGGAGTGCATACCTTGAATGATTGAGTTTGGCATCAAAGGAAGGAAACAAGGATGACATTCATCACTCAAGTTGGATATCAAATGATGAACATGTCGCATCACCATCCAAGGAGAACAATTTACAAGGTAGCATGATTGAACTCAATGATCAAGACAAAATTGAACCTTCACACATCACTCCACAAGAGGAAGGTGTTGAGAAAGAAATCAAGGAAGCAACAGAATACATTCGAGGAAGAGAAATGATAGCAATCAAGGATAAGCATTTGGAAACCAATAAGGGTGAAGAATTAAAAGGTCATCAAAAGTTTGAAGAAGAGGAAATCCTTAACGAAATTTCTTCCATGATTCAAGAGGAGGTTTTCCAAAATGAGTTGTTGGAGGTTCCAAGTAACTGTGGAGAAGAAGGTAATCAAGTTGACAGGTTGAATGAAGAACTTCAAAATATCACAAACAAATCCAAATATGAGGAACAATTTGACAAGGCACTACAAAGCATCATCTCTACAATGATCTTTGGGGGGGTGCTAAGAGATGTCATAGAGGAAGTACAAATGGAATCATTGCCAAAGGCATCTCAGGACAGAAAAGTTGTTGCAAGTGGCATGATCCACCATCAACTTCGACCTCCAGAGGCATTGTCACTTGAAATGCCATTCGATGATCAACTTGTGAAGATGTTTGATAGTCCTATCAGTTTTGAGGAAACCATGCTTGAGGGAATTCCACATGAATTGCAAGGTTTGCCTAAAGAGAAAGCAATTGGCAATCTCACATTAGAGGAAGGGGCTTCAACTGTATTTAGTGAGAATGTGCAAGATATATTAAGCAAGGAACAAGTTGCTCCCATGGAAGAAGAGGAAGTAGAACATTGCAAGGGGGCGCTACAATGGAACTTTGCATTTCAAGGAAGACTTGAGGAACAATTTGAGGGTCAGCTCATCAAAGAATCCTTGATTTTTGAGGATACGCTTGAGGAGACTCATTGGGATGCATGGTTCATGTTACACAAGAATGGGCCTCCAAAGGCAGTCTTCCAAGGCCTTGACTTCAAGATTGACCCTGCCTTGATCACTCACGAGTTCAATGTTGATACTAGTGGGATGATCCATCATCAACTTCAACCTCCTGAAGCTGTGGAGAATTTGCAAGTTCTACTTAATTACGAAGCATGCCAGTTTGTATCTTTCCCTGCTTTTAATGTTGAATGTTTTGAAAGTTATCATTTTGATTATGGTGATTTAGGAAAGAAAACTTGCATGTGGATTGATCATGGATGTCATGAATTGCCCCAGTTGCAGATTTTACATGATAAATTTCCTGAGTTTGAAAATGGGGTAGTAAAAAAAATTTCGGAGTACAAGGATAAGTTTGCCATATTGAGAACTATCACCCAAGCCTTGTTGCTCTTGAACATTTTGAGAAGCCATGTTAGGTTAAGCATTTATATAACTCTTTCGAGTGTTGTCCCTTTAAAGTTTTGTACATAGTTAGAGTAGTGTTGCCCCACTTTTCATCCTATGGCTATGCTGTCAAGTGGAAAATTTTGGTGTCACAGTCATGTCTGTGTCTAAATCTAAGTCTTTCCTAGGGTAGGATGATTTTGCCAGGTTCCCCTCACTTTGCCTTCTTAGTTCAAGCCAGTTGGGTGGTTCTAAAGTCTCTTTATCATTGGGTAGGTTATAGTTCCTAACCTGGCAAAGTCTTGATGCTCCAATTGATTCTTTTTCTCAAGCAGGTAGATGTTTGAAATACATGATCTTCAAGTGTGTGCAAAGAATCAGGAAGATGCAGTGACAGAGCCGTGTGTTCAATCTTATTACATTGTCACCACCCGAGCTCGGCTGGCCGTAGCATCTTTTCAATGTTTCTACCCGAGCTCGAAATGTTTCAACAGTCTTCGCCTATGTCGGGTTTTATAATCTTTCATTACCTTTTGATTCATCTTTGACAGGCAGGTGCACGTCTCTTTATTCATCCGGCAACGTCACTTAAGTTAAAGATTTTCCACGTGCATTTGTGACAGTTAGAAAAGAGCGATCGCATGATCGCATAGATTAAAATAATACCATGCAATCATGCGACAATGAAGCCTGCTGGGACCCGCATACGCTAACAGCGCAGACGCAATCATGCTTGTAGAGTTGACCAATCATGGAACGGTCGCATGATCGCATAAATAAAATTATTGTCTTGTGATCATGCGACAAGACAGTGGAAGCCCTGCGGTCTCCAGATCTACGGTCCCCGCAAGATCGCATGACTGAGAAACCGGTCTTGCGATCATGCGCGATGCAGCCACGTGGACTCCTCAGCAAATGCGGGCTCTTAGTTGCGGTCTCCAGATCTACGGTCCCCGCAAGATCGCATGAAACAGAGAATTGTCTTGCGAACATGCGAGATTGAGACACGTAGCTTGGTGGGACCGAAGATGCTTGTAGAAGTTGACCAATTATAGAGCGGTAGCATGATCGCATGAATTAAAATAATACCATGCGATCATGCGACAACATTAATCGGCGACGAGAATAAGCAAATGCGACAAGGCGAAATGGAAGCCCGGGCATGTAAGAAAAGTCAATGACAGGAAAGACTAAACGGATGGTGCTCTGCTGGAATCCTGTGTGCCAATAGCAAAGCGGTCGCATGATCGCAAGGAATAAAAAAATGTCTTGCGATCATGCGAAGAGGTAAATAGTTAATGCCGGATGGATGCTCTCAACAGGGATCACGGGCACACCATTTTTCAAGGTGATGAAGTTTTCTTTGATCAAGATGATGTATTGGAAGAGATTAATATTAGTGAGGGAAGGTGAAGGGACAGAGTCAAATTGTTTCCTCTTCATTGTATTTTCGAAGTTGCTTGTTCCCAATCTTTTTGTATTCATGAAAATTGAAAGGTCATTAGTCCCTACGAGCATGATACATTGTAAACTCTATAAATTCTTTGAAAGAAGTTAATAAAAGGTCGGCAAATTTTGGTGTGAAATTGATTGCAGAGACAATCAAGTCTGATACCATCTATTTACTGTCCAACTGTATCTGATGTCATTTCATTGCATTGAATTGAAAATGGTGAATGAACAGAGTTTTGTCTCGTTGTTTTCGATTTGATTAATCAATAGAATAATCAGAGAGTTATAACTGGTTGTGAAATTGCATCACCATACTCCATTTGCATTTCATACATAATCATACTTTCATAATATGCATTTTCATATTGTTGTGTTGTGAAATTCATAAGATTGTGGAGATCATCAACATAACATCTCTGCATTTAGACCCTGCCTGAGATTTCACTTGCCTGGGTGGAACTCGGTTTCCTCTACTGTTCTCTGGTTAAGAACATACTTGCAGTAGGGATTAGAATTGAAACAAAATTCATTGAATATTTTTCACATAGGGAGCTGTACCTCAATTCAGAGGGAAACTAGATATTCTCAGAAACAGTTTCCCAACCGTTGAGTAAAGTTGTTCTTTGATATAAATTGGGCAAATAAAAGGAGTATAAAAAGAAGAACAATCTGTTTACCAACAGATTTTTGGCAACTCCGCTGGGGAAGGAAAAACAGTCGCATGATCAAAAAGCATTTGAAAATATACACAGAACTTGAAAGATCAAGGAGTGAGTTACAAATAGTACTAATATAAACAGTCTCTAGAGCAATCAAGATACTTAAAGAGTGATAGGGAACAAGGTGAAAAGGACCTAACTTTCCAAAATTTAGAAGTACTTGGATTTCCCTTGTTAGAAGTACCTCGTCGGAAAGGTGGACGTCAAGCTAGAAACAGACCTTCATCACCACCAAAAGTAGTAAGTACATTTTCTACAACTTGCCAAGTATTGACTTTGCATAGGGTTGTTCCTCCACAAGTTATCAATTTTCCACAGTATCCTCTGCAAAATCAACCGAATATGGCTGCACCTTGGGCAGCTGCTACTGGGCCACTCAATTTTGCAGCTTACCATCCTCTTCCTTCTGGTTCCCGGAAGAATATACCCAAGTTTGCAGGAGATGGGAAGATTACTACAGATGAACATATAAAAGCATTTTTCACAACTATAAATATTTTAGGAGTTAATCATTAAGATGTTGTAGTCAGATTATTTGTTGAAACTCTTACTGAAGCTGCTGCAGATTGGTTCTATCACTTGGCTGATGGATCTATAACAAGTTGGAATACTATGAGAACTGCTTTTGAAGACCGTTTTAAAACCGCTGAAGATGAGCATGCTTTGTTGGCTCAATTGACATCAGTGAAGAAATTACCTTCTATGAGCATGAGAGATTTTGTTGCTAGTTTCAACAAAATTACTAATAGAATTCCAGCAGCAAGTAGACCTACAGCAGGCAATTTAAAAACATTCTTCATCAGTGCTATGCCTCCTGAGGTTAATTTTGAACTAAGGAGATCTAGACCTGCAGATTTAGAGACAACTCAGAGAAATGTTGTAGAGTTTGAGGATGACATGATTTCTGCAGGAAGGTGGAAGCGTGAAATGCAGAATAGAGCTAGTACAAGTGGAACCACTTCATCAGAAGAAATGATTCAAAAGTTATCAAATGAGCTGATTGCTTTGAAAAGGCAGCTCCCAAGATTTAACAATCCATACCAAAGGAGTTTTTCAGAGCAAGAGAATAGTAACAAACCTTTGCAATTGCCTGGATTGCAACAAAGGTTAGCAATAGAGGCTCCACCTAAAAAAGTGAACGGATGTGTGCTTCATTTGACTACTGATCATGACAGTGAAAGTTGTCCAGATGTGATCAGTAGAATGCAGTTTTTGATTACCAATGAACCCAATTCTCTCCTGTCCGGTGATGAGACTAAGTCATACTCGAATGGTGACTTCGGAAATTTATTTTAAGAGTATGTATCAGACTCAAAGAAGCAGGGAGAATGTTATGCCACTATCAATGGACACACTTATAACGTGCTCACTAGAGGACAAAAGGCAAAGGCGGTTGTTGATTCAAAAGATGCTCCAACAAAACAAAGTCAGCCAACACCTAAAACGCAGGATACTAATCAAGGAGTGAAGACTTTGCAATCCGGTAAGGAGTGCAGTTCCTTTGACTTTATTCAGTTTTGTAAAGATTCTAAAATTCAGGTTTTCGCCATTGATTATCTTAAATCACATCCCAATGAATTGAAAAGATTTATTGAGCATTGTAAAGATGAAAATATTGAATTAAATCATGCTGCAACTTCTGAATTAGAGGATGAAACATTGACTGCAAACCTTTTCAATGAAGTTGAGAATTCTGTCCTAGCTACTTCTCCTGGGCAAAAACCAGAACCATTCTATGTTTCATTGTTTATCAATGGGTGGAAGTTAAGCAATTGTATTATTGATTCCGGAGCTTCGGATAATGTGATGCCTTATACAGTGGCTAAAGCTCTAGGCTTAACTCTTACTAAAGCCAATGGCAGATGTTACGCCATGGATGCTAAACAAGTGAGTTTGGTGGGTCAAATCAAAGACATACAGGTTGCATTGGCGGCATATCCAGAAAAGAGAATACTTCTAACCATTTTAGTTGCAGACATTCCTGTTAGTTATGGCCTGTTGTTGAGCAGAAGTTTTTGCAGGGATTTAGGTGGAGAGAAATTAGATTGGTCTCAAGCAATAATTCCTGTTGGTAACAAAAGAGTGAAATTAGAACCTGAGGAGAAATCTAAATTCACAGTTCAAAAATCAGACAATCCTAAGGCCCAAATTTTATATCAAAAGTTGGAGTTTGGTAATTACATGCTGTATACAGAGGATGATGTTGTGGAAAATGAATTAGAAAAATCAGAATTTGAAAATTCTGGAAAAGAAACACAAATCTGGACGCTAGAATTTGATGGTAGTTGTTCATCATCCGGTTCCGGTGCTGGTATTGTTTTAATTTCTCCAACTGGTGAATCAGAGCCTCTAGCGTTCAAATTAGAATTTAACAACACCAATAACAGTGCTGAATATGAGGAATTACTTCTTGGCATCATAACAGCTAAGGAAAGAGGAATTAAAATTCTAAAAGCTCAAGGTGATGCTGAGCTGGTTGTAAAACAAGTGAGAGGTCAGTATTCAGTGAAAATCATAAGTTGAAAAATTACCGGAACAGAGTTTGGGATGAAATCGAAACATTAGATGCATTTTCTATAAATTATGTCCCTAGAGAAATGAATATGAAGGCGGACTCTTTGGCTGTATCAGCATCCTTATTGCTTCCTCATCCGGATTTTAAAGATAAGAAATACCAGATTGAAGTCATCTACAGGCCATCAATACCAGACAATATAGAAGATTGGCAAATTTTCAATGATGATAAGGGTCTGCAGCTATTTTTAGAGAATATTGAAGGTCTTGATGAAGAAGATGAAAGTAATCGTTTGGATGATTCTATAGAGAAAGAAAAACATGAAAATTCAGGGATTACACAATTGAAAAGTAATACAATTCCACCTTATTTTGTGTCTTTAGAAAAGCTCTTTAATTGGCATGATATGTATGTAAAGAAGAAAAGAGCAGAGAAGGGGCCAACTACAGGAGAGTTCGAAAATATAAATATTGGGACAGATGTTAATCCCAAAATGATAAATATTGGTAAATGTTGTACACTGGAGGAAAAGGAGAAGGCAAAGAAATTATTTCAAGAATACCAAGACGTCTTTGCCTGGAGCTATGAAGATTTAAAGAGTTTCATGAGTGGAAATTTCAAACACACGATTCCTCTGAAACCAGATGTTGTACCTATCCGACAAAAGCAGAGATGTTATAATCCAAAGGTAGCAGATGCCATCTACAGGGAGATTGATAAAATGTTGAAAGCTAGAATTATTTATCCAATACATCATTCAACATGGATTGCAAACATTGTGCCGGTGAGAAAGAAAAATGGTGAAATAAGAATGTGTTGACTTCTGGAATTTAAATCAAGCTTTGTTGAAAGATAACTATGCACTGCCAAACATGGATCATCTATTACAAACAGTAGCTGGAGCTGAGATGATGTCTATGCTGGACGGCTTTTCCGGATACAATCAAATTGAAGTGGAGAAGAAGGATCAACACAAAACAGCTTTTACAACTCCTTGGGGTACCTTTGCATATCACCGAATGCCATTTGGTTTGATTAACGCTGGTGCTACTTTTCAGCAAGGTATGGATGCTTCATTTGCTGATATGAAGAACAAAATAATTGTGATTTACCTTGATGACTTAACAGTGTTTTCTAAGAAGAGGAAAGATCACATAGATGATTTGGAAAAAGTGCTGCAGCGATGCAGGGAGCATGGTATATCTCTAAATCCAAAAAAAACAGTTTTCTGTGTAACGGAAGGAAAACTATTGGGTCATATTGTGTCACAGGAAGGAATAAGGATTGATCCAAAACATGTGAAGGCTATTCAGAGATTAAGCTTGCCTTCCAATAAGACTGTTGTTAAATCTTTCTTTGGCCAAGTTAATTTTCTTAGAAGGTTTGTTCCTGATTTTTCAGAGATTACCAAATGTATTGTGGACATGATGAAAGGTAATGCTGCTTTTAAATGGAATGAGCAGGGAAAACAAGCTTTCAATGAAATTAAGGAAGCAATTGCTAATGCACCAGTCTTGAGCCATCCTGATTATAAAAAAGATTTTATTATATATTGCTATGCCTCAGAACATACATTGTTTGCAATTTTGATACAAGAAAATAAAGAAGAGATTCAGGCACCTATAGCATTCATGAGTATACCTTTGAAGGAGCATGAATTGAAGTACTCACAATCAGAGAAACATGCATATGCTGTAGTGAAAGCATTGAAGAATTTCCGTTTCTATATTTTACATTCACATTCTTTAATTTTCGTGCCTGATATTGTTGTGAAAAGTATTTTAACACAACAAGATGTTGGCTGCAATAATAGAGGTTCATGGATTGCCAAAACTCAAGAATATGATATTGAAATTAAGCCTGCAAAATTAGTCAGAGGAAATGCATTATGTAAAGCCATAACAGAGAATTTGGAAGAAGAAGAACCGGCAAAAAATCAACTGGTTTTAAATGTAAGTTTCCAAGATCCTTGGTTTGAAAATATTGCATACTTTTTAACTTATGGAGAATGTCCGGAAGGATTGACAGCCAAACAAAGAAGGGATTTAAAATTAAAAGCTGCTAAATATGTGATTTGGGAAGATAAGCTCTACAAGAGATCAATTGATGGCACGTTTTTGAAGTGTGTTGATAAGCAACAACAGGAGCGTTTGCTGAAAACTTTTCATGACGAGGCTTGTGGAGGACATTTTTCTTCTTCAGTTACAGCTTTTAAAATTCTGAGGCAATGTTATTACTGGCCTGGTATGTTCAGAGATGCATATCATTGGGTGGCTAAATGTGAAAAGTGCAGAATGTTTTCCGGCAAACCACAGTTAGCAGCACTTCCATTAAAACCAGTTATCATAGATTGTCCATTTCAGCAGTGGGGCCTTGACTTCATAGGTCCAATAAATCCAGCGTCTAGTGCAGGGCATTCTTACATAATTACAGCCACTGATTACTTCACGAAGTGGGTTGAAGCTAAAGCAACCAAGAAGACCACTTCCGAGGTAGTGTGTGAATTCATAAAGGAGAATATTATGGTAAGATTTGGGGTTCCTCATAAATTAGTGATGGATAATGCTGCCTACTTTTCATCTATTGAAATTACTAATTTTTGTTTTGAGTATGGTATCTCAATCAGTCATTCATCTGACTATTTCCCACAAGGAAATGGTCAAGCGGAATCAAGTAATAAAAACTTGATCAATATTGTTAAGAAATTGGTGTTAGACAATCATAAGAATTGGCACAAAAAGATACATGAAGCACTATGGGCTGATAGAGTGACTCCAAAGAGAGCAATTGGGATATCTCCGTTTGAGCTAGTGTATGGAGTTGAAGCAAACCTTCCACTACCGCTGGAGTTGGCAACATGTAAGTTGAGGACAGTCATAGAGGATGATATTTACAAAGATGGTTTGGAGAAAAGCATCATGTATTTGAGCAAACTACAAGAAGAAAGAGAAAGAATGGTGGATCATATTACTCAACATCAAATGAAGGTCAAGAACTTGTTTGATAAGAAAGCTAGGCCCCGTAAATTCATGGTTGGAGATCTTGTGTTACTATGGGATAAGCGGAGAGCTCCCAAGGGGATGCACGGAAAGTTTGAAACATTATGGAAGGGTCCTTATACTATCCACCAGGCATTTGAGAAGAATTCTTTCAAGCTGGCATATCCGGATGGAGAGGTACTTCCCTTGACCTACAATGGTCAAGATCTAAAATTATATCAAATGATCAATTGAAAACAGGTATCCCCTGTTCTGTACTATAGTTTTGTTCTAGTGTGTGTTTCCTAGTTTGGTTTTCCCTTTTTCTTTTGTGTGCGTTAGCTTCCTTGCTGTTTTGATTCCCTTGTTCAGTTTTGTTGTGTTGCTACCCTTTCATTCATGTGCGAAACCAAAGATTCAAGATTCATTGCTTAAACATGGGAATGTTCAAGTCCCCAGTCGGAGCCAGCTGTTGCCCCACTTTTCATCCTATGGCTATGCTGTCAAGTGGAAAATTTTAGTGTCACAGTCATGTCTGTGTCTAAGTCTAAGTCTTTCCTAGGGTAGGATGATTTTGCCAAGTTCCCCTCACTTTGCCTTCTTAGTTCAAGCCAATTGGGTGGTTCTAAAGTCTCTTTATCATTGGGTAGGTTATAGTTCCTAACCTGGCAAAGTCTTGATGCTCCAATTGATTCTTTTTCTCAAGCAGGTAGATGTTCGAAATACATGATCTTCAAGTGTGTGCAAAGAATCAGGAAGAAGATGCAGTGACAGAGCCGTGTGTTCAATCTTATTACATTGTCACCACCCGAGCTCGGCTGGCCGTAGCATCTTTTCAATGTTTCTACCCGAGCTCGAAATGTTTCAACAGTCTTCGCCTGTGTCGGGTTTTATAATCTTTCATTACCTTTTGATTCATCTTTGACAGGCAGGTGCACGTCTCTTTATTCATCCGGCAACGTCACTTAAGTTAAAGATTTTCCACGTGCATTTGTGACAGTTAGAAAAGAGCGGTCGCATGATCGCATGGATTAAAATAATACCATGCGATCATGCAACAATGAAGCCTGCTGGGACCCGCATAGGCTAACAGCGCAGATGCGATCATGCTTGTAGAATTGACCAATCATGGAACGGTCCATGATCGCATAAATAAAATTATTGTCTTGCGATCATGCGACAAGACAGTGGAAGCCTTGCGGTCTCCAGATCTACGGTCCCCGCAAGATCGCATGACTCAGAAACCGGTCTTGCGATCATGTGTGATGCAGCCACGTGGACTCCTCAGCAGATGCGGGCTCTTAGTTGCGGTCTCCAGATCTACGGTCCCCGCAAGATCGCATGAAACAAAGAATTGTCTTGCGAACATGCGAGATTGAGACACGTAGCTTGGTGGGACCGAAGATGCTTGTAGAAGTTGACCAATTATAGAGCGGTCACATGATCGCATGAATTAAAATAATACCATGCGATCATGCGACAACATTAATCGGCGACGAGAATAAGCAAATGCGACAAGGCGAAATGGAAGCCCGGGCATGTAAGAAAAGTCAATGACAGGAAAGACTAAATGGATGGTGCTCTGCTGGAATCCATGTGTGCCAATAGCAAAGCGGTCGCATGATCGCAAGGAATAAAAAAATGTCTTGCGATCATGCGAAGAGGTAAATAGTTAATGCCGGATGGATGCTCTCAACAGGGATCACGGGCACACCATTTTTCAAGGTGATGAAGTTTTCTTTGATCAAGATGATGTATTGGAAGAGATTAATATTAGTGAGGGAAGGTGAAGGGACAGAGTCAAATTGTTTCCTCTTCATTGTATTTTCGAAGTTGCTTGTTCCCAATCTTTTTGTATTCATGAAAATTGAAAGGTCATCAGTCCCTACGAGCATGATACATTGTAAACTCTATAAATTCTTTGAAAGAAGTTAATAAAAGGTCGGCAAATTTTGGTGTGAAATTGATTGCAGAGACAATCAAGTCTGATACCATCTATTTACTGTCCAACTGTATTTGATGTCATTTCATTGCATTGAATTGAAAATGGTGAATGAACAGAGTTTTGTCTCGTTGTTTTCGATTTGATTAATCAATAGAATAATCAGAGAGTTATAACTAGTTGTGAAATTGCATCACCATACTCCATTTGCATTTCATACATAATCATACTTTCATAATATGCATTTTCATATTGTTGTGTTGTGAAATTCATAAGATTGTGGAGATCATCAACATAACATCTCTGCATTTAGACCCTGCCTGAGATTTCACTTGCCTGGGTGGAACTTGGTTTCCTCTACTGTTCTCTGGTTAAGAACATACTTGCAGTAGGGATTAGAATTGAAACAAAATTCATTGAATATTTTTCACATAGGGAGCTGTACCTCAATTCAGAGGGAAACTAGATATTCTCATAAACAATTTCCCAACCGTTGAGTAAAGTTGTTCTTTGATATAAATTGGGCAAATAAAAGGAGTATAAAAAGAAGAACAATCTGTTTACCAACAAGTAGGTTTCCTTTATGTTGTTTAGTTTAATTGTTTTAGGAGTCAGGAAGTTAGTTTGCCTTAAGTCATTTGACTTGGAATCTTAAGCAACTCTCGGTGTAGTGGTTAGTTGTTTAGTCAGTTTAGGCATTTAGGTGTAGTTTAGGTTGTCTTAAGTCTCCCTAGGAGTAGTTTAGTTGTTAGTTTTCCTTAGTGGTTTAGTTTGCTTTAGGTTTGGTTGTCTTAGGTTCTGTTTCCCTGCTTTCGTAGGTTAGGTTTGAGAGGGATCCCATTTGTGACAAGGGTGATGTTTTCTTATCACACTCTGGTGTTCTCCTGATAGTTGTGTCCGGATTATTTCCTGGATATCTCTCTATGAGGATCTCATGAATTGGAGGTTGTTCCGAATAACTTGGCTTTTGAAAAGGATTTGTACTAAAGTTGGAATGGAGTCATTTATTGTGTCTAGGGTACCTGAATCTTTTAGTGACAACATTTTACTCACATTTAATTGCTCCAAGTTCTAAGAAAGTTCTCGAGGTGAAGTTGGGATTAGTGAAAATTATACGCTTGCTTCAGCACCACTGTGGTTTCTCCAAACCCATTATAAGCTTCACTGCTTATGGGCCAAAATGAGATTTTAAAACAGAAAAGCAATATCAAAAGAAGAAAAGCAAAGAGAAAAAAAAATGAAGAAAAAAAAAAGTAAAAGGAAAAGCAAGGCATTTTGGCTCTGGGTGTGTGAATATCTCTACCGGTGCTCTAAAATTAATCACTAAAGGTAGAGCAATGTTCATGGTGAAATCACAGCGATAACCTCGTCGGGGCTATGGACACTTGACTGGCAGCGAGGCTCTATCGAGGATGCTTTTGGAGTATGGATATAAAAATAGTTGATTGCAATGGATCTAACAAGTTTTCAACGTTCTTGTTGAGCGGGGAATGACTCAATTGCACACACGTGGGTAACTAAAGATTAAGGTTCTTAGCTCAATTCATGGTCTTTCTTCCATTTTGAGTGCATTCCCTAGTCGTTTGATAGGTGAAAAGGGAATTAATTGAAGATTCTTGGTTCCAAGCAAGTATTATCCTTGAAATGTTCAGGAACATTTCTTTGGGTGGGTGCTAGATGTTGTGAGGTTTCCACACCATCACCCCATTGTAAATGGGCACCCCCCTCTTTTGCTCGTAGTTGTTAGGTTCTACAAATTTTGGCATTACATTGGGCAATTTTGAGCTTTAAAAGACTGAGAGGTAATGGAGAAATCAACTAGCCAGGTTGTGATTTTAAAGTGGGAACATTAAAAATAAAGTCTGTCGGGGTCATGTTATATTGGGTTGAACGTAAAATTCTAAGTGTATTTAAATTTTAGCTAGTCAATTAGTCCAAAATTCCATATAAAGGCATATTCCATGCATAAGGGCCTTAAAACCCTTATAAAATTTATTTTTTACATAAAAAACGTCCAAAATCCTAACAAAAAATCAATTTTCTTTATGAAAAATACACAAAATCCAACTATACTTGAATTTCCCTTCATATTTTGATCAAAATCCAGACTATACATGAATTTCCCTTTATATTTTGATCAAAATCCGGACTATACATGAATTTCCCTTAATATTTTGATCAAAATCCGGACTATACATGAATTTCCCTTCATATTTGATCAAAATCCGAACTATACATGAATTTCCCTTCATTAATTGGCTTTTTCCTTAAAAAATTCTAATTGTTGGGGTTAAAATCCAAGCATACTATGAATTTCCACCACTTTGGATGAATTATGCTTGATAATTTTCTAAGTGTTTGCACTATCCAGACTAGGGGGGATTTTCCCCCAAGAGTGAGCTTGAAAATTTTCTTAGTCTGGAAAGTGTCTAGACAAGGGTCGTTTTTCCCCCAAGACTAAATGCGTACATTGAAATTTTTTCTTAGTCTGGAAGGTCGATTTTCCCTTGGATTGGATAGAGAAACAAAAAATTTGTCTAAGTGTCAAATTAGTCCAAGCTAAGGTCGTTTTTCCCCTACAAGGCAAGAGCAGACTCCAATTTTTTCTAAGTGTCAAATTAGTCCAAGCTAGGGTCGTTTTTCCCCTACAAGGCAAGAGCAGACTCCAATTTTTTCTAAGTGTCAAATTAGTCCAACCTAAGGTCATTTTTCCCCTACAAGGCAAGAGTAGACTCCAATTTTTTCCAAGTGTCAAATTAGTCCAAGCTAGGGTCAATTTTCCCTTGGAACCAAGTATGGAATGCAAATTTTTCTAAGTATTGAAGATGTACGGACATATCATGTTTTTCCCCTCAAGAGGAGTATGGAATGTGGGAATTTTTCTAAGTATGAGAACTATCCAAACTAGGGTCAAATTTCCCTTTGAGGGCCAAATTGCGAAATTTTTCTAAGTGTCGAATTTGTCCATACTAGGGTCGATTTTCCCCCCTTTTGATAGCAAAGCAAGATCAAAGTTTTTTCTAAGTATAAAGCGAATTTTTATCCAAACCTTGACCGATTTTCCCTACCTAGCATGGATGGAGTTGGAGTTTAGACATGGTTACAAGTCCATACAAGCTGTGGACTTAGGCAAATTTGAGAGCAATGGATCAATTTTCCCCATTATGAAGAATTTTATTATTTAATTAAATTTAATGTGGGAAATTAATAAAGTCAAAGTGGAACCTTCTAGAAGGTGGTAAATCTTTTATCCCACATTGCTTGTGGAAGGCAATTAAGAGGCAAAAAAAGAATAAAAGGAGGGGTGCTGCTGTTATAAACATGAATAATTTTGGAAGGCAAGGGCAAGGCGAGCTGAAATCTGAAGCAAGACTCCATGAGAAGCAACTTCATCTTTGAATTGTTCCACTCCTTCCAACTTCTCCTTCCATCCATGGCTGATTGCAAACATTAAGGCAGCTTTTTCTAAGGCATTGGAGGACATTAGAAGGCCAAGGGAAAGGAATTATCAGTCCAAATTCTGCAGACTTATGAGATTGGCAATTTTTTTAGAAATTCATAGAAATTATTCCAAGTGCCCAAATTGCCAAGCACTCATTCTAAATCAGTCCCCCATCCTTGGGCATCAATTTGGAGGCCATTAGAGGGCTAAATCTGAGGTATGTATGCCCAGATCTGAAAACTTCAAGAACAGAGGCGATTTTTTTGAAAAATCATAGAAAATAATCAAAGGGTTTAAAGCATCCAAACTTGTTTGCAGATTGTTCGGTGACCACTTGTGTTTTCCAACCATTTTTAGTCACCAAGACAATAAAGTGAGAGTGCTATGACCGAATATCTGAAGATTGGATCTGAAAATTGCATTTTTTCCATAAAATTTGGGTTTGTTTTGTTCACAATCTGATCCAAAGTTTTAGTGCAGACCTCTGCCATCATTCCTTGCATCATTTAAAGCTAATTGTAGGTTTGAAACACCTTTGTCTTCAGACATTAAGTCTGAAGCATCCAAGAACAGGGGCGATTTTTGGAAAATTCATATAAATTCTTTGAAAGCTCAATGCCCCCAACACTCATTTGCAGATTGATCCCCACACCAAAGTCTACCTTTTCCAATCAATTTCAGTCACTTGGGGCTTGAGGTAAAGCTGCTATGAGCTAAAGTCTGAGGATAACCTTTGAAAATCATTTTTTTTTGCCTAAGTCTGAGTTTTCTTTTGATTACAATCTGATCCTAACTGTATTGCAAGCTTTTGGGCATCATTTGGCACCATTTTGCAACCATTCTAAAGTCTGAAGACACAAGTTTCAGACCTATCCATGGATTGTCTTCAGAAAACCAGAACTTTGCTACGGTCTGATTTTATTATTTTAAGTGATGGATCATTGTTCTAACACATGGATAAGTGCAAACTTAGGTTCCGAACTCTCATTTCAATCATTGTTCGTGGAATTTAAGCATTGTTTGGATTAATTATAACTCATTTTAAGACTTGTCCTCAGAAAATTTTAAGTCAAGGTTGGATTTTGTGCATGGATTGTTTCACAATTTTAACTCATAGTGTGCATATGAATCCATGGATCCTGATGTGTGCGGACTTAGTGAATTGTCAGGACTGATTTTGATTCATTTTCAGACTTATCATAAGGAATCTTGTTCGGATCAAAGGCAAGGATTGTTACATGAAAGTGAACAAAAGAGGGTGGAAGACAAGTTCAAGCTCAGACCAAGGATAACAATGAAAGAGGACTAGCCTAAAGCGATCAAGTTCAAAGGACAACACTTCAAGATCGTGCACTTCAAAGATGGGACAAAGGAAAGAAAATTCAAGGATTAAGTTGAAGGAATTATCTCAAGATCAAGCCTTCATGAAGAAAGGATATGGAACAAGTCTGGATTTAAAGGAGTCTACGGACAAGTTCAAGGATTCAATACAAGGACATTCGTATGTCTCTATGCAAGTCAACTTTCACTTGATTAGATGCTTGAAGAATAAAAACTGTCTTACAAAGAGATCAATTTGTTCCCATAAATCAATTTTTCATAAGAATCAAGCAAGTACACCAAGGAATTTTTGGGGATGATTCTAACACGAAAGTTAGCATTGGAACATGGACAAGGATGTAAGGACAAGTTTGAGGTCTAGAGCAAGGAAGAGTTCAAGGACAAGATTCCCATCAAGGGAATGATCCTAATGATGATCGAGTCATCCAACGAAATGAATTGAGGAAGATTTAATATGCCAAGGAAGATGTTCGTGTGTTCAAGGGATTGCCACAAGGATCAAGTCCGAGGGACGAAGACGAATTCCAACAATGAAGGTGGAAATACCAAGGGTTCAAAGCATTACAAAGTCCAATCATCCAAGAGAAAGATGTCCAAGAACAATGAAGAATTCCTAAGGATAGGGAAATGAAATTAAGATAAAGATTGCAAGAAACCTTCCTAGTATTGACATGAAGGAACTTAGTGAAATTTAATTTAAGTTCATTAGTTTTGCTAAAAAGGAGAAAAAGAAAAGAGGCATGCATGAGTTGTATGATGACTTGGCAGCTTCCTTTATTCCTATTGGTCTTCAAGCCTTTGAATTTTCTCATTGGCTAATTTTATGGTGCTTCATTTCTATTGGCTATTTTTTATTGCCCTAATTAGGGTTTGTAATGGATTAATCTGGGCCATTGATTATAGATCAATCTTGGCCGTTCATTGTAATTGGGGCTCCTATATAAACCCCACCCCCCTCATTTGTAAAACAGGTTGTTTTGGAGAATTGTTGCTAATGTAATGCCAAATTTGCTCTACTTTTCATTGTTGTGTCTTGCATGGTGAATTGTTTTGATCAAGTTTGCATTATTGCATGGTGTCCTACATTCCTCATTTAGAATAGATTTTCATTCCAAGTTGTTAGAATAGATTTTGCTTCAAGTAGTTTAGTTGAATGAAAGTAATTGTGAATGTTTACTTGATTGACTCAACAAATCCGGGCCACTAGCCTCTTGCTGATGGTAGGAGTCCCTTGTGTGGTAAGCCGATGATTGAAAGCACTTAACTTCAATTGGTATTGAATCTTTAGTTTGCATCCATTTGATGGGATTGAAGAGGAGATATTGATTTGAAAACCATTCGAGTGTTCCTTAGAAGCTTGCACTAGATAGGTGGAGTCGCTGGCGAGATCGCATCTAGTAGAGTCCAAGTCCATCCACAATTCCTTTGCATTCATAGTTAGGAGTAAAAGTAGAAGTTTAAGTTTAAGTTGAGAACTAGAAAAGTTGAAAGTCAAAGTATAATTCCATTGCACATTGTAAGGCTAAATCATTAGAAAAGCGAGTAGTTGACAAATCTTGAATGAACTGCCGTAAGTCCCCTTAAGAGATAACCAGCAATCACATCATTTCAACTGAGCGAGTATCCACAGTAAAAGAACCTTGAAGTCGCCTTGTGATCTTACTTTGCAGGCTTAGCATAAGAACTGACCTTATATCAAGAGAGAGTTGAATATTTAATGTTTCAGTCTAAACATTGAGTGTTTGATTCTGCATGTTGTAGTGGAACAAAACTCACATCAACAAGTCACTCTTTTTATAATGTTGCCATAAACTCCACTTCGTTATGGAAACTTTCTCTTTCACTCTACAAGAATGTTTCTATTTCCTCTCTCTTGTTCGTTATAGAAACATTCTCTTGTATCTTGTATATATAGATCATTCATGATCATTGTTTAATAAAACATTCAGTATTTTACCACAATATGGTATCAGAGCAAATTCCTAGCCTCCTTGAAAATTTTTTTTTTTTTTTTTGAAATTATTAGTTAAAGATTTTCGAAGCTTTTTTGCCCTGAGTGTGTCCAAAATTTGCATTTTTTTTCCTCACCCACCCGTCTAGCTTTTTGGGCATTTTTTTCTTAAGGAAAACTTCAATTTTTTTCTTTGAATATTTGCAGTCTGATTTAAAACCGTCAAGGGTTTACTGCAAATTCGTGGGCATCTTCTCAAGTCTCAACCCCATGCTTTTGTATCTACCACTCACGCGGGCTTCCTTCTTCTGCATTTTCGACCATTTTTTGGTCGTTTCTCCTTCCAACGGTCATTTTTTTGGCCTGTTCTTTCAAAAACGACCCTCTTTATGGTCATCTTCTGCAACCTTTTCTGCAAATCCGCCATTTTTACAAGCAATCTGCAATTTTTTCAAAGTTATTCCAGACAGCTAGGGTTTCTTTCCAAACTCTCTTTTTCTGTACCGTCTCAAAATTCTAATTGCAAATTCTTTGTGGGTTTTTCAAGATTTCAATTGCATCAGTCTCGCTTTTTTCTGGGTGAATCATTTTCTGTGCCTCAATTTTCGGGCCGGAGTTAGAATCTGACGGCAAATTCTATCTAGGTTTTCTGAGTTCTTCACTAGGTGTCTCTTCAAATTTTTTGGGTCTTCCGTTCATCTGCCTTGAAGTTCATGCCCTTTTCTGATTTTTCATGTTTTTTCTTTGAAAAACGTGCTATGGCATCTCTCACTAATCTTATGCTGGAAGGCAATCAAGGTTTCAACCGAAAGAACTACAACAGCTGGAAGCAACGCATGTTGACGATTTTCGAGTACCGTCACCTTGAGGCGCTTCTTCAGGGTACCGAGACTTGTCCTAGCACAGCCGATGCGACTCAAGACAAGTTTAATAAACGTAATCGTGAAGCGGTTATGCTCATTCAGCTTTCAGTTACTGATGATCAGCTGCCTCAAATCCCGTCTGGCAAGACAGTTGTAGAGATCTGGACAGTATTTGAAGGATCTCCATGAGACATCAGATAAAAGTAGAGCCTTCTTTCTGAAGAATCAGCTATTCTCCATTATTATGGATGAGAATATGTCCTTACAAGAACATCTTCAAAAGATTAAAGACATCAAGGATCAGCTTGAGGCCATTGGCCATACAAGGGAGGAAGAGAACTGTTCATGTTTGTAGCATCGATCAGATAAATAATATTGACTACATGATTATTATGAGAAATGATTTATTGTATATATATAAAGTTAGATTATAATTATTCTCATAATAACTAAATAGTTAAATTGAGAAAATAAATATTATTATTATTAATATAATACTAAAGAGATATTATATATATATATATAATCATAATTGTATTAATTATATTAATTACAATAATAATAAATAGACATGTCCCTTTAGAGGGACATGTCTCTTCTTGGCTCATTCTCATTATAAGTACAAGAGATTGTTGCATTTGGAAAACACATACCAAAAACAATCATGGCAGTGCTATTACATTTGCAGCAATCTAGAAAACTCAATATGGTATCAGAGCCAGATTAGACTGCAAATGGAAAATAGAGAAAATCAAAGAAGATGCTGACATTATCGCTGCATACTTATTCTTCATATGGATGCGATTGTCGTTTTTTGATGACGTTGGTTACTTTTGTGGTGATACAATTTCTGGTCAGAGACTTCAAACGTAGTTATATTCTCTTCGTGCCAGCATTCGGGACTGTGGACAGAGGAAATGCTTACGTGTATCATAAAATGCATGGTTCAGTTCTTTTAATCACCGATGTTTTATAGGCCTTGAATATATGGTTGTCAGGTTCAACACCTAGCAAACCAGATTTGGTTCGACCACCTGTACAAACCGATGACCTTCTTGGTAATTTTGTGTTGACAGCGTCTGTTTAAAATTCATCATTTAATGAATGAAAGGTTTGTCGGAATATGTCTATAGACGATGGTTTATATTTGTTATAAATCCCGCTGTATTAAGAATATTGAACAGCTGTCATACACAAAACAATGGAGATTGAAAGGAATTGTTTTGTCAAGAAGGTCCACATAAGACAGAGCAATATATGGTGAGCATTAGCAAAGAATTATTTGACCAATACGCCAACGCGTTGAGGAGACATATTCACATTGTCGTGGTCATAACAGGTGTTGATATCTCTATTGGGCACAAATACAATAAGGAAGTATCTGCCGATATGAAGTTAAATATCTAGAACGGTGGTATACGCATTCAATATTGCTATCGCATAGAAGCCAGATCAACACGTGGCACCGAGGACATATACAAGGGAAGATAGGTGCATCGCTGTCACCAGGCATCCTTATCGATTGATATTAAAAGTATATACACGACAGTAAGTAGCTCTCGGCACCGTTGGCATATGAAGGTGAGTTACAACACACTCATCATAGATCCATAAAAGAATTTGAACAAGGAGAATGAGATAGCCATCGGGGAAGTATAGGAAGTCAGAAAGAGTTTGTGAAAGGGGAACTCACACATCCCCACTAATACTCAAATTATTATAGTAAGACTTTGAAATACAAGACATACCGATATGAAGGCATAAATCTCTAATAAAATCATTACACATTATCATCCACTGTTGTCGATATTGAGAGATGTCATGATCAAACTTCCAAGAGTAGATGAAGGGTAGTTGCTGATTTCATAAGTGATAGGTAATAAAAGCGGATTCACTCGATATGTCTCCATTAGTAAATTCAGGCAGCCATCAGAGATTCTAACCCCCTGAAAGCATTAAGGCATGGAAGTAATGAAGATGAGCTGCCGTCAATTCCTTAGTATTGCCCATCATCAGAATTAGTGATGATAACATACTTATGATGACCACTTAAGATATGTTCACAGCACCAATCTCGATAACTCTACTGTGTCTAAACATGAGGAGAAAGGAACTATTAAATAAAATGGAGGTGCAATAGTTATACTATACTGATAGCAAGATTTGTTAACTAATATATTGACCTCTATCAAATAGAGGTGCAATGATTACATTGATATTAAGATATGTTAATTGATATAGTGGAAGGGAAGAAGGAGAGGTGTTTTTATTAGGTGAAGAGGCATATTCTACATTCACACCTTACATTCAATAGGTTTATGCAAATAAGAAAGAAGGCTGGTTATCTTTATACGCATCTTATTCAATGAGTTTGTGTAGATAAATAATGAAGTCTATGGTTATAAGGTGTTGGAGGCATCACGCATTGACCATATAACCGAGGGTAAAGGTAAGTATAAAGTATGTTTTATTGGTAATGAACATTTCATAAATATTCATTTATATGCTTAAATATGATATGGATATTATAATTGAAAGTTCATTTGATAAAAGATATATGTAAAATCTTATATTAAAGATATGTACTTAGAAGATTGAATTCAAGGTAAATATTTAAATCAGATCTTTATCTATATTTTTACATTGGAATGATCTTATATCATTATGTAGAAATATCCTTGATTATTATGCCTATACCTCTCTTACTCTTTTATACGTACTATTTGCCTTGATCTTTTCCGAGGATGTTCTTGCAGGAAAAGAAGGCTGATATCAGATTCAAAGGGAGTCTGTCATCTTCAAAGAGGCTAAGAAGTTGATGAGTCAGTCAACTTGTGACAAACTTGATCATATGGATTGAGAGGGAGTCTGGCACTTTATCTAACAGAGGAAATCACATTCAAAAGAAATCTGATGAACTATCAGAAGAAACTTTGGACGAGAAGGCTAAATGTTGATGTTAGTATTCAAAGCTTCAGATGGGAGCCAAATTATCATGAATGGTTGGAGGTTGCAATGTTTGGGATAAATCCACAGTTTATTACATTCACTCATGTTACTATGGAATCAGACAAGTACATTTGTATACAGGAAATCACTCTTGCATTGAACAAATGATCATAGGGAGCTACTAGAGGATCTCCCCAAAGACCTTAATGCAAATATCTAGAGGTCATGATGGATGAATAAGTAGTTGGATCAAAAAGGGCATTCTAGAAAAGAGTTTGATACAGACTAAAGAACAAAGACTCGACCTGCTAGAGTGAAGTCAGAAGGTTGATATTTGATTTAGAGGGAGTATAATAGTTCATCTAAAACAACCTTGGACGAGGAGGTTGTTACAAAAGAAAGCATCCAGAAGTCTATGAACATGAGAAGTTTATGCTTTTATGCTATCTCCTACATGACTTGGGATTAACCTAGGGTGATGCAAACTATATAAGATATATAGTGCATAAGTATGCTATTCAAGGTACATTATCCCTACAGAACATATGGCTGATATTCTCACCAGGTTTCTTGCTAGAGGTAAGGGTGTGTACCTTCGAGATAAACTTGGCATGTTGGAGAATGAAGCCTTAGATGAAAAGGAGTTTCATCTATTATCTTGTATGTTATTTCATTCTTCTCCTTGAGAGAGAAGTCTACGGTGAAAGCTTTTGTTTCCACCCTTTAGGATGAGCATGGATCCACCCTCTGACATAAGTCAAGGAGGATTTCATGCGTGTGACTCCTGGACTTATGGGCCCTCTTGTGAACATTGGAGAAAGGTGACGACTTTTCAACAATGAACACTTGTATTTGATTACAAGATGACGATCTTGTAATGTGGATTCGTTATGGTAGATGGTTATCTGTCTGTGCACATACCATAATAGGGTTATATGTAAATAAAATGTAATGTTTTACTTGCTATATCCTTGTATCACTATTGTGGGGATACTAAAATTAGGTATCACAGGGTGATTCCTCATATTGTTGTGATATGGAAATTAGGTATCCCAGGGTGATTCCTCATATCTTTGTGATATGGAAACTAGGTGTCACAATGCATGGTGATTCCTCATATCTTTGTGATATGGAAACTAGGTGTCACAATGCATGGTGATTCCTCATATCAATGTGGTATGAAAACTATGATACTAACTAAATTACAATTACATATCTATTAATATATTAATAAAATGAAATTAACTTGCATTAAAAGTTATACAGATAGCTTATTGGTGTTTACTTCTATCCACCGATAACTATCGGTTTGGACTGTAAACCGATAATTATAACATGTTAGGTGATAATTCATATCATGAATTATGTAATATATGATTACTTAGTATCCATATGAATCATATTAGGATCCTTCTGAACTTAGTATCATATATTGATTGGACCCTATGAAACATATCACATAGTGACATGTCTCTACGTAAACTTAGTATCCATATGACAGACATCATGAGACGTATTATCATTAGACATACCATGGATATTTATGAGCTATAGTGAACATCATGTGACTTGGTATTCAGGAGGCAAATGCTCTTGATAATCACTTTGGGCAATTGGTGAATATTTGTGAGTTGTATTCTGTAGGCCATTGCCCTGAGTAATCGGTGAAGTATCATGAGACTTGATACTCGAGAACCATTACTCTTAATATCAATAAAATGATATGAACATATAAAATGATTATTATACTCACATTGAGTACTTGGTGAATATCATGGACTTGATATTCCACAAGTACTCACTATATATATATGTATTACATTGTGATAAACTGACTATCCTCTCTAGTTAAGAGGGAGTGTTAGTTATTGTAACAATTTTTGTGTAGCTATGGTGAGAATCATAAGTGTTGACATTGGATTGATTTATCCTCCCTAGCTAAGAGGGAGTGTTGATGTTTGTGGCATCGATCAAATAAATAATATTGACTACATGATTATTATGAGAAATGATTTATTGTATATATATAAAGTTAGATTATAATTATTCTCATAATAACTAAATAGTTAAATTGAGAAAATAAATATTATTATTATTAATATAATACTAAAGAGATATTATATATATATATATATATATATATAATCATAATTGTATTAATTATATTAATTACAATAATAATAAATAGACATGTCCCTTTAGAGGGACATGTCTCTTCTTGGCTCATTCTCATTATAAGTACAAGAGATTGTTGCATTTGGAAAACACATACCAAAAACAATCATGGCAGTGCTATTACATTTGCAGCGATCTAGAAAACTCAATAAGAACATGGTGGTCATTACTCTAAAAAGCCTACCATCATCCTATGAGCAATTTATTGAGACGCCCAACATTACTACAATTAATGTTGACCTAAAGTTCTCAAATCTGTGCACCAAACTTCTATAGCAGGATCGTTGTAAACAACAATTTGGTAGCGGTGCTCCTTCGTCCTCCTCTGAACAAGCGTTTTCAGCCCAATCCTTTCACAAGGACAAAGGCCCATCTCATTCATAAACTGCATCTCAAGAAAGCTCCAAGAAGAAGAACATTTGGTGCAACTACTACCACAAATTTGGTCATATGCTTCGAGATTGTAGGGATTGCATTGCTTTTGATCAACGTAATCAGGGTGGGACCCAGCCACAAGCCAGCATTGCAGAACATGCAAACCTCTCTGATCAACCCGAGGCTGCCTTTTACGCTTTCTGAGGACATGCAAATTTCTGTTATTTTAAGATGGATTGACCATTAAGGGAGGGTATTACGATAATAGATAGTTTCTAATTTTATCTCTCTTTCGTCTATTTCTAATGGTCACTCTTTTTGTAATGTTTCCATAAACTCCTTTTGTTCGTTATGGAAACTTTCTCTTTCTCTACAAGAATGTTTCTATTTCCTCTCTCCTGTTCGTTATAGAAACATTCTCTTGTATCTTGTATATATAGATCATTCACGATCATTGTTTAATAACACATTCATTATTTTACCACAATATGGTATCAGAGCAAATTCCTAGCCTCCTCAAAAAAATTTCATTTCTTTTTTGAAATTATTAGTTCAAGATTTTCGAAGCTTTTTTGCCCCGAGTGTGTTCAAAATTTGCATTTTTTTCCTCACCCACCCGTCTAGGTTTTTGGGCATTTTTTTCTAAAGGAAAAATTCAATTTTTTTCTTTTAATATTTACAATCTGATTTAAACCCGTCAAGGGTTTACTGCAAATTTTTTTCTTTGAATATTTGCAATCTGATTTTAACCCATCAAGGGTTTACTGCAAATTTGTGGGCATCTTCTCAAGTCTCAACCCCATGTTTTTTTATCTACCACTCACGCGGGCTTCCTTCTGCATTTTTGACCATTTTTTGGTCGTTTCTCCTTTCAACGGTCATTTTTTCGGCTTGTTCTTTCAAAAACGACCCTCTTTATGGTCATCTTCTGCAGCCTTTTCTGCAAATCTGCATTTTTACAAGCAATTTGCAATTTTTTCAAAGTTATTCCAGACGGCTAGGGTTTCTTTCCAAACTCTTTTTTTTGCATGCCATCTCAAAATTCTGATTGCAGATTCTTGGTGGGTTTTTCAAGATGTCAATTGCATCAGTCTCGCTTTTTTCTAGGTGCATCATTTTTTGTGCCTCAATTTTCGAACCAGTGGATTCAGAATCTGACGGCAGATTCTATCTGGGTTTGTGAGTTCTTCACTGGGTGTCTCTTCAAATTTTTTGGGTCTTCTGTTAATCTCCCTTGAAGTTTGTGCCCTTTTTTATTTTTCATGTTTTTTCTTTGAAAAACGTTCTATGGCATCTCTCACCAATCTTATGCTAGAAGGCAGTCAACGTTTCAACGGAAAGAACTACAATGCCTGGAAGCAACGCATGTTGACGATTTCAAGTACCATTGCCTTGAGGCGCTTGTTCAAGGTACCGAGACTTGTCCTACCACAACCAATGCGACTCAAGACAAGTTTGATGAACGTAATCGTGAAGCGATTATGCTCATTAAGCTTTCAGTTACTGATGATCAGCAACCTCAAATCCCATCTAGCAAGACAGCTGTAGAGATCTAGACAGTATTGAAGGATCTCCATTAGACATCAGATGAAAGTAGAGCCTTCTTTCTGAAGAATCAGCTATTCTCCATTATTATGGATGAGAATATGTCCTTACAAGAACATCTTCAAAAGATTAAGGACATCATGGATCCACTTGAGGCCATTGGTTGTACAATGGAAAAAGAGGACATGGTGGTCATTACTCTAAAAAGCCTACCACCGTCCTATGAGCACTTTATTGAGACGCTCAACATTACTGCAACTAATGTTGACCTAAAGTTCTCAGATCTGTGCACCAAACTTCTGCAGCAAGATCGTTGGAAACAACAGTTTGGTAGCAGTACTCCTTCATCCTCCTCTGAACAAGCGTTTTCAGCCCAATCCTTTCACAAGGACAAAGGTCCATCTCATTCATCATCTCCGTCTCAGAATAGCTCCAAGAAGAAGAACATTCAGTGCAACTACTGCCACAAATTTGGTCATATGCTTCGAGATTGTAGGGCTCGCATTGATTCTAATCAACAGAAGTAGGGTGGGACCCAATCACAGGCCAACATTGGGACCCGAGGCTGCCTTTTACACTTTCTGAGGACATGCAAATTTCTGTTTTTTTGAAGATAGATTGACCATTAAGGGAGGGTATTACGATAATAGATAGTTTCTAATTTTGTCTCTCTTCCATTTATTTCTAATGGTCACTCTTTTTGTAATGTTTCCATAAACTCCTTCTATTCATTATGGAAACTCTCTTTCACTCTACAAGAATGTTTCTATTTCCTCTCTCCTGTTCGTTATAGAAACATTCTCTTGTATCTTGTATATATAGATCATTCATGATCATTGTTTAATAACATATTCATTATTTTACCACAATAAGAATGATGTAAATACTATTTCATTCCAAAAGTTTGAGATATTTCTGCTCTCATGCATGCTCTAGCCATCTCTGCGATAATTGTGTATTTTTCTCTTCACAATAGAATAATAAACTTGTGTTCTTCCCCATTATTTTTCCTAAGAACCCTAATCTTGTAGTGCCTTTGTCTCTCAATCATGGTTCTAAACTCCTTAAATGTTTCAAGCAGGTCTGACTTTTACTGGAGAAAGTTCATTAAAAAATATAAGTCATCCATAAATGCCATACAGTACACCATACATACAAATGATGAAGTTCTCATGGGAATCTTTCACTAATACCACTTCCATGTTTGCTCATTTTTCCCGTGTTCAGTATATCCCTATCTGCTTACCTAGAAATAAAGCTTTACAAAAACCTTTCCCCTACCAAATTAGGGGTGGATTATGATCATTATCTGTTCCATGGCATTTTGAGGACAGCAATGACAAGACAAATTTTAGGAACTTCAGTCCACTGGAGCTGTTTTTGAGGATAGCAATATAGATATTGATATGTACATAATTTCACTTTACAACTGTATGTGATCAAGCTTTTACTCATTCCAGTCATGTACACTCTTGTTTTATGATTATCTGCTCTCCTACAGCTGTATGGAGTCATGGAATTGCCCATTGATGAAAAGAGCAACTACTGTATGTTGTCATTCAACAGGGGTACATTGTCATTCCATAATTGCATGCAGTCATTCAACAACTGTAATCTTTCTTCCATAGCTGTATGAAGTAACACAATTGCTATCGATAGAATGAGTAAGAAATGTATGTTATCATTACAATTTCATTCAACAGTTGTATACAGTCATTCGACAATTGTACGCATTCATTCTACAGCTGTATGCAGTCAATAAAAAGTTTTACACTTTCCTTCCAGTGTTGTATGAAAACATACATTTGCTCTTTGTACGATAGAATTTTTTTCATTAAAAATATTTTAGACCACCAAAGCAATGTCTGCCTGTCCCTGAGACGTTTGAGAGACATATCAGACATCCCAAGGCATCCTGGGGACCACATGTTGTCCCAGGGATATTAGGCTCCAATGAACACCATTGATTTTCCCCAGTACAAGGGACATCCCTGCCATTCCACTGTCCTGGGGATGCCAGTCAGGGGGTAATAACGTGTCTCTATGTAACATAGTAATAATATAGAGTTTCTTCATAATTGCATAATTTTTGTAGCTAAGATAGGGATATTTTCAGTGCCAGAGTTGATAGTTTTGGAGCTGTCCGCAGCTTCTAAAGTTTGTTGTTCCGTTGTTATGGTATATCTTCTGTAAACATCACCTTCTCCCACGCCTTTTTAAACCACTGTGGTGGTTCCTCTTGTCCTTTATGAGACACTTGTCTCAATCAAACTGAATCTTGAATGTTTACTTGCACTTCACTCACAACAAATTTTGGTTTGTGTCTAGTGCATATAACATATGCATACTACTGACAAATCCATTAGGCATCTGAAATAGAAGCGTTCATTGGCCTTTCACATATGTCACCTTTTGTTTAGAAACTATCTCTCCCAGTCAATAACTATCATCCAGTGAGGCAAACTAATCCTTTTTGTTCGTCATGGACTCATGAGCACTATCCTGTTTCAATCAATATATACTTTACTATGACTCTTTGGACACACTTGGTGCCTGATGAAGCTAAGTAGCCGAATTGCTCCCTTCCTGCCATCGACTCCAAGTACGAATCATCTCAAGTCTGAACTGGAATCGAATCACCTGTGGGTACACACGGGGGTCGAAATATTTGCATGTGAATCGTTTCAAACCAAACACATTAGATTCCAAGAGATTCAACTGGTGACATGGCAATTCCAAGGCGATTCCATGTCGATTCTTGATCAGTTTGACTTGGAAAAGAAAAAAACCCTAAAAGTTAGCGGCTGGGTTTTTGTTTTATATGCAGCTGGGTTTTTGTTTTAGATTGTTTTTTAATTTTTTTTCTTTCATGTGGCTGGGTTTCTGTTTTGGCTAGATTGTTTCGTCTTTCACACGGTTGCAGAAAATGATGGCAGACGGTCTTAGCATAACATCTTAGCGCAGACAGCAAACAGCAGACAACTGGACGAGTTTTAGCGAACATTTTCCCAGAGGCTTCAAACATCAAAGGCACAGCATTTCGAACAGCTTCCAACATTTTCAGAGGTAGGCATTATTATTTTATTGTTTAAATTTGTTTTGTTTATAAAAACTTCAAACATAATAATAATTAAAAATTTGTAAGATGTCATTTTGTTCCTAAACCCTAAATTTCAATATTAAACTAATATAAATTCATAATAATATAATTTATTTTATTTATAAAATTTTATTTCCATCTTTGTAATGGTAATAGTATTTCTAATATGGTATGTGTATTAATAATAAATAAATAATTAATTTATTATATATTTTTTAATTTTAGTATAAATTTTAAATAGTAAATATTAATATATTATTTATACATCATATTTAACATCAATAATTTATTAAATAATTAATAAATATTTAAATTTAAACTTTAATTGATAATTTATTTTTAAAGATTTACTCTTTTATCATTATGTATAAATTGCAGGGTGCTATACAAACTTATCATGGCAACTAGTTCTAATTCAATCAAGACTTCTCAAATCACTAGTGACCCAGCTTCACCATTATGGAGGTATGTGCAAATATTAGAGCGTGTTCCAGGTGGAGGGACATGTATTTGGATATGTCCCGGGTGTGGCACACACTATACAAGTTCCTACAACCGAGTGAAAGGGCATTTGTGTGAAATTCCTGGAAAGGGAATCAACTTTTGTCTAGGAAAAAAAGGTGCACCTATATCAGCTTCTCAAGTAGAAGCATATATTAAGGAGCAAGAGGAAGCAGATGCAAGGATTCAAAATAGATTAGGGCATCCATTGAATAAAGGAAAGGGCTCACAGAGGCCACATGGTTCGTCATCTCATGGTGTTTCTCCTGATATTGTGATAGAAAGGCAAAGCCATCCATATTTGAGGAGAAATAAAGATGAGGCTAGTATTCCAAAGAGAGCAAAAGGACCATTGGAGAGGGCATTTAATAATGATGCTAGAGATATTGTTGATGAAGCGATTGCTAGGTGCCTCTATGCAAATGGTTTATCATTCAATGTTGTTCGATCACCCAATTGGCAAGACATGGTAAGAAAAATCAATAAAGCTCCAAAGGGGTACACAAGCCCAGGTTATGAGAAGGTCCGTACCACTTTATTGACAAAGGAGGTCAAACATATTAAAACTTCATTAGCTCTCATTAAGGCCTCAAGGAAAGAAACAGGTGTCTATTATTTCCAATGGGTGGAAGGATGCAAAAAATAGACCCTTAATTAATGTGATTGCAATGTGCCCTAAAGGGGCAATGTTTCTAAAAGTTGTTGATTGTGAGGGCCAAGTGAAGGATGCACAATTTATTGTTGACATTCTTATACAGTGCATTAACAAAGTAGGTCCTCAAAATGTTGTCCAAGTTGTAACGGGCAATGCAAAGAACTGTAGAGCAGCTGGTATGTTAGTTGAGACACAATTCCCCCATATATTATGGATACCTTGTGTCGTACATTCACTCAACCTCATGCTACAAAAGTTGGGTACTAAAATAGCTTGGATTAAAGAAGTGTATGATGAAGCTCAAACCACCACTTCTCACAAGCTATTTTTAGATCATTCTCGCGGCTAGAGCTATTGAAGGTAATTCAAGTTTCAAATAGTCCAATTTTATGTTTTACTTTAGTGATTTATTTCAACAAAATTATATATATACATATTCTTCTTTATTATTAATTATATTTTTTTATTTTCAAATAGGTTGCTGAGACTAGATTCGCATCGAATACAATTGTCTTGAGACGACTTGTTAATGTTCGAGAGGCACTTTTTGGTATGGTCATCAGCCAAGCATGGACCATATGGAGGCAGTCCAGTACTGAGAGGGCAACAAATGTCAAGAAAAGGATTTTGGATGACACTTGGTGGGATCGTGCGGAATACCTTCTTAGTTTCACAAAGCCCATCCTAGGTACGATTCGCTTTACTGACATGGATAAGCCATGCTTGGGGGAGGTTTATGATGAGATAGACTCAATGATTGAGAATATGAGATCCATTATAAATGCAAAAGAGCAAGACCCTGAAGAAACCTTCTTCAAAGAGGTGTAATCAATTTTTGTTGAGCGATGGAACAAAATGACCACCTCACTCCATCTTCTTGCCTTCTCCTTGACTCCCAAATATTATAGTGAATTGATTCTTTCTATGCCAACAAAGGTGCCACCATATCGTGATGTAGAAGTAGGTGAAGGGTTTAGGAAAGTTGTTACTAAACTCTTCACTGATACTGAAATGGAAGATACAGTTACAAGTGAATTTTCTGATTTTGCAGCATCCATTGGTCATAGTCCTGCTGCTCTTTGTGACAAGTATAGGAAGAATTCTCACTCTTGGTGGTACCTCAATGGCCACAAATCACCACACCTCCAACTTCTCGCGATCAAAGTTTTATCACAAGTTTATGAATTTTTATCCACTTTCCAAATCTGGTTGTCATTTAAAAATTACTATTTGTCCTTTGATTTACTTAAATTTTAAAGAGTCTAATGAGATCTGCCTTTGCTTCACTAGGTTGCTAGTTCTTCTTCAGCTGAACGAAATTGGAGTACATACTTCTTCATCCATTCAGTGAAGCGCAATCAGTTGGCATCAAGCAAAGCTGAGGATTTAGTCTATGTGCATTCCAACTTGCACCTTCTTACTCACAAAAATGATGAGTACAAGGAAGGGGCAGCAAAGTTGTGGGATGTAGAACCAGAGCATACTGACTTGGATCTTTTTATTGCTGCACAATCTTTAACAATTGAGGAGTCAAGTAGCCAGCATACTTTTAGTGCAAGTAACAGTGGGGTTCAATCATCTAATGTCAATGTTGATGACAATCTTGATATTGATGATGACCCATATGGTTCTGATTAGTGAACTGATTCCTAGTATTATTTCTATGTTAAACAATGACTATATATCATGAGATTCTAGTTTGATCTTTTTGATATCGAAAACTGAATTTAAATTAGTATGTATTGGTATGTGACATTGTAAACTTAATTTGTTTTTTAGCTGCACATATATATATAAAACAACCTGCCATATACATGATTGGTATGTGACATTTTAAACTTGCTTTGTTTTTCAGATGAACACATACACACAGATATATATATATATTATGGATGTACCCAACCCCCTAAAAAAATTTCTGTTGTACCAGTGTTTCGTTCCCACGTACCCGTACTTGATTCGGCTACTTAGTGATGAAGTAATAAAAGAGTCTAGAACTCCTATTTTCTTTTTCAATGTGTTTGTAACTAGCATCATGTTCCTTCCAACATAATTGTCTTAATGCCTTTCATCCTTTGAACGAGAAATTTCTAGTTCTTTTTCTTGTGATTTTTCTCATCACAACCAAGCTTTTCCAAAATAATAGCAGTTTTTATTGTTAAGGTTTTAGGATCATTGCAAATGTAATAGCACTATCTGATTGTATGTGTTTTCCAAATGCAACAATCTCTTGCATTTATATTGAGAATGAGCCAAGAACAGACATGTCCCTTCATGGGACATGTCTATTCATTATTATGTAATTAATATAATGACAATTATGATTATATATATATATATATATATATATATATATATATATATAATATCTCTTGAGTATTATATTAATTTCTCTAATATTTACATAATATATATATATATATATAATATCTCTTGAGTATTATATTAATTTCTCTAATATTTACATAATATATATATATATATATATATATATATATAAGTATATATATATATATATAAGTATATATATACATCTCATATATACTAAACATATATATACATATCTTCACTAGTATTGACTCATAGTGTTTATCCGACTGAAGCTACAAAACATCAACACTCCCTCTTAGCCAGGGAAGATAAACACAGGAATAAATATTACCTCAACGTAATATAGCAATAGATCAGAAGATTTCCATCATTTGATATCACATTTGATATCTTGAGTATTGGCCTATCAGAATGTCAACACATGACATTCACCAAATACTCTGAGTATTGGCCTATCAGAACATCAACATATGATATTCATCAAGTACTCAATAAGGTACTGGCCTGTAGAATATCAACACATGATATTCACCAGATACTTATCATATATCTATACAAACAACTCATAAACTGTCAATTTAATGACATCTAACACTTAGTTGTTAATTTAATCCATCGTGATCGGTTTCAACATTATAAATAATGTATATCATGATTTAAGTTATTGTAAGATCGTCACCTTCCAATAACTTCTGCAAATACAAGTGATAATCATTTGGAAGTTGTCACTTCCTCATGATTTACACAGGGCCCAAAAGGCATTCATGATTCCTAGTCCTCTAACTATTATAGATTCTTGATCACTGGAGAATCCATATCAGTATGGACTACTCCCTTTGAATCAATACGAACAAGATTATCAAAAGTTGATTTAACCATATCCTCTATCTACTCCCTCTGAAGCTCAAGTTCTTGTATCAACCTCTTGTCTTGTTTTGAAATGTCAAACTCCCTCTGCATCTGGTCTCAATCATCAATTTGTTTGCAAGCATTAAGATCTTTCTCCCTTGAATGCAATTTTTTTGTGCTTCCGTCTTGAAGGTATGTCAAAGAGAGAGTACAAATAGCTCACTAAACTATCTCGACCGAAAATACCAATGATAGAAGCATACAAGATTTTACTAACCAATAGTATAGCATGACTTACAAACTTAAAAAATTATGTGCATTAATAAAACATGGAATACTTATCTTTTATAAATTTCAAGTATTTCATTCTCCAAGGTGAGCCCATATAGAAAATATCATGCAAATTCATAGAATGATGTCGCCGTTCTCAAACATTACCAAAATTCTTCACATGACCTATGTTGAATATCCAAAGGTTCTATACGCTATGACAACCTTCAATCTTATCAAATCTCCCTTCAAGCGGTTAGGCTTTTAAAAAAGGAACCTCACTCTTTTACAAATTTCGCATAGACCCATACATAGTCGGTCATAACTTTTGAACTCGACACTTTCTCGTCAATCGCTCCGGTGAGATTCTTCTAAATTTGTTTGTCACCAACATATCCAAAATTCAGCACAATCCAACGGTGTATTTGTGAGATATGGTCCTCGTATTGAGACTGTATTTTCTAAGACAGTCACACATTCACCATCAACAACCTACTCTCTTACATTTGCAACTTGGCTCTGATACCATGGTAAGGTTTTAGGATAGTTGCAAATGTAATAGCACTATCTGATTGTATGTGTTTTCCAAATGCAACAATCTCTTGCATTTATATTGAGAATGAGCTAAGAAGAGACATGTCCCTTCATGGGACATGTCTATTCATTATTATGTAATTAATATAATGACAATTATGATTATATATATATATATATATATATATATATATATCTCTTGAGTAATATATTAATTTCTCTAATATTTACATATATATATATATATATATATATATATATATATATCTTCACTAGTATTGACTCGTAGTGTTTATCCGACTGAAGCTACAAAACATCAACATTTATATTACCTATGCCAAATTTATCATACTTGAAATTGTTTTCCCTTTGCTAGCTAATTTGCTTCCCTTGTACTTGTTATGTAAAACTTTACCTTTCTTTGCTGTTGTGCTTTGCTATAGAAGCATATTCATATGGCTTATTCTTTGCTCCTATATCAAGTGCAATCATTGTAAATTATCCTTGCTTGTAATGCTTGCCAATATCACGATGGTTTTGAACTACTATATGTATGCATATATTCTATGCCCATCAATAACTATTATACATGTGTACATGAAAGTATAGCATTTCACCTAAATCATAGTAAAACTTTCCTAGCCTAGATCAATTTAGAAAGAACTTGCTATATATTATTATATGGTATTATTGTTATAAGTCTTAAACATGGAATATATATTTATGATTAATCAATAGAATATTCATGGAAGATTTAGGAAATGCAAAGGTGCAAATGACAGTTCAATGGGGACCTATGACAAGATCAGTTGGGCAATATGATCTGTACCACTTGTTCTTCATGCAATGTGCACTATGCATAGTTGTCATCATAGCACTCACCCATTAAGCATGCTTAAATTAGAACTCGCAACAATGATATTTTTTTGCCACTTTGTTAGGTGATTATCAGTGGGATCAAGTTCATAGAAACATAAATTGCAAAGTAATACTTCTAAGTCTAAAGATCACAACTCATCTCAAGGCTATAATTACAAGGTTTAAATTTAGTTGTGTACTAGTTTGGTGGATGTTAGGTTATCAGATGAGAAATTACCTTTTTTGATAGAAGATGTTTGTATGTAGTTTTGGCCTTCAATTGATGACTATCTCCTGATTTTACTTGTACAAAAGAGTCGCTTGAATTTGTACGTAGAGATAAATTACAGATTTTCTCCAAAAACATACTTAAGTGGCATTAGATCTTTGGCTTGGCTGTGTAATGAGGCACCATACAGCTACCAAGTAAAGTTTCCTGATCATGTGATTTCCTTCATAGGAACATCCTATTACTATTCTTTCTACCATAGAAGTCAAAATCTTTCTCAGGCATGCATTGGCAAACCAAAAGATTAAAATTTTTTTCACTTAATCAGAATTTGTTTGGGAAAGAATCAAGAAAAAAGAAGGTTAGGTTAGGAAAAACTCACTGCAGAAATTAGCAAAAACCAGAAACCCTAAAAATTTTGTCCATATATTGAGAAAATAGGGTTGGGCTTAGGAAAAAAAAACATGGCAGAAATTAGAAAAAAACCCAGAAACCCTAGTTTTGTAAACCAAGAAATTGTCATTCTTTCAGGAAAAACTCATGGTTTTCCTCAATAACATTGCTATAAAACTGGTCAAAAATCAAGTTGACCAGCTAAATCAATGTCATGATTTTTCTTAAAATAAAATTGGCAGGGTAGGCAAGTGCTGATGAACTGGGGAAAAACAGCAATTTCAACTACTATGGAACTCTACATAAATGAAGAAAGGAAATTTACAAATGAGAAAGAGGGTATGGGTTGCAAAACAGATGAAAGGTCCATGAGATACTCTGTATGATGGAATTAAAAAGAATTACATGCAACAAGACCAAGAACAATATAGAGACTTAAAACACCAAGAGACTCCAACTAAAAAGAAATTAAAGATCAATAAAGCCAAGTGGAAAATTTTGAGAGATAGAGATAGAAAAGCAAATGGGCAATAAGGATAGATGGTTGATAGTTTGTTAGCACATATCATTAGAGCATTATAAGACGTTGATGAATAGAACACAGGGAAGTAGAAAAGAACAACAGCAACATGCTAGAATATGATGGATCATTTTGTTTTTGTGCTCTCAATGGTTTAAAATAAACATTGTTACAGTGGGCATACACTGAGGAACAACATGGAAGGATAGCTTAAATGGTATGGAAATAACAAAATGAGAGGATATTCAAGATTAGAATATGCAAAAATATTTAGCTTAAAGTGAGATTGAATAACAACCAAAACCACGACGATAAGCACAAGTTTGAAGATCAAAATATTCAGGAAATTTGTATCTCTTGTGTCACTGCATTATAGACTGGAGGCACTGAAACTGTTCTGAATGAAAATTGAGAATTCATTCAACAGCTTACATCATGTCATACGACATCAATAACAAATATTATTTAATATTTCAGGGATGATTTGCATAGTTGGATTGCTTTGCATTGTTGTCCATTCTAATTTTAATAGCCAATAAATGATATCATCACTTCTTTTATTCCATTATTTTAACTACTTTCTACTATAGACCATCTATTATAGCATTAGATTATAAGTTATAAAAAAGCAACTCGTACAATAAAATGAACCATACAAAGCATCAAGGTCCAGTTGAAAATAGTTCCCAAATATGACTCAGCACTATGTTTCATGAAGTGTATGACCACAAAAAGGGCAGATTCGCATATAATGTGATTTTTAGAATTTAACTGATAAAATAAAGAAAAAAAAATAGAGTTTAGTGCCTTTTGTTCAATGTCTTGAAAGGTTCTTCTTGTTAACGCCTGATTATTGTAGTGTACCTAATTATTGATGGAAATCACAACTTAGCTACTTGCCAAGACATGCAAATATAGTCGACATATAATTCATACAAAATTCAAGAAGTTTTAAAGTTTGGTATGACATAAACAAGGTGGGGGTTTAATCACTTAGCAATTCAGTTTAAAATATCTCCTTTGAGGAAACATTGTCTTCATCTCTCAAGAAGAATTTGCTGCAATACTATTGCCCACGCCCCAAGATAGTAGAGAGCTATGTAAAATTAGCATCTTCTCCTCATAATATCTAATGCTTTGGATATTGTTAGGAAATCAGATCTTGGGAATATAATTTATTGTTTTATATTTACTAATAAATGACTGTTCTGATATATAAATAGACTGTGATGCTTTTTATATTTATACTGATTATATTATATGCTGTGACTGCAGGTGATAACAGCAATGAACTCCTTTTATTAATTGTGTTATCCATGCGATCACAGCATACATATATATATGCTGACGATCGGATGACAGCAAACATTGTGTCCCTTCACAAATGAAAGGGCACGTCCCATGGTCCCTGCTTACATTAGTGTAGTCGGCTGTCTCAATGTTCATTCATTCATTCGACTTAATAGTCGATGCTAATACTTATGATAGATATCGAACATAGTTCGATCAATATTAATGTAATATCATAATATTGTATTATGATATTATCATTATTATATTATAAATATAATAATGATAATATGATAATAACAATATAAATTACAACTCTTTATTAACAATGTATAGAATAGTATAATATATATATATATATATATATATATATATATATATATATATGTATGTATGTATGTATACGAATGAAGCTATATCTTAACACTCCCTCTTAGCGAGTGAGTATTAAATATCAAAAGTCTATCATGACATCCGCCAATTCGGGACGCACAAGTTAATGTAGTCTCGTCATGAAAATAGACTTGAATATCATGATCTCCGCACATTTGGGACACACAATGAAGTAGTCTATCATGATATGGTTTCGTTATTACACATCCAATAATAACAAGAGTCAAGATCTCCGCACAATCGGGACACACAATTAAGTAGTCTATCTTGACACTTTGGTTAACCATTTACAAGATCGTCACCTTGAAATGTTAACCCACACACAAATGATCATTTACACAATATTGCAATATACACATTTTTTAACATTTATTCATGAATAAAAAACTTATAAATAAGAGGGGTTTAAACCATACATCAAACCTTGATCATGCCAAGTTTATTTCTAAAGTATTCTATCTTCAGCTTTGTCAGTGGCTTAGTGAAAATATCAGCATTCTGTTCTTCAATGCTAATGTACTCTAGCCTTATGATATTTCTCTCTACCATATCTCTTATGTAATGATATAGAATCTCAATATGTTTGGACCTGTTATGAAAAACTAGATTAACAGATAACTTGATACAACTTTGATTGTCACAATGAATCACAGTTGGATCTAGAGGTTTTTCAAACAATCCAAATAATAGCTTTCTTAACCATACTGCTTCACGTGCTCCCATGGATGCTGCCATATATTCAGCTTCAGTGGAGCTTAATGCTACTGCTGACTGTTTTCGACTGAACCAAGAAATCATAGCCGAACCAAGACTGAAACAACACCCTGTAGTGCTTTTTCGATCGGTAGTACTTCCAGCCCAATCAGAATCAGAATACCCTTGAAGATTGATTTCTACCTTTTCATACTTTAGCCCAAATCCAATAGAGCCTCGTAGATATCTCAAGATATGCTTAGCTGCCATTAAGTGTATTTCCTTGGGCTCACACATAAAGTGACTCACAACATTGGTTGCATAACAGATGTCAGGTCTAGTGTTCACCAAGTGCATAAGAGAGCCAACAATTTCTCTATACAATGTAGGATCAGAGGGTTCAGACTCTTCTGCTTCAACTTTGAGTTTGTGCAGATTTGTTTCCATAGGTGTGGATAAAGGCTTACATTCCATCATTCCAAACCTGGTTAGAATATCAATAGTGTATTTTTGTTGATTTAGCAAAATATAGCCTTCCTTTTGAAACACTTCCAACCCTAAGAAATAATGTAAGAGTCCTAGATCTTTCATGTCAAATTCAGCAGTGAGTTCTTGCTTACATTTTGCAATAAGATGATCTTCTCCTGTTATTAAAAGATCATCTACATAAAGAACTAAAATAACCATGTTGTCATTTGTTATCTTAAAGTAAATGTTAGGATCTGCATCATTTTTAGAGTATCCTAATTTTGAAAGATAGCTGTTTATCCTTTCATACCAAGCTCTGGGAGCTTGTTTCAACCCATATAGTGCTTTCTTGAGTTTGCAAACATATTTTGATGCATCATGTATAATGAACCCTTCTGGCTGCTCTAAATATACTTCTTCAATGGTGCCATTTAGGAATGTCGTTTTCACATCCATCTGGTGTATCTGCCACCCTTTAGATGCTGCCATAGCAATAATGGTTCTGACTGATGTATACCAAGCTACAGGGGCAAATGTTTCTTCATAATCAATACCTGTTTTCTGTGAAAATCCTCTACAAACAAACCGAGCTTTATGCTTCTCAATACTTCCATCAGGAGCATATTTAGTTTTGAATAGCCATCTAGAAGAGACAACGGTTTTATTTTTAGGTCTAGGTACTATGTCCCAGACATCATTCTTTATTATAGATTGATATTCTTCAATCATTGCCTCTCCATGCTTGATTAGATAATGTCTCCTTTGGATTTGATGGTTCTGATTTATTGATTTCTGTTATAAGAGCTGCATAACATTTTTGAGTTCTTGTCCTTTTACTCTCATGAGATATTTCATTAAGTTCTACATTATTTTCTTTAATTATTTGCCTTGCCCATAATGGCCTTTTCTTACCATTGATTACATTAGTTCTCTCATTTTCAATGACAGGAGATTCAGGTTCTTCTATATCCTCCCTCTCAATTTCAGCAGTGAGATCTTCTTCTATCTCCAGGATGTTATCTTCTTCAAGGTTTTTAAATGTGTTATTTTCAACAAATTTTACATCTCTACTCATCTCAACAGATTTTTGTCCTGGAATATAGATTCGATACCCTTTTGTGTTTTCACTATAACCAACAAGTATGCCTCTTTTACCTGATGGTTCTAGTTTAGTCCTCTTCTTTTTAGGTACATGAATGTATACGAGACATCCAAATATCCTAAGATGACTTAGGTCTGGTTTGATCCCTGTAAATGCTTCTTCTGGTGTTATGTTTTCTAATATGGAGTGTGGACACCGATTTTGAATATATACTATTGTATTTGAAGCTTCCGCCCAAAAAGAAGTATGAAGGTTTTGATCGAGCATCATGGCTTTTGCTGCTTCGATTATGGATCTATTCTTCCTTTCTGCTACTCCGTTCTGTTGAGGATTATACGGTACAGTATACTCCCTCTTAATCCCAACAGAATTACAAAATTCTTTAAATGTGTCAGATTTGTATTCACCTCCATTATCTGATCTTAATACTTTTATTCTTTTATCTGTTTGATTTTCTACTAATGCTTTAAATTCTTTGAATTTAGATAGTACCTCACTTGATTCTTTAACCTTAAGAAAGTATATCCAAGTTTTCCAAGAATAGTCATCAACAAAAATAATATGGTATAGTGATCCTTAGATGTCCCAACCTCTTATGCCATAATTCATTGTGATTTGCGATTTCATGAGTTAGTGCAAATTTCTAATCATTACATATTTTATAAAGACTACCATCTCTTGTCCCTATGATTGTAGCATTCTTCATATTTGAATTCTTAGGCCATAATAGAACTTTGTCTTCATTAAAGGTGACCCGAAATCCTTGGTCTGCTAGTCCTGATATAGAGACTAAGTTTCTTTTGATTCCAGGTACAAATAGAACATCTTTTAGTTGTAGAGATACTCCATTCTTTATCTTTATGGTACAGGTCCCTATTCCTTTCACTGGGTAGGTGGAGTTATCCCCAATAGTCACTTCTTCGGTTGAATAATTTTCAAGTGTCTCAAACTGATTTTTGAATCCGGTTATATGTCTTGATGCACCACTATCAATTATCCAAGTTCTATTATTGGAATTTAGTTCACTTGAGAGAGCTGTAAAGAAGAGTGGAATTTCTTTTGCTTCAGCTACGGTGGGTTGAGTCTTTTGCCTTTCAGGACAATGTCGATGAGTGTGCCCATATTTATTACATTTGTAACATTGGATTTTAGAAAAATCTCTTTTGAATCCCCTCTTTCTTTTAAAAAATTTTCTCTTTTTGTTGTGGGACTTTGTGTTGAGTGCTTGTGTTTCTCCCTCTTTCTTTAGACCTATTCCTCTGGTAATAAGTCTTGATTCTTCCTGAGTACAGTCGTTCTTAAGTTGATCAAATTTTGGTAGAGGTGGACATGTGCTTATGCATTGAATAAAATTCTCCCAGGATGTTGGTAATCCCCTTAGTGCTATTAGAGATAATTCCATGTCTTCTATAGTGTTACCAATGGAGAATAGTTGATCTCGTATTTCAGCAATTCTCAGGAAATAAGATGTAACTGTTTCACCTTTATTCATTTTTATGGTCAATAGTTGTTCCTTCAAGGTTAATATTCGACTTGTATTGTTTATCTCATACGTTTCTTGAATTTTCTTAAAAACCTCATATGCTGTTGCTAATCTTGCTATGCTTGGGAGAATAGAATCTTTAACTGAATCAACAATTAATTTCTTAGCTTTATTGTTCCTCCTTTTCCAAGTCGTTTTCTCTGTTTCGTCTGTGGGCATTTCTTTTTCTGTTTCTATGAAAGATTCTAATTCCAGTTCTTGTAAAAGCGTGGTGATTCTAATTTTCCATGATAGAAAATTTGATGCTCCTTCCAATCTATCCTCCATCCTAATTCCGGTGGTCATTTTGATAATTTGTGATGACTCTTCTCCTTTAAATAATATTTTTGTTTTGTATTCCTATCAAATAATAATTCAGAATTAATTCCCTTTAACTTGGCTCTGATACCATGTTAGGAAATCAGATCTTGGGAATATAATTTATTGTTTTATATTTACTAATAAATGACTGTTCTGATATATAAATAGACTGTGATGCTTTTTATATTTATACTGATTATATTATATGCTGTGACTGCAGGTGATAACAGCAATGAACTCCTTTTATTGATTGTGTTATCCATGCGATCACAGCATACATATATATATGCTGACGATCGGATGACAGCAAACATTGTGTCCCTTCACAAATGAAAGGGCACGTCCCATGGTCGCTGCTTACATTAGTGTAGTCGGCTGTCTCAATGTTCATTCATTCATTCGACTTAATAGTCGATGCTAATACTTATGATAGATATCGAACATAGTTCGATCAATATTAATGTAATATCATAATATTGTATTATGATATTATCATTATTATATTATAAATATAATAATGATAATATGATAATAACAATATAAATTACAACTCTTTATTAACAATGTATAGAATAGTATAATATATATATATATATATATATATATATATATATATATATATATATACACGAATGAAGCTATATCTTAACAGATATCACTAGAGTCACTAATTATTAAAAATAAAAGAAGCTTGAAGATCTAATTGTGATTTTGTAGAAGTAAATCCCATGCTTTTTCTCTAAAAATGCATAAAGAGGACTACACTATCTAAGTGTTCCTGTTTATTATATAATAACCTTATGCACAAGCGTGTGAATCGCTGCCTCATTTGTTCAAGAAACGAAGTGATTCCATAGTGTCAAAATAGCAGAACTAATTAAGTATAATAACTTACAAGCAAAGACGCATGTAAGTATATTTCACTGGACGCTGGCCTTGTGATCTGCAGTCCTGCATCTTTCTGATCTTCAACATATAAAAATGATATCACCAATGACTACACCTAAAAAATTATTCAACCAGTAAGTTTGCATAGAGATAACAGTTTAAGTTTCTCCCTAATGTGCAAATTAATTCAACTTGCAATAACACCGTAATTAACTTCTTCTCCCAACTTTCTTTCGAAATTTTACATGCAATAGGATACAAAATTGGCGTCAGAAGAAAAAACATGAAACATTAAAAAATAGATACCTTATGAATCATATAAGGCAATAACTAAAAACATCGAAACCGTCTGTCAACTTACTAACCAATATGATGTTCAAATGAGACAGATTCCTAGATATTTGATCATCTGATAGAAGTTTTGTGAGATGTCATGATTGCTTTAACATATGACTTTTTTCTGATGATTAGAGGCCTTTCCATTAATTAAAAAGTACAAGTACACTATTCACAAAAAAGAGGTCAGGGATACAAGATCACCCCGCAGAAGTCACAAGATCACCCCACAAGAGTCACACGGCAACAGCCGGATACATCAACTATTCATAAAAATTTAAAAAAAAACAGCCTCAATATAGGCATGGACCTCAATATAGCTTCTTTCACAATATACACAGGAAGAGCTGGACATGCATCTATGCCCAGTGTTAGATTTTTGTTATTAGCAATGAATGAAAATTATCTGTTTGTTCATGCTATTGTATGCTGAACAAATTTGTTTCACCTCTCTATCATGAAACATTCAACATAAAATTATTTATATCTGACAGTTATCCTGGTATAAAACTTAATCTAGCCCAGGGATAAATAGATCGGTAGAAACAGAGCAGATGGCCCAGATGCAATGATTCATGATTGGGGTAAACTGGCAATGATAATCAATGAGGACTAAGAACTTATGCCAACTACTCGAAAACCAAAGTAACATTAATTGTGTGTAATGGTCTTTAAGCAATACGAATTAACAATTTGAGAGCAAAAATGTAAAAAAAAAAAAAAAAAACAGGCAACGGTGAAATTATGCTCTTAGACGATTTAAAACATGCCGAATGAGAATCTCGAATGATAATGGCTTGGAGAATTGTTTCAGGAAAAAAACCGATTGGGATAAGGAGTACGAAAAACAAGAGAGATGAGCCAAGAAATTCCAGACACCCTTTTTACTGCAGTAAGACCTAAGCTCTCTACATGATGAAATTTGTCATGACATTAAAGCCTTACAATTTATAATCAACGTAAAAAACTAGTTATTGATCAAATTCCCAGGCTGAATAAACTCTAAACCTTCGTGGATGGGCTTGAAAAAACTGTGGAAAGGAATTAAATTGAATAGGGCTAAACCCCCAACTAATTATATAGTGATCAAGATGTCTTACAAAAATTTCGCTCAAATTCGCTGCTCGGCATATTCATGTCAAAATCCGTATTAGATTGTGATCGAGAAAAGCTCTTTCTTCGAGGGTTGAAATTCAAATTAGAAGTACTTTTCCAACTGAAATCAGGCACATAGGGTTTGAATTGGCTCGAGTGTTATTTAGGTATTTAAACGCTTGACTAGCCCCGTCAGGCCTCTTGAGCACTCCCAACTTAAATGATAACAATTTAAGAAAAATATTTTTCAACTAGGGGAAAAGACCCGATTAATGACAGGGTCTGATAACTGTTTTGTCAAAAATATTCCAAAAACCTACTTTTTGATTGTCATCTCCTACAAAATTAAAAAGCCAAAAAATAATAGCTTGCACATTTAATAATTGTTCATCATAATACTATTAAGTAAATACTACAAGTGCATGGTTATTGGTACAATTATGTTTTTATTACACATCAAATTGCATCAAAAAGGTTACATTGAAATTTAAAAAAATGGATGCATACATTTACAAAGTCAATAGATTGGTCCAAAAATAAGAATATAATAAATTAATGTGCATTTCATATTCAATTTATGCACATACATGCACAGCGATTGGTGCATTCCACATTTAGTCAACTGCATACATGCACAGCTATTGGTGCATAATAACTTTTCATAACACTCTCATCTACACACTCACTCAAAAAGGTATGACATCTTCAAGCATTTAATCCAACTACAATTTGTACATGCATGAAGAGCTAATGGTGTAAGGCTAACCAATTGAGATAAAATAAACAATGCAAACACAAAATAAACAACACCAAAAATATTACAAATTTGAATTCATGAAGCCATCGTATGAACTAAAAAATTAATGCAATTGCTTGTGCATGAATTGACTGATTCTTTCCCACCACAATTTGAATTTCAAATTGACCAGTCACTTCTTCAATGACCAAATTCCTATAAGAAGGATATGGTGCCACTAAAATCCATTGAAAATTCCTTGTCTAATTACTGGTGGTTTATTCTCTACAATCTACATATTCTCTGCTCTTGTTCAGGTTAGTAGGCTATCTCATTTATTTCTTGTTTATTCCTCTCTTTTTTATGCTTACTGTCTATTTTTATTACAAATTTACTGCTTACTGTAGGTTCAAATATATTGCAAAATTAAGTCAACATAGTCCAACCTTAGTTTTGTAATGTGTTCAATGAATAAATGTACTGCTCACTATAGTTACATGTCTTTAAATTATAAGTTATTTTTAATGCATGCAAGCTTAATAGTCTCATGTTTCAAAGTGTTGACTTAGTTTTGTAATGTTCTCAATGAATACATTACAAAACTAACTCAGCATAGTACACAATTAATTTTGTAATGTATTCAATGAAAAAATGTACTTGTCACTACAGTTTTAAAGTTATTTTTAATGCATGGAAGCTTCATAGTCTCCGATTTCAGTGTTGAGTTAGTTTTGTAATGTACTCAATGAATACACATCTATTTACTATTTAATTTTATAATGTACTCAATGAATACATTACAAAACTAACACGAGTTTTATAATGTACTCAATGAATTTTATAATGTGGTAATTAGTTTTGTAAAGTACTCAATGGATATATTACAAAAGTAACACGGCATAATTCTTAGATTTGTAATTTAGTCAATGAATAACTGAACTGGTCACTATACTTACATGTCTTTTATTTATAAAAAAAAAGTTAATGCATGGAAGCTTTGTCATCTCAGGTTTCACAATGCTGACTTAGTTTTGTAATGTATTCAATGAATACATTACAAAACTATCTAAGCATATTGCCAACTTAGTTTTGTAATTGTTTGGGTGAAAAATGGTGTAAATGAATTTAGTAATGTAAACTATGTGAGATGTGTTCATTAATTAACCATTTCCACACTAACATTTAAAATACAAGAGAAAGAGGGGCTTCCAGGTGTAACTCTCAATATAACTTAAATTAGATTAGCAAAAACTCAAGAAGATGAGGGGATACTAATGCTAAACCCAAATTATACTAAGGAAGTACACAAGCAAGTCCTTTTTCATGCAATGTAAAATTTGATTAAGGTTGTATAAATGCACTTGTAATATTGAACTAATTGATTTAGTAAGATAAGCAATAGAGATTTAGGTGCTAAATGTAAGTAATTAGCCCAATCAAGATGTGAAAACAGATCTAAACTAAGATATGAAATAGATAATGAAATACTCACCTTGAAGTATGAAGAGGAATAATTTTTTTTTGCTTTGAAAATTGTTGTAGAACTGGACCTGTAGCTGAATTTCTGACTACAGATCTGCGATCATAGCTGAAAACCCAAAAAATGTTGAAAATCTTAGGTTGTCGAGAATAGGTTGACCATGTCACCGTGTTTCAAAACAGGTTGACCAAGTCACCATGTTCCCTAGGCACTTTACTAAAGTTGGCCTAGATTTTTCTGGTAGATCTTTGCCTACAACTTCCAAATATGTACCTGCAATTCCAAGATCCTACCCTTACACACATAAAACTAGGTTTTGTGGTTGGGGTGGATAAGGGCTTGTCTTGGTCAAGCCCTAGATTGAGGAATCAACCTTGAATTGAAATGTAAATGTGTAAATGAAACAAGACAAATATAAATATTCACCTTGCTTAAAGAAACTCTTGTCAATAAGAATTTTATTGTGTTTGTATGTTGATCTTGAACTTGCAATGTAGGAAATAACCACAAATGTTATGGATCTACCATAATCACTTCATGGAGTCATGGATGTAAGTGTGCATCAAATGAAGATGATGATAAATGCCTCACTATAGATCTCCTCTCTTGATGGCCAACAATATGCTACATCTTGAAGAGGAAAAATGTCTACAAAGGATCTTTGGATCTTTTGAAGACTTGAATGCTTGAGTTCTTGAATGCTTGAATGTGAGATCACTATCATGAATTGTCCTCCTCCAAAATGAGGTGTCTAGGCTTCTTTTTATACTAGTTTTTGGATGAGAAAACAAAGTAAGCCAATGGGGTCACCAAATTTTGCAAATTGAATCCCCGAGACAACACCGAGCTTGAGGCTCACAACCCCTAGGGAATAGGTCGACCTTGTTGACCTATTCCTAGGGTGGCCCATAGAGAGCCAACTCTGAGGTCTCAAAAATTGCATAGATGAAAGTGGGAAAAATAGGGTTGAACAAGAGAAAAAAGGAACTGAGCACGAAGCCATCCATGGTCCAAAAGTTGATAAAGGATGGGAGCTAAAAGGTCTTAAATGAGGATTGCCTCCACTTTAAGACGATACATTTAGCCCCCACTTTAACAAGAGTATGAGTTGTCTCAAACTCATGGTAAAGTAGATCGAAAAGTAAGAGCTAATCTTATCATGGCTAAGGAAATAAAGAAATCATTAAGCCCTCAAGAGACTTGAGTCTTCATCACATCAAAAGACAAAAACTAAGAGAGATGTCACTAACAAGAAAGTGTAGCCAACTTTCCCAATAAGATTTGTATTCCTTATTGTGAACTACACAAAATAAAAGAAAAAGAAAATAAAAGGGGGGGTGCAATAAAAGATGGCATTGAATGGTCTAGCAAGTGTGTGTGGCATGCTATTCAACCCATCAAAGATGAATTGAATGGTTTAGCAAGTGTGTGTGGCATGCTAGTCAACTCATCAAAGGATTCAACTTCAAGGGAACTCCATGTCCCAAAAAGAAGAATTGAAAGATGACCTAGGCATAAGGATGTGTGTGTCCTTAAGGGATCAAAAGGAAATCAGACTTATAAGACTATCAATAATCCCAAGAAGGATAAAAAACAAGGATCGGGCCTCCTAGATTATTAAATAATCCAAAGAGAGATTCAAAAGAGAAAAGAGCCCCCATGATATGTCAATAGTTCAATATAGGAGACCAAATTGTCAATGTGTGTGTGTGCAAAAAGTGAGTGGAGTGTATGTCCCCCACATTAAAGCAATTGCAAATGTCTCAACAAGAGCAATGACTTTAACAGAAGCATACATGCATCAACGAAGAACGTTTCCACTATGAAATTCCCCAAGGAGAGAACATTCCAAGGGAGATGAACACATAACAAAAGAGAGAACATGAAGGGATCCACTAACTTTGGGGTCAGTATGATCATATGATAATATATATTATTATATCAAGTATAAAATGTCACCATTCCCCAAAGGAAGTAGAACTACAACACAATGGAGGAAAAATAGATAAGATATATGAAGAAGAGTCTTTTTAGGTTGGCAATACAAAGACCAAAAATAATCGGTGTTACTATGTCACAAGAATTCAAGTAGACTACACAAGGGCACATTTATAAACAATAGCACATATACAACACAACATGTAACAACAAAATAGAAGGAAAGAGATACAAATAGAACAATCACACAACATGTTCGACTACTTTATCATCTTGTGCCAATGGAGCAGTCAAGAATCGTCTAAATCAATCTAAACAAAATATATAACAAAAAGAAAAATGAGTGAAAGCACAATAAGTTGTCACCCTTTTACAAAGGAATTAAAAGCTAACAATACCAAAACTATAAAACTTCAAGGGCATAAAAGTCACATTTCTGTTGAGAATTTGAAGATGATGTAAACTAATGAAATATGTGAAATAGAATGATTATTATACCTATAATTTTTTTATAAAAAAATTGAACAAAAATTAATACGTTTTTTAATTTTTTTAGGTCTATTTTTTATTTCTTGAAAAATACTGCAAATTAGGGAGTTTACTTCCCACCAAATCATTATAAGTAAAACATTATTTTTTCCTCCAATTTCAGAATATGTTTTAGATGACATGTATAGCTAGTGCAGAAAAGAAAAAAGAAGTGTTTTTGATTTATAGTTTGCCCGTTATAAGTATTCAAAGTCGAACTTACCTAAAATCAACAGTTTTTGTCCCCCGCCACTTTTCCCCTATCAAAATTATACCAAAAACCAAATAAATTACATATTTTTTAAGAAGACTTTCTTCTCTAGTGTTGTATATGATTTTTAAAAATTTCTGAATTGATTTAGCATTTTTTATATTTTCCTGAATCAACGACTTCTCAAAGCTTAATATACCTACATGTAGTTTTTAACGAATTTGTTCAATGTTTTGTAGTTGAAACAATATAAAATTTATATGTATAGAATTGTATTTCTGAGATATAGAAAAGGGTACTTTTAGTTTTTTTACATTTTCTATTTTGAGCAGAGAACAGAACAACAAAAGTGTAAACTTTTAGTTTTTTTTTTGTTTTTAGAGGTTTGGCAGCCAACATGGCATGCCACCTAGGCAAACTCGGTCGATTATAACTCAGTCAAGTAGTCTTAGGGGTCAGCCCCCCATGATTGGTCACGTGGGTGACCCATCCTTTCAAATAGAAGGGTATATATATAAGTTATTTATTTTAAATAAAATATAACAATTGCGAATTTCATTCCTTATTTTAGAATATAAGGATTTTTTGAAGGTAGGAGGCATTTTTCGAGGAAGCTACAAAGGCATTTTGTTTTCAGAGGAGTGTGAAGGCAAGTTTTTTAGTCAAGAAAGATTAAAGCAAAAAAATAATTATTGCTTCTATTTGAGCAATGGGAAATAAAAGGACTAGAACAAGGAAATATGATCATAAAAGGGATGACCAAATGAAAGGTCATATGAAACTTATTGAAGAGCAACTGGTGAACGTTGAAGAATAACCTATCAATGTTGAAGAAGGTGCAACTCAACTAGGGGAGGATATTGGTAGCAATCGAGGTATGCATATTTATTCTACAATGCAAAATTTGATGGAGATGAATGAGGAATCACTTATTAGTCAAATTGCACTAGAGCACCTGGTACCTAAAAGAACTATTAAATTGTATCTCAAAAACATGTGGAAGGAATATTTTGAGGATAAATCTTTGGTGGGAAAAGCACAATTACTTGCAAAGTTATTCAGGAAAAGAGAAATGACTCCAATTTTGGAGTTGTTGGGTGTTGATAATAGGAAAATTGTAGGAGGTCAAGTAAAAGAAACAATAATTTAAAATTTACAACATGCATTGAACATTGTTAACATGACAAATGGAGGATCTGATTCAAATTATTTTAGAAGAGTGTTGATGACTATGATTTCCAATAAGAGATTGACACATAGAAATCAAGTTCGAGCAATTTTTTATTTACTCAAGGTATCACGAAGAACTATTTAGACATATATTAAGAAGATAAATATGTTGGATATGGACATTGAAAAGAATTGGGTACAGATTTGTAGAGTTCCTCAAAAAGAGAGAATTTTTGAAGATGTAAGAAGACGGGTCATTTAATTTTGGACCAACCACTCTTGTGTTTCTTCCAATAGAAGGGGCACTATACAGATAAAAGATGAAAAGACCGATATGAGGATTTCACATCCAAAACATTTTGTCGATACTACACAAAGTGAATTGTTTGAAGCATTCAAACAAGAATTTTCAGATGTGAAAATAGGTCAGAGAATGTTAGAGATGTTGTGCCATTGCTTCATATGCATAAATAAGGTTTGTGAAACATGTTGTTGTTGAAATCATGTTGAGTTTCACTTATACTTACAATCATATAAAAAGATTATGGAAGTACTTAATCTTGATATGGTTCCTGGAAGTACAACAAAATTTGTGAAGTCCATTTTATGTGATAAATCAGAAGACTTCGATGGATTCAATGTCTAGTGTATAAAAATGAATGCAATGATTGTGAAAATTTACAGAAATTTCCTTTACAATTTGATAATATTGATATTACAACACCAGTCCAGTGGAAGAGATTTGAATAAGAGAGATACCAAATGAAGACATGACAAGAATTAAAAAAAATTGCATTGAAGGAGAGTGAATTACCATACCTTCAATTCATGGATAGATTTCGATCTATGATTTATCCACATATCCAACATTATCATGGTGCACAATGGCAAGCTAAACAATTTCATGATTCCAAAAATTATTTCCCACCTGGTTGTATTCTTTCAGTTGTAGATTTTGTGAAGAACTATACATTTTCCCCTTAATCAGAGCTCCAGAGTCAATATTATCATTCTAAGAAAGTTGCAATATTTGTGCATGTGACCTATAGACATGCACAATTTAATTTGGATGAGATAGAGAGTATAAATCAAATTAAACTCATTGTCATCAAGGAGGTTCATTTCTATATCAATGATGACAGGGTTCATGATAAGAGCTATGCGGCTCATTGTTTCGACATGTTTTTCAACAATCTTACGAATCACAAGATAAATGCTTCACAACACTGGATCTGGTCTGATGGGTGTGTGAGTAAGTACATTATTTTCTTTTAGTCTTTCAATTCTATTAGATATAAACTATATATAAGTTTTAAATTTTTTATTTTCTTTGAAAGTGGACATGGAAAAGGAGAGCATGATGGAGTGGGAGCATGTGTGAAGTGTTCACTCCAACAACATGAACTTCAAGGTACATACATTTGATATTCAACTTGTTTGTAGTATAGTATGTACATGTTCTTTAATCTTAATTTGCTAGAAATAAACTAATTGTATACTAAATAGTTAAATATATCTAGGTAACATGATAGAGAATGCAAAGAAAATTATTGAATGGTGTCAAAATCATTTCGCTACTTGAGACACAAAATATAACAAACATTATTTTTGGGAAGTGATAGGTATTTAAAACTTTCATTTTTCAAACTCAAATTCTAAAAATTAAGTTATATCTCACATGTGTTTGAAAGTTGAGTCTATATATAGCATGTATGTACACATTTCACATTTTTCGTAATTGAGCTGAGATCTAACTTTAATTTATTCAAAATTTGTAATTAGTCCAGATATCGATCGATCCAATCCTTACAATTGTCAATCAATTGTTGGAATTAGAAGTTTACATCAAGTGATGAATATAGGACAACACAAGCCTCCACTGATTCAACTAAGAGATAAATCATGCTTTTGTGAAGATTGTGTTAACAAGAACACAATGAGTCAATGTGTTAATATTGAAAATGGATATGTTTCACAATGGGATCATAAAGAGTTAATCATAATGCCTCCTTATGAAGATGATGGCAATGACATAGACATCCATGATCCTATATATTCAGCTGATTATGAATGTGTTTCATATTTAGTTGTTACAGGTGTGTGCTGACATACATGTACACACATGTTTTTTTTACAGTTTATATATATAATTTATTAGGTTTATATATAATTCATTTTTACATAAATTGTATAGGTGATATTTTTGTTGTGATTGTGGATCCTGAGAATGCAGAAGGTGTAGATTATTATCTACTAAGATGCACCAAAGAAAAATACAAGTTGCCACAAGAAATTGTTGATGGTGATGGACAACAATATCCAACTAGCTTAGTTGTTATTGAAGGCACCTATTATCAACAAGCTAAGATTGACAAAAATAGAGTTCAATTTATTGAATACATGCCTAGATAGAGAGTTCTACATTATAGTCACTTGGTTATAGCGACAAAATTGCAGTTTGAGACTATGCTAAAAAAAAGGACATGGAAACCAAAAGTGGAAGTTGACTATTGAAGAACATGGAAAGCTTTTGGAGATAATAAACAATAGAGAGGATCTAGACTATATGTATCAGGAGCTAACTTAGGCTTTTAATGTGTTTTCATAGATCTAGCTTGTGCATACTTAAAAATCATATTTGAAGTAGACTATAAATGATTTGAAATTCATTATTAGATTGAATTTAAATATTGATTACCTATTTTGAATTTTAATTGATTAGACCAAGTTCAATACTTTTTTCTATTGATTAGATTAGATTGATTTTATCTATCAATTAAGGTTGTTTAGATTGATTAATAAATTGATTAAAGATTGTTTGAAATTAGATTGATTAGGTTTTGAATTGTTTTCAAGGTCGAGCTACATTATATTAGATTGATAGTTTGGTTTGGACTTTATTATTTATGTTTCTAGATCAAGATACTTTGTTCAAGTTCAAATTACACTTGTGTAATTTTTCTAAATTAAATCTATTGATATTAGAAACTGATTAGATTGGTTAGATTGAATAATTGGTTTATATTAGAAATTGATTAGATTGATTAGGTAAATTGAATTTTAATTGATTAGACCTTTCAATACTTTTTTCAATTGATTAGATTAGATTGATTTAGATTGATTTTAAGGTTGTTTAAAGATTGATTAATAAATTGATCAAGTAGATTATTCAATTAGATTGATTAGGTGATTGTTCAATTAGATTGATTAGGTTTCAAATTATTTTCAAGTTAAAATTACAAACTTGTACACTTGAATGTAATTAGGTTTCAATTAATTGATCTAGATAAACATATGTCTACATATGTATCTAGATAAACGTATGTCTACATATTGAATGCAATTAGGTTTCAATCAATTGATCTAGATAGGGCTTAAGGGTGCATAATAGGGCTTAAGGGGTCATATTAGCTTGATTAATTTAGATTGATTAGATTGTTCAGTCAGATTGATTAATTAGGTTTCAATTAATTGATCTAGATAAATTTTTATTAGTTTATATTGGATTGAACAATTAGATTTCAATTATATTAAAATTTGATTTAAATGTATCTAGAGATAAACATATGTCTACATATTGAATGTAATTAGGTTTCAATTAATTGATCTAGATAGGGCTTAAGGGTGCATAATAGGGCTTAAGGGGTCATATTAGCTTGATTAATTTAGATTGATTAGATTGTTCAGTCAGATTGATTAATTAGGTTTCAATTAATTGATCTAGATAAATTTTTATTAGTTTATATTGGATTGAACAATTAGATTTCAATTATATTAAAATTTGATTTAAATGTATCTAGAGATAAACATATGTCTACATATTGAATGTAATTAGGTTTCAATTAATTGATCTAGATAGGGCTTAAGGGTGCATAATAGGGCTTAAGGGGTCATATTAGCTTGATTAATTTAGATTGATTAGATTGTTCAGTTAGATTGTTCAAATAGATTGATTAATTAGGTTTCAATTAATTGATCTAGATAAGTTTTTATTAGTTTATATTAGATTGAACAATTAGATTTCAATTAAATTAAAATTTGATTTAAATGTATCCAAAGATAAACATATGTCTACATATTGAATGTAATTAGGTTTCAATTAATTGATCTGGATAGGGCTTAAGAGTGCATAATAGGGCTTAAGGGGTCATATTAGCTTGATTAATTTAGATTGATTAGATTGTTCAGTTAGATTGATTAATTAGGTTTCAATTAATTGATCTAGATATATTTTTTTAGTTTATATTAGATTTAAATTAAATTGAAATTTGATTTAAATGTATCTAGATAAACATATGTCTACATGTGCACAAATTTATTTTTAGTTCAAAAATCTATATATCTATCTAAACAAATGTATAGACTACATGATCATCAAATATCAATTTAAACATCAATTTCATGTACATATAGATCACAAACATCAATTTCCATACATATTTATAAAACTATAAACGTAAAATGAAAATCAAACATGTATCAATGTAAATGTCTATATCTTCGTAAAACACATGTATCAATGTAAATGTTTATATCAACGTAAAACATGTATCAATGTAAAACATGTACAAATATATCTAATATCAATGTCATGTGTATAAATACAAGAGGTCTATAGAGATAAATACATATATTTGTACTAGAGAAAAATCAATGTCACATGCAAATATAAATCTATGTACACATTACATGTGTATGTATATAGATCAAAAACATCAATGATCACCATCATGTACTGTGTCCGGGCCTGTGTGGATCCTTATCCTACTGGACCTGAGTCTGTATGATAATGTAACAATTTACAAATAACTAATATAATGTCAAGCTTTTTTTTAAATGTGCATTTAAATTCAACAAATAAATTATTTTACCTCTATATCCTAATGAATCAGATCATCATGTTCCTGTAAATCTCCATATGTAGCACCCATCGTAGTGTCTAGTACCTAGTTCAAATAAATTTAAATATATACATGTATATGTATGTATGTATGTATGTATGAATGTGTGTGTGTGTGTGTGTGTACACACACACACACACACACACACTTGATTGTTTTTTAATCTTGAAATTAAATGGTTTCTTACCTATTGTAATGCACATTCAATGTTAGATAACTCAGAAGAGTGTAAGGACATTGCATCAGGATCAATGGCCTCATCCATAAGAAAATATGAGAATCCAGTGTGAAATCTTGAGGTTGTAAATGTCTATTGTAGGGGAGCCCATGTATGTTGTCAAGGTGGTGTAAGATCATCCACACTCTGTTGTGGAGTTGTAGGATGTATCTAGACATCGTCATATCTAGAGGTACCTACCTTTGCATCTCCCTGTCCTCGAATGTTGTCTATGGAGGATCTTGCCTATACTCCTCAAATGAATGTAGGAATATCACACGAAGGAACCCCATGCAATGTAGAATGTGTCTGGTAAGATGCCAAGAGATCACTCACTAAAATGGAGCTCATGTCGCGTAGACGATCCTCTGGTAGTCATGTTATCTCATTTGGAGTGGGAAGATCAAATCGGATGTAAGGATCATAAAATGGACTAGAAGGATCAATGCATGTGCTTATCCAGGATCTAAGCATGTACCTACCCACATGATTAGATGATAACTCATTGACCTAAGTCACGATGGTGGCAATGCTAAAAAACATATCTACGTGTACATCCTCAGCTACAGCCTGTCTAGCTCTAGTGTAGGTCTCCAAACCTTTTGGAAGAACTAAAAGGTTTTGACCCACCAATGCCCTCTTACTAGGGTGTTGTGGTAAATCAGGTCGTCAACACTTATCCTAATATCTCCCCTGACCTTGACCAACATGTGGAGGTAAATATGTGTAATCAACATCATAACCTAAATGGAACTCTGCAAACAATTATTTGCAGAATTATAGGGGTACCTCATCCTTTTGGGGTCACATATGATGGGTTGCCAACCATCTCAGATATATAAAAGGGGCTACTAAGTCATTTGTACATTTTGTGACCTTGTATGCTCTAACCACCCTCTTATCTATGCAATGAGTTCCAAACATGTTCTTAACTTGAGTAATAGAAACATCTAAATCAACTATCCTCCAACCCACATTCCTTGTGACAGTGCTAGAGAGGCTACAGTAAAAATCATCAATAGATATATCATCATATGGATTGTATGATTCAGCCTTTTGAATCATACTCATTGGCTCAACACGAATGGATATTAATTTCTCCCTGTTAGGGAGGATAGCATTGATCTACAACATCCTCTCTAGCACAGTTAGAGTGGTGTGCATCTTAGAGATAGTCTCTTATCTATGACTATCTCTACTTGGTGGGGTACCATGGTATTCTGAGGATGCATGTGAGGCCTAACTATTATGAATGCTAGGCTCTGAAGCACTAGAAGCCATGACACAAATGTAATATAGTAAAAAAAATGTGCATTGCAAGTGGGCACACACATGTACATACATTCAATAGAAAATCAATATATATATATATATATATATGTGTGTGTGTGTGTGTGTGTGTGTTGAAAAATAACATGTTTAAATAAATTAAAAATTGTCTAGATATATAATACACATGCACATGTAAATTTGAAAATAATTTCAAATAAATTAAATTTTAACATAATTTATCTATCTAACTTGAGACATACATACTTTAAATGAAAACATTTAACTTCAAACATGTTAATTCATGCATTTACATATAAATTTAAACATTTAAAACTTCTTCAACATGCAACACTTTTAAACTAAAAAGCTCATAAATTAAACAAGTCAAATTGCATATATCATGTGTACATCTCATTGAACCATAAGCATAAATATACATAACATGTGTCCATCTAAACAAAAAGATCCATCCATTGCATCCCCATAAGCACGCACGCACACACACACACATATAAAGATAAATGTGTGCACATCCCCATTGAATATATTCATGAGTCCATCTTAACAAAAAGATTCCATCCATTGCATTATACATCCATATTGCACAATTTACATGTTTTTAGGTTTGGGTTTACGTTTAAGTTTCAAACTTTTGGGTAAATTATAAGTTTTTAACATCAATAATATAGCCTAAAAATATTTATTACTTAAAAATGAAGAAAAATATATATATTATAATGTTAAGTGAAAAAAAATCATTTTTTACATATTTATACGAGAAAAAGTTAAAAACACAAAAAAATAAAATAAAATTTGGGGCCCCTACTTGGAACTTGATCGAGTTTTCTTTGAAGCCCCTTTATCGCTCTCTTAGCCCCTCAATGTGCAAATGATGGGCTTGGCTTTTTTTTTAAATATTTAAAATATCTATGATGGACTCGACTGAATACCACTCTACCCAATCTAATGGGCCACATAGGCACCATTCAGCACCGTGTGGTACCTACGTGTACTCAGTCGTGTTAGACTCGATTGAGTCTAACTGGGTCGAGTGAATTGAGTTAACCTAAAAGGTGACACTCAATTGTGCTTTTACCCCAACACGGGGGAAACACAATAGGAACACATAAAGACTATTGTGTAGTAGAAATAGTACCTTCATAGGGTTAGTATTGTCAATAAATCAAATAGAAACTAAATAACCACAAATAGAAATCTATTTAAGCTAGAAATTAACAACTAAGCACTCTATGGCTCTCTAACTAGGAGTGTTGATGGTGAAGCTCTCAGCAAGCCTCCATTAAATGATAGCCCTAGAATGAGAATAGATGATAAAACAAGCTAAATAGTTCAATTCCAATTTGAAATTCTAATTAACTCATATGTTTGCCTTTCTAGCTATAATTCTCAAGAGGTTAGATGCAATTCTCAAATTTGTGGATTGATTTATGAGTGATTTATGCCTTGCTTGTATAGGATTTGGTAGGGTAAGGGGTGTAGTATAGTTGATCATGATTAGGCCTAAGTTGAGTCTTTGGTTCCACCCTTTGAAGACAATTTAAATATTGTGTCCTCAAAGCTTGGGACAAGTAGACAAGATGAGTGGACAAGATGCTCTTTCAATTTGAGTGATTGAGATTCATTTTGGCTTGATCCATGTGAGATCCTTTCCTTAAATCCTATTGGTTGAGTCTTTTTCCTCCCATGTGGTGTTGAGAGAAATTATGATTTAATCAATTGATTTTAATTCATTTATTTAGCCAAGTGTACCCCTTGAATGGGTTGAGTTTATTTAATTCCAAACTATACAATTAATTGAATTAATTGCACATTGATTTGATTTAACTTGATTAAAATGCTCTTGATTTTGATTTAAATTGAATTAAAGCTTGATTTTAATTTTGATTGGCTAAATGTTCATCTTGATCCAATTGCCTTGATTTTTGTGTTGATTTCCTTGATTACTCACATGAATGATCTTGTCCACTTTTAGGTAATTACAAATGCCCCTCTTTGAGTCGACGTACAAAGTGTGTCGATTCAAAGAATGTCCTGATTCAACTGATAAAAGGTCTCGATTCTGTCGATGGTCGATCTTGTTGTTTGATGCAAGATGTAGATACTGATGATGAACTTGATTGATGAAGTTCCGATTGAAGTTTCTGATGTTTGTTTTGATGATGGATCATTGATATGATGCCTGCTTTTCTATTTTGATGTTTTGATGCCCCACTTGGTAAATGCAAAAAAAAAAATTACATTGAAAGATTTGAAACAAAATCTATAATTTACATTTGATGATGATATGATTGCATGGCCCCTCAGGTAATGAATCAAAATGATTGTGGCTGATTTGGTTGAGATTGGGAATTCCAATTTGTTTCCCGATATAGAAATTTGAAAATGCCCCGATCATGAGAGAATTTGATGAGAACAAATTTGATTGATAAGATGTTGTTGATGATCTAGATAAGTTGATGATGGTTTGGTATCGTTTGAAGTTAGTCAGAATCACTTGGTTGATGTTGATGTCAATCTGATAGGGTAAGTTAATGGGTTGATATTTTGTTCTCAAGATCTAGAGAGACAAAACAATGATTTTCCTTCCTCACGATATAGAGTTAGGAGATTTGATGTGCTCAAGATGAGCAAATGGATGATAGGATAACTTGATTGACATTAGATGATCACTTGGATGATTTGAATGATTGATATTTGATACATGATATGATTATATTTTTTGATGATACGAGGTTGATTAGATGTTCTCATGATGCAAAATAGGGATTGATATAAGAGAAGATGATGAACAAGATTAGGTTGCCCCTATTTGATTAGAATGATTGATTATTGATGATTTCCTTGAGGCATCTTGGATAATTTGATGGATCATGATTTACATGTACTTGTATCTTGATGGTGTTGATGTACCTTTTTGATGATCAAATTGAGTATGATTTTTGATGATGGATACTTCAGACATTAATGATGTTGATCGGGACTTTGATTATATATTGATGGACATTTGATGATGTACCATTGATGATATCATTGATCATTTGATGTATCTTGATTTGGTCTTTTGATGATGATAACTCTACCCCCTTTAGCTTTTCTTACATATATTGAGAAAAAGGATCAACCCATGCAAACTAACATGCAATTAATCTATATGGATGCAACTAGTTGTCACTATTCAAAATTTGGATGCTTAATTTTCATCATCGAGCTTTTGGAACATGAAATTGGTACAACCCTCACTGGTTCAACCATGATGATATGAATACCTCTTTCCTAAGATTTTAACAATTTCAAGTAAATAGACAAAGAATTGATCCCTTTCATATACAAATGTCCTCGATGATTCTTTGATGATCATGTCATTAGATGGATTCACATACTACTACGAATCAACCTAACAAGCACTCAAGTAGAAATCAATAAAAATCATGTCTTCGTCATTTCTCATCTAGTCAACCATCATCGATTTGCTAAAAAGACATGATTTCACCAATCAAGTAATCACTTTGAACATTTTTGCTTTTGTTTGTAGATCCATATTTCAAAAACTTCATCCACTTTGATCCTTAGTTATGCTTAAACCTTTTTAGATTTAGATTTGATTTGTTTAAGCTTTTTAGATTTTGATTTCATTTGTCAAATGTTGTTGTTTAGATCAAGTGTTTGGATGCTTGAAATGTGATATTGATCAATAAATTCAAGTGTAGCAATTTTTCAATTTTGATGTGATGATTTTGAGCCAACTTGCGTATATTTTGATAAGCTCATTGAATTTGGATTGGTGCCCCTGGTTTGATTTAGCAAAGATCATGGTTTGTTGGGCAATGCAACTTTTGAGTGTTTACTTAAGATTTGCAAATTTTATATTTTTATATTTTTTTGGCTTTTTTAAAAGATTTTTTATGTTTTTGGATTTTTTTAGAGATTTTTGATGTTTTTTTTTTTGGATTTTTAGAGATTTTTATTTTTTTGGATTTTTAGATATTTTGTATTTTTTTTGGATTATTTGAGGAACATTTTCACCTTTTTTTAAAAAGATTTTTAGAGATTACTAGTTCTCAAACAAGATCACATTGAATTTGTCCCCAATGTCTAGCAAGGTATAGGATATGAAAGATGGATTTGCAAACTGATGATTCACCAATGAATAGGCAATGATGGATGAAGCACGTGTGTTACCCATAGGACCATCTCCTCAAGATTATCCAAGCTAGGGAAAAATAATATCTCAATATAGGTCAATGATGTGGTGTTGGATAGCATATGGAATAATGACCTGGTGTCATGACAATGGTCCAAAGGAGTGGTCATATCAAGAGACTTTCTATAACATATTTTCCATTTCTTTTATTTTTCAATCGGATCAAGATTAAGGGATCAATGTGGATAGGATCACACAATCATGATAAAGGGGTGATGGAGGTGATGAGTGAAGGTTTGGGATTATGGCAATGATGATTAGGAATAATGAAGGTAGATTTAGGATAAGCAAGATCATGATAGAGTAGCATGAATGCAACAAGTGAATAGGCTAATGTATAGGATAATTCATGTCAAGATACTTAATGCTCATGGATATGTTCAACCTTGTCAAGATCAAAGGTGAAAGATGTAATATAGATGCAAGTGAGATAAATGGTAGAAAGATGGAGGATATGATGGATGAAACTTGCCCCCAAGTGTAGAGTGCAAGAGAGAGTAATTATACATGATGCCTGTTTGCCAGGTTTTCATCATGGTAATTGTCCAAGATGCCACAAGAAGTGGTTTTCACCATAGGATGGATTTCTTTTCTTCTTTTTTTTCTTTTTTTTTTGGATGGATTCAAGCCTCTTGCTCTTTGTATACTCCTTCATAGGGTATGATATGATGGGCCAAGACCTCTAAAATGTATTCTCAAAGATGTTGATATGGTGATGGAAATGTGATATGGTGGATAAGGTAAAGAGTGGCTAAAGATTGATGCAATGGATTGGATAATGGAAATTGAAGGATAATGAATGAGAGGATAATAAGTCTTTCCATGTGTGGGCGTGAAAAAGGTAATGGAAGAATAGGAATAGGAGGATAAGAAGTATTATCAAGATCAATATTGATACACACCTTGAAGGGTAGTGGAATAATGGAAGAAAAATGGGTGAAATGGCTTGAGATTTTGAAGTAAGAGAGGATATGGATCTTGGGACACAAGGACCCAAAATGGATGGATAAGATGGAATATGTTTGGGAGAATGTGGAGTGGAAGCCTTTGGAATCTTGAATGTCAACTTTGATTTCTCTTTCGTGTGTAAGTCCTTCAAAAGTGACATGGGAATCCACACTTTCTTTGATTTTGCTTTCCTTTTGGATGCTTTAGAATGCATTTCTTCAATTAGGGATTTAGGAACCCACATTTTCTTTGATTTTCTTTTTGCTTGATGGACCTTTGTGGTCTCTTGAATATTTCTTTTTTTCTTTCATTCACATGTCGATTAGATGGGACATGGTGCTCTTCATACATAAGTGGATTCTTGGATTTCTAATTTTTATGTTGCGCATTCGGATTTCTTCCAAAGGACTTGGGATTGGTGGATGAATAAGGTTGATATGGTTGGTTTATATGGATGGGTTCATATGGAGGGTTGATATGAATGGGTCCTTGGTTTCTCAAGTATGTATGTCTTTGTTGATCTTGATAGGATATAGAGTAAGTGTATTGTGGGATAGGGATGGTAGGAAAGGTTGATGGAAGGATATAGGGACCCAATATAGATGGAAGATATGAAGGTTTCAACTTTGGAATATAGGGACCAAGAATGGATTTGGAGGATGTATAAGGAATATGCTTATGCACAAATGGAGGTAAATGGGATGTGGGAGGGATATCACCATTTTTATTTTGAGTTGCATGGCCAAGGCTTTTGTCTTTTGGATTTATCTTTGTACCAATAGGCTTATATGTAGCTTTGATAGGAGTGACTTTGATAGGAGCAGTTGAATCTTGAGATAGATATGGAGGCTTATGAAAAGTGGATGTTGGGGTACTTTGATCTTGACAAGGATCTTTTGATATCCTAGGAAAAATACTTTTCTTTGGGTTTTCGATAATTTCATTAGAGATGGAAAGTATATCTTGATCTTGCTTAGGATATGGGTAGGATATAAGAGGTGAAGGAATATGGGGTATTTGAGAAGGAAGGATATCTTCTTGAAAGAAATGGAAGGGTATGAAGGGCTCATCATGGGATTCTTGGGATATGGGACTTTAGTCAAATATATGATAAGGAGGCATATTATCTTGATCTGGATCCTTAATAAGACTTGTTTCTTTGCACTTTTGATTAGTCTCTTGACATGGAGCCGCTTCTAAGGAAAATGTAGGATTTTGGATCCGCATGAGGGATTATTGAAGGGATGATGGATGTTCATTTGAAATAGGTACAATAGGCATTGCGGCACATGAAGGCTTGGAGTCTTAACCTTTGAAGCATGACATAAGTTTGTAGCAAGATGTAGGTTAGCTTGGATCTCTTTTAGAGGTAGCCCTTGAAGGTATACATAGTCATTATGAAAACTATTTGGATCTTCATTTGATGGAGGAATATTGGATAGCTTTGCTTCTATATGAAATGGAGGAATGGCAGAGTAGGTGAAAGCTATAAGAGGACCACTACTAGACATGTGTTCATAAGTTTGACCTTGCTTGAGAAAAGTATCTTCATTAGATGATTCATTAGGATTTTCAATTTCAATTATGTCATCATCAATAAGATTTTGGATTTTATGTTTCAACTCCATGTAATTTGAAGTTTCATGCTCATTATGTCTATGATATGCACAATAGATACTCAAAAAGATAAAACCACATGAAGTGATTTGAGGCAACGTGATGAGATCATTTTCAAGGAGTTTTTCCAAAGCTAATTCGTATGAAATTCCCAAAGGAGTAAATGATCCATCCCAAGGATATTTGGATGTATTTGTGTTTCTCAAAGAGTTGTCATATGATGAATATTGTTGAGATGGGACTAATTCCTCTTGATTTCCTTGATCAAAGATGAGATTCTCTTGATATTTTGAAATAGGTTCTTCATCAAATATTTGTTTATCATTAGGATTTTCTGGATCAAATATAGGGTTTTCATGATATTCTTTTTGATCAAATTTTGAATTATCAAAGATATGATTTTCATAATGTTCTTCTTGATCATAGAGGTAAGGAAACAATGTTTTTAATGAGAATTGGTTGGATAATGTTTCCATTTCTTTTTCCATTTCTTGAATTCTTGTGAATAGAATATTCTTTTGAATCTTTATTGTTAATTAATTTTTGGATCTTAATGGATGTTTTATTTTTGTAATCAAAAGACCTTCAAGCACAACACAATGATTTTATCAATTATCACAAGAAATTCTTCCAAGCAAGCTACCTAAGGTCAAAATTGGCTTTTAAATGGCTCTAATGAGGTAGGCTTGCTAATTTATCAAGGATTTAGTATGGATTCCATTCAAAATGGATATTAAACTTTCATCCTCCAAGTATATTAAGAGGCTTCCCACCATCGGTATGTCAGAGTTTTGCGCAATCTCAAAGGACTACTCAAGGAAGTTCAAAAATTTAACACCTTTTTGTCACACACCCCATTAAGGATGCATGCATTTCATTTTATAGTGGGTTGGATTATTGTGGAAAAATCAATTGTATCCCACTTTGGGTTGTCCCTCTCACTGGCCTCATTAAGGCAAATCTCGGGAGGCGAGCCCAACTATTGATCTAGCATGTTCATTTGAAAGAAAGAAAGTGGAATGAAGAAATAGGTTGTGGGAGTTTGATTCACCAAAAAGGTGAAGAGCATATCCCTATCTACTTCTCAATCCCCAAACACAATTAACAAGGTTCAATTTCCAACCCACTAACTAAAGGGATTTGAGTATTGCTACTCTCTTCCACAAACAAGGGGTTTTTCAATTTAGTGTTTGATTTGCTCAACCTTTCTTTTTAATCAAAGAGTTTAACACTTTTGGCATTTTGATTCACTAATATAAGTGAAGAGCATAGGCCTAATGTTAAATTTCTCCAAACAAAGATAGGTTGTTTTTAATTATTAGATTTTGAAAACACCAAAGCCACAATTTAAGTACAAAAATGACAAAGTTTTAAGGCTTACCTTTTCCTTGTAGCTAGCAAAGGCTAGGGGTATTTTTGAGTGATTTTCATGTTTTAATGCTTACCTTGGCGATCGTTCCTTTCCAATGTGTTTTTCCTGCAACAAGTTAGTCAACAAAACCAGCAAAAGTGAAGAAAGCAAGACAAAATTGAATTTAAAAGCCTTATTTGTCAAATTTAAGAAAAACTTGATTAAGGTGAAAATATCCAATTTAATGAAACAAATTTTGCCTTATATGCTTCTACAACTTTGAGATAATGTTCATGTACCTTTCCTTCTTGCCGAGAATCCTCAAGAACCAGCTTAATGTGAGCAATGTTCTCCTTTTTGATCTTCCTTGTCAAAGCTTTGCCTTCTTGATGAAATTTGCTCTCTGGTTTTTTTACTCTTTTATGATTAGTCATCCTGCAGAGACATAGAAATCATTTTCTAACAGTCAGATTATGAAAATTTTCAATTTAAGCAAAAGCGATATTTAAATGCTTGAAAGCGCTATTTAAATGCTTAAAAGCGCTATTTAAATGCTTGAAAGCACTATTTAAATGATTAAAATCACTATTTAAATGCTTAAAAATGCTATTAAAATGATTGAAAGCACTATTTAAATGCTTAAACGTGTTGTGGATCGGATTAAAAGCACTGCAGAAATATTTAAAAGCATTGAAACAGAGATCAAAAGCACTGTTAAACTTAGCAAAGGCATCAAGAAAACTATAAAAGTGCTGGATAATGGATCAAACCCATTGGCTAGTCAGGGAATAAGCATTGATAGAAAATTACACAAAAGCCAAAAAGAATCGAAAGCGTTGTTTCTCTATACAAAGGCACACAAATTTGTCGTGGAAGCATTGTTACAGTGCTCAAAAGCATTGTTTAACTGCTCAAACATGTTGTTTAAAGTCTCAGAAGAATTGTTTAACTACTCAAACGCATTGTTTAAAGTCTTAGAAGCGTTGTTTCACCTACAAAATAGAGATCTTAACATGCAAAAATTTAAACAAAAATGAGATTTATGAATTTTTAGAAAGTGAAGCCTAATGCCCCACTGTGGGTGCCATTTTGTGTACTAGAAATAGTACCTTCATAGGGTTAGTATTGTCAATAAATCAAATAGAAACTAAATAATCACAAATAGCAATCTATTTAAGCTAGAAATTAACAATTAAGCACTATATGGCTCTCTAACTAGGAGTGTTAATGGTTAAGCTCTTAGCAAGCCTCCATTAAATGACAGCCCTAGAATGAGAATAGATGATAAAATAAGCTAAATAGTTTAATTCCAAATTGAAATGCTAATTAACTCCTATATTTTCCTTTCTAGCTATAATTCTCAAGAGGTTAGATGCAATTCTCAAATTTGTGGATTGATTTATGAGTGATTTATGCCTTGCTTATATAGGATTTGGCAAGGGTAGGGGGTGTAGTATAGTTGATCATGATTAGGCCTAAGTTGAGTCTTTGGTTCCACCCTTTGAAGACAATTTAAATATTGTGTCCTCAAAGCTTGGGACAAGTAGACAAGATGAGTGGACAAGATGCTCTTTCAATTTGAGTGATTGAGATTCATTTTGGCTTGATCCATGTGAGCTCCTTTCCTTAAATCCTATTGGTTGAATCTTTTTCCTCCCATGTGGTGTTGAGAGAAATTATGAGCTTTTTTCCTTCCTTAAATCCTAGATGCTTTGAGTAGGAGGTGATATGAGCTTTATTCTACAACCACTGACGCAGATTTGATAGATAGTACACTATAACACTTACATGGGGATGAGATATATGTAGAGGTTTATCAGTTGGTCTAATCTTAGAGACCCCTTGAGGGTAAATATGTTGATTATTCACTAGAGTTCGATAGACTTCTACATCATAGAGGATGCATTTATGTACCTTCTTTCGAAGGATTGCATGATTTCATTATACTTGAGGCTCATATAGCACCCTATGAAACACATCCTGAGGTTAAGAAGTTACATGCAGACTTGGGGCAGCTCTATCATTGGTCTAGTACATGGTTACATATTGTAGAGATTGTGGCTATATGCCTTGAGTGTTAGAGAGTTAAGATGAAGCACCACCATCTAGGTGGGATTCTTCAGCCTCATGAGGTACTCGAGTGGAAGTGGGACATCACATATATGGATTTCATTATTGGCCTTCCTATGTCATCTCATTTCCATGATGCTATTATGGTGACAGTTGACAAGTTTACCAAAGTGGCTCACTTATCACCCATTTGTACCACATTTACATCACCAACAATGACATAGGTCTTCTTGCGAGATGTTGTCAAACTTCATGGAATTCCTTGTAAGATCACATATGATAGAGATTCTCTCTTTACTTCCTTATTTTGGAGAGATTTATAGGCAACATTGAGCACCAGGCTCAATTTTAGTACAACCTATGACCTTGTGATAGATGGATAGATAGAGAGGATCAACCAAGTATTAAAGGACATGCTACACATGTATGTGATGGACCTTCAAGTTAGGTGGGAGGAGTACCTACATTTATTCAATTTTTCCTATACAAATGGGCATCATACATCATTGAGTATGCCTCCTTATCAAGCTTTAAATGGTAGGCCTTGCAAGACACCTTTGAGTTGGGATAGGATTGAGGATAGGGTAGTTGTTGGACCAAAATTATTCAGAGAGATAGAGTAGCAGGTAGACCTAATCAAGGAACATCTTAGAGAGGCCTAGGATAGATAGAAGAAGTATGCAGATGCAAACAGGTTTGATCATGAGTATATGGTTGGAGACAGAGTTTTCTTGAGAGTGCGAAGGGGTTCTAAGATCACAACTCACTTTGTTGGACCTTTTGAGATCTTAGAGAGGATAGGCCTAATTGCATATCATCTAGCTTTTCCACCTAGCCTATCACACATCCACGATGTGTTTCATGTTTATATGTTGAGGATATATATTTATGATGAGTCTCATATTATTGATTGGGATGCCTTATAGGTAGAGTCAGATGATCAAATAGCTTTGGATCCCATTAATATATTGGCTTGTTGGATGTTGGCCATTTGAGGCTATGAGCTAGACCAGGTTAGAGTCTAGTGGGATTATTATGATGAGGTCACAACATCATGGGAGGATGCAACATAGATGATATCTCAGTATCCCCACCTTTTTTATGAACTCCAAGGGGAATTTCATGCCTAGGGATGAGGATGTGAGGTCACTCCTGACCCATCATGACATAGCATGCATTCTCATATTTTGATTATCTCGATGATATACTATTTTGGCTTATTAGACCACGATTGTATATCATTAGACTTTATGTGATGATTTTTATATTATGTTGATGATGATTCTAGATACACTTTTATATGGTCATGATATAGATACACAATTAAATTTTGAATCTTATATTTTGATACTAATTGATTTGTGAAATATGATTGAAATGATTTGGATGTCAAATTATTTTATATATGTACTAACTTGATTTTGTAAATTCTTTAGGGCTACTTGAAATAGTAAGAATTAAGAATATAAATGTGTATCATCTTAAAATGGAAGCACTTCCAGGTTAAGAGTGTTTATCCCTCCTTAGGGGGTGTTTTGGGCCTTCATCATGTTGTCCCCTATTTTTTGCCCCCTTCCCATCTTCTGTGCCTATGTAGGGCTCTGTCTGGGCCTCCCCGGGCACTATTTTTCCCTTCTGGCTCATTTCCAAGGGTCCTAAACCCCTGGGTCAATGTTGGCCTCGACCTTGACCTAGGTCAAAGTTGACCTCAACCTTGACCCAGGTTCCCCTTTTCATCAGAAAGTTTGTCGAATGCAGGGAGAAGTTCAAAAGTTTGTTTTCCCGCTTCCAGGTCAGTTATTTCGGGCTTCAAAATGGTAAACCCTCAAATTATATTTAATATGGGTCCATTTCTAGGGGTTTTCACTTAATGAGAATTTATTTCCTATATGTCAGCCTCTCTAGAATTTTGTGCCCTAGATTTGTATAAAAGGAAGCCTTCCTCCCTCATTTTCTCAATGCACAAGTTATGCAATATATCTATGATCATTTGATTTCAAGTTTTCCTTCTAGCATCATCAAGAATCTATTGTCAAGCATTCTATCCCTCATCTACATTCAAGCATTCAAGTTATCTATTGAAGATCAATGATTCAAGCTTTCAAGCCTTTGAAGAGATTTGGTTCAAGCATTCAAGATTCATCATTCAAACCCTAGATCTATCCATCATGGTGGTGTGATCTTCCTTCAAGATCCTTTGTTCATCTTCAAGATCTATTCATTCTCCTTTCAAGGTGGATTCCAAGCATACAATCATGGAGGTTTTGATTTACATTTTTTAGTGTTAAGTCCAAGCTTTCATATCAATATACTTGTTTACATTTTAAATACAATTACATATCTATTGAGTATCATAGCTTCATTGTTAGATCTACTTTTACTACTTGCTAGCATTCTCTATTTCAATTCTATTTCAAATGTTGATTCCAAACCAAGGTTTGACCAAGGCAAACCCCTCATCCAAACAAAAAAACCCTTTTTCTTCTAGATCTAGGTGCGGGACATCGAATATCTATGCAGATCTGAGTACCCTTTTCGATAAACTTTCAGGACATGCAAATAGAATTTTTTGTCGGAGCAGTGCAAGTCAAGGTTGACTTTTTGGGGTAAGATTGTACCCCAGGGTAAGATCTTACCTTGGCTCTGGGTCAAGGTCAACCTTCTTCAGAAAGCCAAAAGGTTTTTGGGTTTTCTCTGTTTCTGTATTTCTAGGTCAGATATGGTTGCAGATTTTCCCGAAACTATACATAGACATCATAAAACAACATTTTCCAAATTTTCCCTATTTTAAGGTTAGTATTTGTTTTCAATTCAATTAATATTTCAATACATACTTTTCATAACAAAATATAAGGTTTTCTACTTCATTCATATTCTCCATAGATTGATTCTTTTGTGCATTAACCTTTTGGTTGATCAATTTGGATCTCTCCTTTGGGAATTTGGATTTGGAGGTGGATCTTGTATTTCTCAAACATTCCATCACATTCCATAACACACACACATTCATTATATATATATATATATATATATATATATATATATATATATATATATATATATATATATATATATATATATATATATATTACAAAATGTTGCATATGGAAATTGAATTTTAGATGATGTTTTGAATTATGATGAGACATGGAGTGCTAGTTGTTAATGTATATATGTTTAATTGATTAGCATTAATTATTTGTTGATATGTATATCGTTTATTCTTAAGCTACTGATACTTTGATCGAGTGTGCAAGAAATTGACCATAGTTTTTAAATATAGAGAATCAAGGATGGATCAATGTGAATTCCGTGTAAAGCCAAGGTTAACTCTATGTAGAGATGTAACCTCATTGTTATGTGTTTTATTTACTAAATGTGATGCATGGTGAATTGTAATGTTATAAAATTATAAATGTGTATCCATTTGGCATGCCATGTGTAAATTTTAATGTGATGTATTTATGTTGTGTCAATTGACACTTGTACATGTGAGTTGGCATGACCAAGTGAGTTAATTGGGATTAGACTCTTACCCTAGGGTCACCTTGTAGTATTCCCATGTAGGGTTACTTGTTGGAGGAGTCAAAATATGAGTCTCATCATGTAAACCAGTAGGTTAACTCTTAGATGGTTTTTGAGGGGTTAAATGGAGCCCTAGGGGATGGTTAAGATTAAATTTAGCTATCCCTTTAGGTGTACTATGGGTTATGAGTTAATTTTTGACCAAAAACATGTCCAAAACTCAATTATGGCCTTCCAAAAAGTACCATTTTATAGAGTGGAAAAATTGAGAGGATGTGAAGCCCATCTCTTTCTCCAAATTTTTGGTTTACCTATCATTTATGAGAGGAGACAAGATGGAAGAGAAGGACTTCAAAGTCTTCTCTCATTAAGACGGGTAGGTAGGAAGTTGGTGAGGGTTTCCCTTTTAGTGGAAACTTGGAGGAGTTTGAGGGTTGATTGACCACTCTCTAAACTTGGAGACTTCTAGTTGAGTTAGTGAGATTTGGCCAAGGAAGAAAAAGCTAAGGAGGGAAAAAGCTCAACCTCAACTTCATTTTCACCATTACTTGGAGCAAGGTTGGTGCTCTTATCACAAAAGAATATGTAATTTTATGTTTTGCATGTGTGATTTGTAAATCTTGTAGTATGTAAACCTTGATGTTTTTTTCATGTTGTCCATGGATCTTCTTGTTGTTAGTTTTATTTTATTGTTGTCTTCATGTTTTTTTTTGGGTGTGCAAGGCTATACTCACCCTCAGGAAGGGAAGAGAGCCTTGAGGGTGAAGGGATAAGAATGTACAGATAGTGTAGAGTCTCTCCTTGTGAAGGAGATGGATATGGCATGGAGTATGGGCTCTATGTTGCCATTTTTCTTGTTCTACATATTTGGGGCCATAAGGGGAGAAGTGAATTTGTGAAATGGGAAGAGGAAATGTATTTTGTAGCCTTGTGAAGGCATTTGTTGATCTATGTTATTTGGTATGGATTCTCCTTTTTGGGTTCACTTTCCACCTTTACCCCTCTTCATGGGTCCAAGGTGATCCATTGTGCAAGCCAAGGGATTGGGAAAGTTATTATGGTTTCTTTGTTGTTTGTGTGTGATTGAATAAGTTTGTGTGTTACCCATCTCTTCTTGTTTCCCCAAGCTCAGGGGTGGCCTTGTAAAGGCCTAGATTGGGAGGTGAGCTCTCATGGTCAATATTTTTGTAAAAATTATAGGTGGCTTGGATTTGGTTGAAGGCATTCTTGAAGAGGGATTGTATGTGGTGTTGCAAGATTTCTTGAAGGTTTATGAAATTGTTCTAAAAAAAGAGAACTTGTGTATTGTTCTATTATGTAAATTTATTTTGAAAAAAGAGTAATATTGTATTTTGCAATGTAAATTATTAAGGAAAGGAAATGATACATTGAAATATATATGTTTGTAAAATTCTGAATTTTGTATGAAAAAAAAAGAGTTTTTATGGCTTCCTTGTGTTTCAAGAAAAAGGGTATTATGTTTATTCAAATAGTGTTTTATGTTTTCTAAATGAGAGCTCTTAATGTTTCAAAAAAGAGGGATTGTACTTGTTGCTTTTTTTTGTGTAGCTCAAAGAAAAATCAAATTTAAATTATGTCATTTAAGCATATGCAAAAAAAAGAGTTTATTTGTTGTTATGTATATGAAGATTTTAAAAAAAGATTTTAAATGTGAAATGAAGCTTTGTAAGTTAGTAAGTATTTAAAAAAATATAAACTTGAAGCCTTTTTAGTTAGATTCCTATTAGTTATCTTTTTCTTCAACAAATAGATCTATGTGTTTAAAATTTTATTACTTTCTCAATAATATGTTCATATTATTTATTTAAATTTTAAACTCTATTTTTTTAAAAAAAGAAATAAATATTGTTGTTAAAAAAATTAGCATGCATCCTTTGGTTTAAAAAAAATAAAAAATAAATGCAAGGTATATATACACACACACACACATATACTTATGTATATGTATATACATATATTTACATGTACATACATACATACATACATATACACACACACACACACACACACACACACACACACACATAATTAATAATATTAATATAACATTTAACAAATTAAAAAAACTAAATTAAAAAAAATTAAAAACTTTTTAAAAAGGGCCAAAACCTTACCCCATATTTGGGGAAGGGTTGACCTGATGGGGCCGCAACCCCACAATAGTGGTTGCGGCCACATTTGTATGCACTCATGGCACCACAATAGTGGTCACAACCACTATTGTGGTGGTTGCCGGTGGCACCACCACTATGGTGGTGGCCGCCCTACTATTATGGGGGCTGTAGGGAACCCACCATGGGGGTGGGGATTCACACCCCCCATATTTAGTAATTTTATTTTTATTTATTTATTTCTTAAAAAAAAAATAAAAAAAATAGAGATCAATAAAGCAAAAGAAGATTTCACCTAGGGTTTTAGAAAGAATATATATATGCATAACCCAAAATAAAACAAATAGGCATACCTCCATTGAGCAAATTTGATGTATATTTTACCTCCAAATCTGTCATGCAACCTTGCATAAAAGAGAAAGAAGGGGATTGAAAGGAGAGGGGAAAGAATAGTGGAATGACGTGAATGGAAAAATCCTCCCCAAACCTTAATTTTGGATCGGGGTTAGGGTTGAGGAGGAGAGAAGAAGAGGGAAAATGAGACAAGTGAAATGTCTCATTTTTCCTCTCTTTCTTTCTTTTTGTTGGAAATAAATCCTAGCAGGGTTATTTTAAACTTTATTATTATTTTAAGTGTTGTTAGATTCTAATTTTGAATGGATCTTTTTGTGGGAAAATAATTTTCTTTTTGTATTGTCTTTTTTTGGGTTTTGATTTATTAGAAACCTATTGGGATTAATCTTAATTTAATTTTTAAATCTTAGGTAAGATAAATCAATTATTTAATCTATTGGACTACTTTATTTTAAACAATGGAATGTTACAAAATGATTTAAATTTAGTCATATTATTTAATCGAATTATTTAAAGCTTTAATAGTTTTACCCTTAATAAAATTGATGAAATTATTAAAGACAAAATTAGATAAGTAGAAATTTGAGTAAACTAAAGATAATTTGATGTGGAATAGAAATTCCACCTTTAATAAAGTTAATTGGTAAGTAGGTATTTGTCCCTTAGGGTAAACCTTATTAATTAATTAATCTCGTAATTAAATGAGGAATCATTAATTATATTATTATTGAAAAGATTAAATGATGTATATTCCTTAACAAAATTATTTTTTAATGCAATTTAACTATTAATCATTTTGGACTTAAGTGAACTGTGGACAAGAAATTAAGTTGATTAATAAATTGATTAAACATTTAATTATTTTTAAATTTAATTAAAGAAATTAACCTGGGTTAAGTTATTAAACATACTATTGATTAGACTTATGTGACCCTTGCGAGGGGCGTTGGTCATAGCCATGGTTCCCCTCGTCATCAACTTAGCCACTACCAGATACCGAAGGATCATATCAAATCATTTGATGACGTTAACTTGTGGATAACTTTTAGAGACATAGTAGCCTATCGAACATTACAATTGCAATGTTAGTTAATTAATGACTTAATTTTTTTTTTGTGTTTTTGCCTTAGAATTTTGGGCATGACAATTTCACCCCTATGGACAACTGTCCCGTGCGCATTCTTTTATTTTACTTACTATCAGATAAACTTCTCCTTTGCCAACTACCTTTTTTAGCTTATCCAATGTTAAATGTTACTTGACATGACATCATTTCTCAAACCCTTCTTTCCCTTTGGAATTTTGAGAATTATACTAATTTGCTTCCATTCCTGATCATCAACAATAAGCACCAACCTTCCCTTCAAAATTTTGGGATTTCCCTTACTTTGCTTCCAATTTTGACTATTAGCACCCCAAACGTCAATTCTCTACACTAGAGCATTTAGTTTTTATTTGAAGTCAAACTTGCCACCACTATGTTAGATTTAAGATGATTTTCCTTCTTCTATCTTATTTAGCACAAATTTGTCTTTTGAATACGTGGGCCCCAACATTCCCTTCAGAATTTTGGGATTTCCCTTATTCTACTTCCATTCCTAATTATCAGCACTAGGCCCCAAATTTCCCTTCATAATTTTGGGATTTCACTTCTATGCCTCCATTTCCAATCACGAGCACCCTAAGAAAATAAGGACTTAAACTCTTATTGTCAAAATTCATGCCAGTGTATTCATCGGGAATTAGAGGAGCTTGATACATGTATCGATTTCTCTTCCTTGAATAACTTATGTATCTCTTTTTCTTTTGGCTAGGTTACTTGATGTAGTATCTCAATCAATGCATCAAGTGAAGCATCCACACAACTTTTTGAAGAACCTCAACCATCATTACCCACCTATACTTGCTTATTCTAAGGTCCATATTGTTTGATACTTAGGGAAAATAGGTCCTAGCAGATGATCCCCCTTTCGAATATCTTGAAACCTCGACATAGGGTTTTTTTTATCTTACTCGATGACATTCTTTACTTGACATTGGCTTCAAAAATTATGGAAAATATGTGCTCAAAATCTTCAATTAATGCATCAGGGAGGGTCTCCCACTACACACTTCCCTTTTCAAAAGCCTCTATCAATCGATACATCACTTCTAACTCTTTGTCATGCCCAAAAGTTGGGCAAAAACACACCAATAAAAGTTTTTATTTAAACACTAAAGTTGTCTAACTTCACATCAAGTTGTAGTTTATAGTTATAAGGTGAAGACCTTGAATGGGTCTAAGGTTCATCATGACCAATGTTGACTTGGTCAACCTCCCTCCAAGATTAAAGCCACTTATGTAATTTTTTAATCGATTTACTAACAGGAGCACTAGGTTAATAAGTTGACTAAGTTTGACTAAAGTTGACTAGAATTAACCCTCTAATGTAAAATCACAAAATTTGATCTTAAATGAATTTACTAATAAAATTCACCTTCCATTAAGTTCCTAATAAATAGGAATTGACCTAGGGGTTTGATAATAGTCTAACCATTAATTATAGCTTTATCAAATTTTAAATATCCTTAAATAAAGCTTTGCAATATAATAGTCTTTATTTAAACCATTAATTGGAAAGCATCAATATTTAATTTTCCAAAGTTCTAACTAATAAATTTATCCATTTTACCCTAATGAATAAATTTAATAGAAAACATTAAGCATCAAAGACTATTATAATATCCTACTTTAATATATTTATTTGAGTAACTAATTAATTCACCATATTCAATGGATAATAAAACTCACTTGATAATAAAATATTAAATAAACTTAATTCCCAACATCCATGTTCCATTGGATTATAAAAATCACAAAGCAACCTATTTAAAACAAGACACATGTAATTAGGTATCTAATTTAAAAGAAAATAGCTATTTAATTAGGAAATCTAATTTCCTTAAAGTCAATAATGGCTTTTAGCAACAAGAGCTCTTGTGGAGCTTGAGTCCTTGCCTTTTGTGTTAAAAATGAAAGGTAAATTTGGACGATGGTTAAATCATAGTAATTGAATAGGGAATAGTGTAATGTGCAATAAAACAACTGTAAGTATGAAATATTGCTTTTATGGTTAATGCTATGAAACCACAAGTTAAAACAAATGAAATTAAGCAACGTATAAAGAGCCCATGACAACATGCATGGCAATAAAATTAAATATTTCATCTTGTTAAGGTCTAATTTTAGACGAGATATAGCTACAAATGCTACATCTATTATGAAATATGGAATCAAATTAAATAACAAAGGCTTATCTAGAATTAATTTTTTCCACTTTTCCACCCAGTTGGTATTGTATTGATTGCAGTGCTTTGGTATAATTATTATTATAGGTCTAATTCATAATAGGGTATGCAATATGCAAATGTCAAATGGGCATAAATTCACTAATTCCAATCAGGTGTGAGTTTGGTATTGATGAAATATGAAGGAATGGGTTAGTCATTAATTATGTTGTGTGCTGAATTCAGAAGCCAAAGACAAAGCAAGACCAATTTCCATTCCTTTCACTAGCATGATCAAATCCACAACACCGAGATGAGATTGTTGAAGCTAGAAAATTGAACAAGAAACATGAAGAATTGAGGTCTTAGTTAATGCAAGCAAAAATTAAAATGGAAAAGGATCCAATGGCTTTGCTGCTCTTGCCTGTACAACTGGCGGAGAAGAGTATGTATCTAGTCCAGTAACTACCATGCATGATAGAAAAGGACACAAGTTTTTTTAAACATTGCAATTATTGAATATTCAAGTTTTTTTTTAAATTTCAGAACATTGCATAGTCAAATATTTGATAAAGAACTTGAACATGTGCTAGAGATGAATCTGCGCAAAGGCTGAGAGTAGAACGATTTCTTTAAGATTCTACACAAATTGTGATGAGACAAGAATTATCAGGTCTAGTATTTGTGAGGGTATGTGCATCTAAAGTTGAAGGACAATGATTTGTAGAGTACATTTAAACTTGACTAAAAATAGTTTCCTTTAATGTAAGCCCTTTTCCAAACACACTTTTCTAATAAGGGTTGTGCAATCTCATTTTTGCATACATGTCCACTAATGCATCGAAAATTATAATATCTGAAGAAAATCCAGATTCAATTACTGTATAATGAATAGCTATACCACATTCAAAAGGAAATTTGTAAACCAAAATCAAAGAAGGAATGATAATGTGTAAACCCTATAGAGCTTAAAAACTCAGACTTGGGAGAAAAAAATGATAAAAAATAAGATTTGGAAGACTTACATAAATCCCCAAGACATCTAAATTTCTCACCATTGAATTTGAAATAGTAATTGTGCCCTCACTAATAATATCTGATCTGCATACTTTCCTAGGCAAAATACATTGACGATGGCTAATTCCTCGTCTCTGACTGGGAAACAAGACAAACACCATACTAATCACAGACCTAGCCACAACTAGCACAAGATTTATATAAATCCTGGGCATTTAAGGGTAAAAATAGTCTACCACATCAAAATTAGCTAAATCCAAAGAAATCACAACTAACACAGAAAAAATCCTGTGAACAAAATCCAAAACCCTATGGAATCAAATTAAATAACAAAGGCTTATCTAGATGTGCATATCCTACAATCATGGTATTGCATGACACCAAATTTGATTTAGGCATTTCTTTGACAGATGGCTAACTACTGGCCAAGTATGCCAATGTCCCATGTGCCTGCATCCTTCCTATGCATTGCAATATGGATGTTCTAGCGTAGGGATAGATATTCATCAAAGTAAAAAGGATGTGGTTTTGCATTTTAAATGCCTCACAAGTATGTATGCAAAGTGGGAAGCGTAGACCAGACACGTGAACACACAGATACTTGGCATTTAATCTATTTGAAAAATATATCAAAGACTGTGGTCTCAAATGATACCCTATTTGCAATGTTCTGGCATAAGGATGGACATTCATCAAAGCACAAAGGATAGTGATTTTGCATTTTAAATGCCTCCCAAGTATGTATGCAAAGTGGGAAGTGTAGACTAGGCACATGAACAAAAAAACAAGGCATTTAATCTATTTGAAAAATCTATCAAAGAATGTGGTCTTAGAGGATACCATATTTGCAAATTATACACAAAATGGATTTGTTGAATCGGCTTTAGAAAATGTCAAGCAATTGCAATAGCAAGCGTAAAACCATATTCTACAATCTACGCCAGCATCCTCATGTCTGTGCCAGCAATGGGAGCTTTGCGAATAGGGTATGGACAAGTAGGTGAAATGCATGATTAAACAACATTATCTAGTATTGTTTTTGTCCATGGTGGTGCCATGGATTTAGAACATGGCTTGGATAGCCATAAAAAGGCAAAGACAGAGATGTGGCAATACATAATGCAGATGTAAATGAGGTGGAGCTAGAGGATATAGACCCTAGTTTTTCTCTGTATTGTGAAACATAGAACCATGCAGCCTGCACGGGTTGATAGACCATAAACACATATGGAATCAAACACCCAAATCACCTATCAGTTTAGATTATAAATTTATGTCAAAATCCAAATTACATTTTTAAAACTACTCTACCGAATTTTGAAATTTAAAAACAAAAAAGTATTTTCTTAGGGCTAATTTTTTAATTTTAGGGTTTTCTTCTTACATGGCTTCCAAATAATTTCTGCTCCAGTAGGTTCAATCCACAACTCGTAAACTTGTCAAGCTTGCTACTAAACTAATTTAGCATACAAAAATCTCTTCCTATAACACTAATCTAAATTCACAGAATGTTGGATCATTGATTCATTTCCCCAACAAATCTAATACTCAATTCGCTTATCTAAGAAAAAATATAATTCTACAAGGCATTGGACATCAGATTATTAATTTGCATACCTATTTTTTTTATGAATTTAATGTGTAGACAATTGTTGTGTGTAGCACACCTTGACCTGGGCAAAGCTTTCCCAAAGATGAAGGAAAAAGAGATGGTCGGCCTTATAATGTGTGAAACCAAACTTCAATTAAGAAGATAAATACTCTATCAAAATTATCCTAGAAAATGAGAAACCCTACGAACCATTTCCAGTTTAGAACTATGTGTGTGAAAATTGTACCTAGTTGTAGACACAACACTTCAACAAAATATTAGAGGTTATCAAATCGAGAAATCTGTAAATTAGATAAACTAAGCTAACCAGATGATTTACTGCCTTCTAGTAGGTGCGAGTATGATATTCTTAGATTCAGACCGAGATCAGTGACAATGTAACACCTAAACAAAGGATTTAATGCTAAAAGATGAATGTAGAATGAATGCAGATTAATCTATCTTTTTTTGGATTTTGTATGCAATAAGATAAAAAAAACTTCATATGAAACTAGTCTAGAATGGATTGAAATGACATACAAATTGATATAACAATGATATGCTATGATATGAAAATGAATGAATTGAAAACAAAGATCTCACAAATCGCCTGTCGCAAGAGCTTGATTCTTCAGATGCAAATTTGCCAGAGTAAGTATGCAAATTCGAGGGATCCTTTTGTGAGGAGCCGAGCCTTGATTATATAGAAATCCATGGCTTGAGGGTGCATTGAGAAAAACCACAAATCACTCTTGATAGACTCAGGTTGATTTTTGAGTTAACAAGAAATCAGGAATAGATCAACTCACAAAATCATGCAAAAGCACTTTTTAACTCAAAATAGAGTTTAGTCCACTTTTTCAACTCACAATCACATCTTGAGTTTAGAAAGTTAACAAATTGAAATTGATAATTGATTTGAAGTTGACTACTTTTCTGATTGTGCATAATTTAATTTGAATTAATTTAAAAATAAAGTGATTTATTCTCAACTTAACTGATTTTGAGTTTAAAAATAACTGATTTATGGGTTAATCAATTATTAAATCAAACTTTTATTCCAAACTATATCATTAAATATTTCCAATTGGATTTAATTAATTAAATAGGAATTTAATCAATTATTCGTAGGATTTTTTATTTATTGTCAAAATTAAATAATATTAATTAGGAATAAATAGAATTAAAATTAATTAAATAATTAGGTGGCAAAATTAAACTTAATTAATTAAATATTCAAAATATTCAATTAATAAAATTTTAGGATAAATATGATTTATCACCAAATAATATTTAATTAGGATAATTATGATAAATTAGGAATATTCAAGAAATATTCCCCGATGCAGAATTAGGATAAAATCAATTAGGGTTTTGATGAACTGATGTGTAGATGTGCCTTTTGTTAGGACTTTGATGTCAATTTTGATCGATTTGTCGATGTAGGAGGTTAATGAACCTATAGCCCATTTTTGGGGTATTACATTTTGCCCCTCTTTGAATTACTGTGTGAAGCGCAACGGTTCAAAGATTAGTCTATTTTTTATAAAGATTGGACTCAGTTATGTGGTGGAAAAATTGATCCTAAAAGATTGACCGATTTCGAGACAGAAATCGATAGATAGATTTGAAGATGTTGTGATTCAGGTCCTGATTGACCAAAGAATCAAGATGATGCTAACTATATCAACAATGAACTAGTGATTATGAAGAAGTGCCAAAATGCCCGATTATGAACCTATGATTATGAAGAAGTGACCATCCTGACTCTAGATCTGATTGTCCAAATGAATCGAAAGGATGCCAAATCTGAACCCCTCAGTTACGAAGAACTAAGGAAATAACACAACTAAACTGATGGTTACAAAGAGGTGATACAGTTCACAAGATTGATTAGGATACCGTATTGATATGGATCTTGATGAACTTGATATGCCCCAAGCGACGAGGTCTTTTGATGAATCAACAACTAGACGTGGTTGTTGTCTTGATTACGAAAAGAAAGATTTACAGATTTAATTGATGTGCAATACCATGCCCCCTTCGAGATGAAAATCAAAATTTGACAAGAAAATTTAGTGTTAAATAGTTTAGAAGCATGTTAATTGATTTGAGAATTGGTTGTGCACATCTGAAAATGCATTCTGCATCATTTAGAGGTCTTGGAGACCAAGTTTGACTAGGTTTGACCACAAGTTGACCATGGTTGACTAAGTTGAAATTTGAATAGCTTGATGTAATATAATTAGTTAAGTTGAATCTTGGATTCGTTAGATGTTTAGAAGGTCGATTATGCAAGCAATCGACCATCCTGGGTCCAAAAAATTTTAATCACGATTTTGACAATATTAATGATCTCAGATTTCAATTTTGATCTTGCAAATGGATTCAGAACATCAAAATTAGCTAGAGGTGCAATTTTCATGCAAAACGAAGCACTTTGAAAAATTAGGTCAAAACCTATATAAGGCCCAAAGGGTCATTTTCAATTCATTTCAAACTTTTGTCTTTTGTGAACTTTGTGGAGCCCTCTGAGAGAAAAATGGCTAACATGGCAATTCTAGTCTCCTTGCATCATTTTGAGCACAACCAATGACACCAGTGACCTCCCCAGTATGGGAACCCGGTAAGTGGACCTCTGTGCCTCTCTGTGAATTCAAATTTTCCATGTTTTTAGCATTTTAGGATATTTTTCGTACGTTTTTAAGTTTTTCAATTTTTGCACCATGGAAACTCGTATGATAGTCTGCTTGGACTCGTACGAGTTTTCAAATTCTTGTAGAGTGTCATCCCCATTTGTACTGTAAGTCATATGAGAGGGACCCATCTATCATACGACATTTCATTGGGTCCCTCAAGTGTCATACACGAACCTTTGTATTATCGTATACACATGAAATGTCATGCGGGAACCTATAGAAACTCATACGAGTTTTGACACCAGTTTGAAAACTCGTATGGAAAACAACGAGTGCTTTTCTCATCCTTTGGTCAAATTTTTGAATTATCTGATTTCATAGGCTAATTCCTTAGCATTTAATGTACCTTCTGAAGTATTCAACTTTTCAATTCCTATACTTATAGCCTGATTTTTGACCAAGTTACTTATAGGGTACCATGTTTCTGTGTTGTGTAGGTCATCTATCCTGATGTCCATGTTCGCATTTCACACCTTATGACCCAGAAACTCTTCTTGTCACTGCCCAACCCTCTTAGAGTACACCTTGCTGCATGTGGATTTGAGTATTTGATATGTTTGCCTGAGATTTAGGTGAACCATGGTTTGCTAACTGCGATGATAGAGAGATTTCATTCCGAGACACAGACGTTTCATCTTCCCACTGTAGAGATTATTGTTACTCCAGAGGATGTATATAGGATACTCTGGATACCATTTCATGGCCCTTGTACTGACTATATCAATGTGGGGAATGTTGGCCTACATGCCTTTAGGACATTGTTCAGTGATGATGAGTAGTTGATGCAGTCTATCTCCTGGGAGACATTGGTACAGAGATATGGGCAGACCCATAGATTGGAGTGTATCATTGCAGGGATGATCAATGGGATCATCATGTCTGACCATCAGTAGAATAGTCTTCTAATGGGCTAGGCCCCGATGGTAGCACGCCTAATGGCTACACCTTCTGAGTTGGGATGGGGTTAGTGCTTGCTTGCACACATGTTCTTAGAGATGCACGAGATAGTTTATCATGAGGGCAAGTCTTTTTCTTCTAGTGCACTAGTATTACAGATTTGGACATGGGAGCACATCTCAATATGTCGACCTGAATGTGGTGAGGGCAAATAGCCACAGGAGCCCCTCATTTATAGATATTCAAGATATGTGACACAGGTTTGGATGTGCATCACTGAGTACTAGAGGTGTGTCCTTGATGACATGACCTTTGTTATATGGAGACTGTACCTATAGGTAGAGGCATGGCCGACTACTTGTGCTTAGTTTAGTTATTTCTATCAGAGTCGGGTCCTAATAGGTCATTTTATTACTGTGCTTGAGAGATTCATCATCACGAGGGTGTAGAGGTAGTATGACATCATACAAGATGCTCCTCAGGATTATGCCACCTATGCACAAATGGTGCGAGAGATGGGATTGGGATGGACAACTAGATTGTCATATGCTCTTTGTAGTCAGGAGTATACCAGATATGTGTCGAGAGATTGGGATTGCAGGCCATAGGTAGCTGATGTTGGATTTATTAATGTTTTCATTGCTTGGTTGGTGGAGCACCCTATGCGGAGGTTCTTGGATCCTACAGAGCTGATCCCAAGCATGGAGGAGGCTATAGATGTTATAGGTGCACCAATGTGGAGAGGCCAGAGACACCATGAGGTATAGATACCTATTGTGTAGCCTTCACCACCAATACCTAGAGTAGTGGTTACCCCACAAAGGCCAGCGGGACAAATGAGACCACCTCGCCATCTGAGTTCTATAGCAGGCTCTGAGATCTACTAGAGGAGAGGGTGATACACTTGGTAGTATTGGGAGTGCCAATGAGGTTCTAGGGGCACAATAGTATGTAGGTGGTGATGCTGATGCTACATAGGCTGATCCCGACTTTGATTTAGGAGCTGAGGTTAGATGCCACAAGGTGCATAGAGAAGAGGCTGCTGATCAGCCTGCAAAGGATATAGATATGCCCGCTACAGATGTAGATCATGGACTGAGGTAGAATCCTCAAGATATCATTAGGCGGCTTAGAATTCAGGTTAGAGATCTGAAGTTGCTGAGCACTACATTAGAGGTGCAGCTGAAGGAGTCTGGGAGGCAACATTTAGAGCGAGAGGTAGATAACAGACGGCTATAGGTGAAGGTCAAACATCAGACTACATGAGCTTCCTATTATGTGTATGCATACTATGCCACTGTACCTTCTGCACAGAGAGTACCCACTTACTCTCAGTATATGGTTGCCTCAGAGGGAGCCAGAGCACCGCAGGCTGATCCACCGTCAGATGCACCTGCACCATCCCCACCAGATGCGAAGGAGCAGGCAGACAATTGATTTGTCATGTTGTTCTCTGATTTTGTCATTTTTTCCATACACATTGATCTGTTCTGATAGCTCACATGAGCTCATTCTTTTGTTTATTGTGCCATTAGTGCACCCATGACTATTCTGAGGTTTTATGATATATATGAGATCTCTTTTTGGGTTATGACTTCATATGTACTTGTTGTTTTGTGTATGATAATTATATCATGTGATGCAAATGTTTGAAATTCTTTGATTAGTGTAGAATGTATGGATTATGCAATGCAATGGTTTCTTTCAAATGTATGGATTATGCAATGTAGTTGATTATAGATTATGGAAATGTATGAGTTGTTTCATGCCGTATGGATGTACATGTATGTAATGCAATGAGTGTAATGGAATGATTATGATATGTAATGTAAATGCAATGATACACATGATATATTTTGCAGGTATTGATGAAGACAAGTACTCAGTCATTTGTACAAAAAGGATGTTTAACCTAGAATGGTGACTTCTTACTGATCTGTGAAGAGACCTTTGTGTGAGGCTCAGTCCTTGTGTCATGTTTAGTGTTGAAGAATCGTTTAAGAATTAAGTTGATTCGACAATCATGAGATAAATGAAATCGTGCAAAGTACAAAGTGATATGCATAATGAAATGCAAACCTAGGACCTAGGACCTAGTCACTGATCATGTGTCGATCATTTTCATCACTGAATATTTTATTAGGTAACCAGATAAATCAATACAATGGCCACTAGTTAGACAACTATGAACATATGAATATCAATTTTTGCATCAAAAGTCAATACAACACCCACTGGCTAGACAACCATGGACATATGAATATGGAATTTTTGTTGGAATGTCGGATTAGATATAAGCACCAAGGCATAAATGCCAGGATGACCTGAATATCATGTCCATTTTGATATTGCAATTTGTATAAGCATCAAAACATAAACATTGTGATGACCAGAATATGCCTTGTATACAAACACACCAAGCAGTTGAGAGATCATTCTAAATCTGTTGTGAATTACCTGCAGTGACCCTTTATCATTCACATCCTTGGGTAAGATGGCAATGGCTAAATAGCCAACTAAAACGTAAATTATAAAGAGGCGAGTGAAAAAAAAAATTAAGTGTTCCCCTTGGTAAGATATGTGTTTTAGTTTGTTGTTTAGACGTTGCAGGGTAAGATCACGTTTCATAGTAGGAATAAGAACTCACTCAAAAAGAAAATAGCTAGATCAAACTTCCTTGAAGCATCTGGGTATCGATGGTCAAGGTACTCATGGCCATCCAATACAAGATGGAGGCTCTTATAGATGGACACCAATTCAATCCAAAATTTCCAAAGTTGTTAGATTTTCACTAAAAGCAGAAAACAAAGAAAAGATTATGCCCCTAGTCATCACTCTCTAAATCCTGTAAAGGACATCATCGAAGAGCTCGAAAGGACACAATATGCAAAAATCTCAATGCAAATCAGTGAGCATACAAGGAGATAAAAGCAATGAAGCAAAGATTGTTTTCAGTTTGTGTTTGATTGCAAAATCCTTTCTGGTAAGGAGATATACTCACTGAATCAGATGAAGCTTCAAAGGATTTTGACTGGATAAGACTCGTTTGAGGTATACTAGAGACCATAGGATATGACACTAGTTGCCCCCAAGTTGAAACTTTGATAGGACACATACATTGTTGTTGATTGGTGTACAAATTGACTTTATTAAAAACAAGGATATATACAAACTAAAGCAGACTAAAAGCTAGGAAAGACCAAGATTGCGCTGATAGATGGAGCGTTTTGAACAAGTGGCTCTCATTTTCTGGGTTTTCACCATCTTGGCAGAGATTCTATTTTTGCTACCAAGGTGCCTATTTCCAGGTTTTCACCAAGACACTTTTTCTTTTTTTCTTTTTTTTTGTACTTCTCATCTTTTTAATTTTTTTGTATTTTTCCATTTTTTCAAATTTTTTTGTGATACATCAAGGTGCCTATTGCTAGGTTTTCACTAGGATGATCATTTTTTTAGGACCTTTTTTGATTTTTATGATTTTTTCAGGACATTTTACCATAGACTGAATTCCTTAGGCATAGAATTTCTTCAGATAGAGAACGTTGATTGGTTCTTGGAGCCGTTCTCCTTCAGTTGTTGAGAATTGATAGGCTCTAGAGCCAAAAGTACCTGTGATAACAAAGGGACCCAGCCAGTTGGGTTCAAACTTCCCCTTGTGCTCTCAATGTGATTAATTTTTAGGATTCTCTCTCAAGACTAGATCGCCAACCTGAAATTCTCTGTGTCTAACTTTCTTGTTGTATCCTCTAGACATTCTCTTATGATATACTCTGAGATGATCATATGTTGCTTGTCCACACTCATCTATTTGTTCAAGTTCTTGCAACCTAGACACTCTATAGTCATCATCAGTTACTAGACCATGCATTATGATTCTTAGTGATGGGATTTCAGCCTCAATAGGTAGTACCGCTTCAGACCCATAAACTAAAGCAAATGGTGTAGCCCTAGTGGGTGTTTTGATACTTGTTCTATAGACCCAGAGAGCTAGATTGATCATGAGATGATAGTCTCTTCCTATTTTATTAACTGTGCGATGTAGGATCTTCAATAGATTCTTGTTTGACACTTCTTCTTGTCCATTCCCTCGTGAATAGTATATGGATGACCAATGTTGTGTTATCTTGAATTTTGAGCATAAAGAGTCTAAGTCCTTGTTCTTGAATTGGCCACCATTATATGTGACTATTGAATGTGGAATTCCATACCGACATATGATTTAGTTCAGAATGAACATTGAAATTTGTTTGCCGGTTTCTTGAGTCAAAGGAACTGCTTCTACCCATTTTGTGAAATAATCTGTAGCTGTAATGATATGGGTATGTCCATTAGAAGAATGTGGATAATTAGCACCTATTAGATCAAACGCCCATTGTTGAAAAGGCCATTGTGTAGTAGAGGGAATTAGATCTCTCCTTGGTGCATGAATTAAGTTACCACGCACTTGGCACTTTTGACAATTTTTTGCATATTTGATAGCCTCCTTTTCCATTTCAGGCCAATAGTACCTAGTCCTAATAAGTTTTCGAGCTAGTGTTAAACCATTGGAATGTGATCCACATATACCATCGTGAACTTCCTCTAATGCACATTGAGACTCTTTGCATTCTAAACACCTAAGAAGTGTACCATCTAGACTCTATTTGTATAGATCGTTACCAATGATGACATACCGAGATGCATTTTGGGTAAGGTATCATTTCTCATGGTGGTTGAAGGAATCAGGGATGATTTGGTCTTTAAGGTTGGAGTATAGGTTCTTGTCTATGGAAGAATCATGACCAACAATAGTGCAGATCATGTGGGTTTCAGGGGAATCATATGTAGGGAATGACAATGCTTCCACCAGGAACTCATAACATAGCTCATGTTCAGGTTGTTGTAGTAGAGATGATAGCATTGCTATAGCATCAACAAACTTGTTCTCCATTCTAGGAATCTACTCAAACATGATAGATATGAAATATTTCTTTAAGTCATCTACCATGCATTTGTATGGAACTAGTTTCTCATCTTTTGTCTAGTACACATCATTGACTTGGTGTATGACTAGCTATGAGTCTCCATGAATGTGTAATTCTATCACTCTCCACTCAATTGTTATCTTCATGCCATTAAGGAGAGCTTCATATTCAACAATATTATTTGTGCAAGGAAATTTTATTCTGAATGCTTTAGGTATTGAGTAACCTTGTGGTCTTATGAATAAGATGCCTGCTCCAGATCCATTTTGTGTGTAAGATCCATCAAAGAACAAAGGCCAAGTCCTAGAAGATATGTGCATGATGGATGGATCAGGAAATTCCATTTGTAATGGTGTATCATCAAACAATGGTGCTTCAACTAGTTGATCTACAATGACTTGGCCTTTAATAGATTTTCTTTCGACATATTCTATGTCAAATTTGCTCAATAACATCGCCCATTTAGCTAATCTACTTGTGAGGGAAACTTTGCTCAATAAGTATTTCAATGGATCTATCTTAGCTATCAATTGCACTGTATGAGCTAACATGTAATGTCTCAGTTTCTATGATGCAAAGATCACAGCTAGACAAGCTTTCTCAATCATTGAATAGTTCTTCTCATATGCTACCAATGTCCTATTGATGTAGTAAATAGCTCTTTCCTTCTTGTTTTCATCATGTTGTGCTAGCAATGCCCCCAGTGATGTATCTGTGGTGGAGACATATAGGATCAATGGCTTCCCTTGAATAGGAGGCATCAAAATAGGAGGATTTGATAGATATTTCTTGATGTGGTTGAAGTTCTTTTCACATTCCTCGTTCCATGAAAAAGTCACACCTTTATGTAATGTCTTTGTGAAAGGCTGTGATATGTCTACTAGCTAAGATATGAAATGTCTGATTGATTGCACCCTTCCTTTTAAGGTTCTCATTTGACTGATATTCTTGGGAGGTTGCATCTCCATGATAGCCTTAACTTTAGCAGGATCTACTTCAATGCCTTTCTTTGAAACAATATAGCCTAGGAGCTTTCCAGAAGTGACACCAAAAGCACACTTTTTAGGATTCAGTCTGAGACTAAACTTCTCCATTCTATCCAGTATTTTTCTCAAGTCATTCAAATGTTCTAATCTTATCATAAACTTAGCTAAGGTATCATCAACATAGTTTTCCATAGTTCAATGCATCATGTCATGAAAGATAGATGTCATAGCTCGTTGGTTTGTAGCACTGACATTCTTGAGACCAAATGACATAACATTCTAATAGAAGGTACCCCATGCACATGTGAAAGTTATTTTCTCTTGATCTTCAGGAGCAATCTTGATTTGGTTGTATCCAAAAAAACCATCCATTAGGGAATACATTTCAAAGCCCACAGTCATGTCCACTATCATATCGATGTTTGGTAATGGAAAATCATCCTTAGGGCATACTTTGTTCACATCTCTAAAATTTGTGCATACTCTTATAGATTTGTCTGGTTTTGAAATAGGAATAATGTTGGAGATCCACTTAGCATAATCAATAACTTGGATAAATCCGGCCTTCAGTAGCTTTTTGAGCTCAGCTTTGACTAGTAGTGCAACATGCAGATGCATCTTTCATAGTTTATGTTTAACAAGTTTGACTCCTAGAGCTATAGAAAGATGGCGCATTATCAAATTTGGACCTAGCCTTGGCATATCAAAGTACTTCCATGCAAAGTTGATTTTCTTTTCTATTAGGAAAGTAGTGAATGCTTGTTTCTCTTCCTCTGATAGGGATTGTGCTACATGAATTAGTTGTGGTTCCTCTTTCATACCCAAGTTGATAGATTGAGTGGGCTCTATCAAAACTAGAGATCTATCCAATAAATGACTCAGAACGACATCAAATATCTCATCCTTAGGCACCTCAGACAGGTTTTCACCTTTGGATATGTCATTTATTTCTACTATTTTAGGTTTTGAGATTGCCACAAAGTGGTTCTCACCCTCATAACTCTTTTTCTTTTTGCTCTTATTTTTCTGACTAAGATATTTGATATTCGAATTTGTCATGCTAACACTAGGTTCTCTGATGGAATTTGTCATAGGTTCCACTACATTGAGGTAGCAAGAAAGAGCATAGTCATTCAGGAAGGTGTGGATATCTCAGTTTAGATCGGTAGCTGTTTGGTCTATAAGCTCTGGATGTTGGATAGTCAAGTTTGGGGAGGATTGGGAAATGGCGTTCATGCATATGGTGTTGTCATCATTGGTCCTAACCCAACTCTCAAATTCAAAGGTGATATTACTACTCAGAATGTTCAATTCACAAATAGTCTCAACGTCATTATTGGATTCCACTTCAGCCATAGGTGCATCAAACTCGCTAAGTTCATCATTTCGCTTAGACTTACATCGAATTTAGGTGAATATTGGTGAATTACATCAATATGTTTCTCATTGATAAGATCATCTTCTTCTTGGATAACTCCCCATTCATAGTCATTTGATTCATCTTCTGATTCTTCATCTAGACCTTTGGGAAATTTGAGAACATGTGTAAAATTAGGATGAATCCACCAAGCAGGATTGCCTTCAAACTCAGATCAAAATTCATACTCATGAGAGTCTATCTCAGAATCACTAGAACATCCCAAATGTTCAACTACTGTGATTGGTTTACCTTCTTCTTGTTCAGTAGTAGGTTCTTGTGTGTCTACCACATTGATATTCTCTTTAGGTTTCTCTTCATCTTTAAGAAGATCCAGTATTTCTTGAGGTAAACATTCATAAGGAATAAGATCAAAGGTGTCTGAATCATCACTATATGATTGTTGTGTTTCTCTCTCTTCAATTTTTTTCACTTTTGGTTCTATCTGTTCTATCACATGAGGAGAGTTTCCATTGAGATGGAAGGATTTATTCTGATAACCTAGAACTATAGTATCATTGGTTATCCTTCCACAATGTTCAACTAGTTGTACAATGCCTTTGCCTCTTATTCCTAGAGGTCCTTTTCCAGTGTATCACATTTTAGACATGAGTTTATGACCTGGTCCATAATATTTGATAGGGATTTGGGCATTTTAGAATCACATTTTTGTAATATTTGGGATTGAGACTCATCTTTATATAGCCATGCAAGCACAACCTCATCTTCTTCAAATTCTTTCTTAGAGACTTTCTCTGTGACAAAACTTCCAGTGTAGATAACTTGAGGTTCCTTAGAGGCTTGATTTTTCTATTTCAAAGGTTGCCCATAAGATTTAGGCGAGACTGGGAGAGATGTTAGAGATAGGACTGGTTCCATAGTATATTCTCCCATGCTCTTGTGCTTGATTTTGACCTCTTTGGAAATGTCTTCCATCTTGGATGTAGATGCTATGTCTATTTTCTTATTGGAAGATTCCCTATTGTGTGGAACAAGTTTGTCAGCACTCTCTTTCAAAGCATTGCAAGATGTGGATATATCAGCTGGAATTGTTACCTCTACTCCATCATAAGGAAACTTCACACATTGATGGTACATGGATGGAATAGCTTGCATTTCATGTATCCAAGGCCTCCCTAGAAGAATGTTGTAAGCCAAAGGAAGATCTAGAACTTGACAGGTAATATCTCGGATGATTGGCCCTGTTCTGATGGGTAGTACAATTGTTCGCTTGGAAGCTCTCTCTTGTTCATCGTAAGCTTTTATAGTTATCTTCTTTTTAGGATCAATAGCATCTTCTAACATTCCTAGTTGTGTGATCAATTTGTAGGAACATATGTTTAGACCAGCACCTCCATCTTTCAACACACGTTTAACACGACAATTTTAGATCAAGACTTCAATGTGTAAGGGTTGGTTATGCAGATGAGTCAATGAATTGTCATCTTCCTCTAAAAAGGAGATATACTGGGGTGATGTCAGATGACCAACCATAGTCTGGAATATGTCTAGATCAAGATTGTTAGGAACATTGGAACCGAGCAAATCTTTATCCAGAATAGCCCTATGAGTAGGAGATATCTGAAGCAACTCAAACATGGATATTTTTGCATTGGTATGGTGGAGTTGTTGGAAAATATTGTATGATGTCAGTCTCATCTATTTGGGATTTGATGATTTTGAAGTAGCCCTCTGTTTAGAAGTAGATGAAAGATTGAAAGGAACCTGAGTTTTGTCCTTGTAAATGTACCTAAGCTTGTGATCGAGTTACTGCATTTGTTGATTGATTATCTCTATCTCTTCTTACAATAGTGATGACATTGAAATGTTCAGATAGGCATGGTTCAACCATGTTTATGACGAAATTATTTCTAGAGTAGGCGTAATTGACCTTAGCACCCATGTTAGGCTGAGAAGATGAATCTCCTTGACCATGTTTCAGAAATGGTTACGTGAATGTCGTATGATCATTGTTAGTCTTATGATTGTCAATTACAATTTCTCCATCATCAATTTTGTCTTGGATGAGATGATTTAAGTGTATGCAGTTATTGGTTTTATGACCCTTGTTCTGATGGAAGTCACATAAATCCTTCTCTTTCCACCATTTTGGTTTAGGTTCAGGATCAAATGATTTAATCTCAAGCAACGTGATGATTTTGTTTGCCAATAGTGTTTTCATGGCAGATTCTAAGGACTCAACCAAAGGAGTGAACACATGCTTTGGTTTTGAAACCCATGGTTTATAGCCATTAGACTTTTTGGATGATTCAAATGATTTTTATTCAGAAGATTTGATGGCTTGAGTACCCATGGTGAGATTGAATGCTGGTGCTTTTGATGGAGCACTGATGTGATCAACAACACGATTTGTCACAACATTCTTGTTCTTGTTCCAGAATTTAACTTTGTCTGTGTTGTTGGAACCAGATCTAGATTCATACTTTCTATCTTTGTTAATCGATATGTCTCCCTTATGAGAAAGCACATTTTCAATTTTTATGGCATTTTCCACCATTTTCTCAAAAGAAGTATGATTTTGCATTTGTAGATGGTAGTTGAGTTCCAGAATCAGATTGTTGATGAAGATTTTGAGTTTTTCAGTTTCTAGAATAGATCGAGCATAGAGTGAAAACTTCTTCCTCCATCGCTTGAGGAAAGTTAGGAAGGGTTCTCCTGTCTTTTGTTTTAGATTGAAAATATCGATCACGGTGACCGAATGTTGAATGTTGTAGGAGTATTGTTGATAAAATAGTTTGGTTAACTCCTCAAAGGTTTTGATGGTTGGAGAAAGTTTAGAGAACCAATGAATGGCTGATCCTCCTAGAGATCATGGGAACAAACACATTAAGTAAGTTGGGTCATGCATAAACTCCATAGATTGAGTGCAAAATTCCCTGACGTGATCTTGGGGGTTAGAGTTGCCATCGTATTTGTCATATTTGGGTATCTCCAACCATTTTGGGAATGGTGGCATGAACAAGTTTTTATCAAATGGAAAAGGGCATAAAGCCTCCATAGAGAATTCCTTGGGTTCCTTCTCTTTTTCCAATTGGTTGAGCTTAACTTGCATGGAATGCATTTGTTTCATCATGGTAGTAAGAGGAGTTTCTTCCTCATGAGTGATGATATTTTCAACATTGAAGTTGGGACGAAGTTTGGCTCCTTGTCTTGCTAGCTCAAGGAAATATATCTCTTTGTCCTATTGCAAGAAATGTTGCATCAATTTCTGAAAGTGTTCCTCAGTTATATATCGATCAATCTCAGATGGAGTTGGTTTAGGGTCCTCATGATGAGACTAATGGCCTTGGGATCCTTGGTTTCCTCCTCCTTGAGACATCTTGTTTTTCTAAGAATTTATGTGGATTGATTGATGTGGAGTTGATTGGTTACCTCTGTGGGTTGATTGAGGAGGATTAGAATAACCCTTTTTTAGATATAGATTGCCTAGAGCATCTTCTTGATATCGAGTGGTATTGTATGGTTGGTTAATGCTCTGGACAATGTAAGAAGACAAAGGTGAGAATTTTGATTCTTCTCCCAGTTTTCTGTGTGAGGAAGCTCTGGTTTCCACCATTAACCTCGAGTGAAGAAAAAGATCAAGATTAAGACAACTGAAGAATGATCTGATTTAGGACTAATCAAATGATGCAACCTTGTCAAGATTGGGTTGATTGATTGATGAGAAGACTGATTGGATGTAAGTGTAGGATACTGTGCCCTAGTTGTATGGGTAGATGCCCAAAAGATGGTAGACATGAGCTCACAACACTTAGCCATTTTGAAGATTGAATTTGAAGATAATTTTGACAAGGTTTTGATACAAGAGAAGATAGGATTCAAATTGATAGATCAGAAGGCTGGATCAAACTCAAGAGACCACTTTGGGAAAATAGATTGGATTTCTCTGTTGGCTCTGTTATGTTCCTAACACAGTGATTTTTTTGACAGAATTTGGAAGTTGGCTGTAAAAATTGGATTTCTGACAACTTTGTAAAATTTTGATATGAGTTTCTCCAGGCTCGTACGAGTCTAGGTTAGCTCTAGCATGACATTTGACAAGGCTCATACGACAATTGACAATAGGTTTTGATTTTGCTTGATTTTTATGCAGACAACACTCGTACGAAAGTATACAGTCTCCCGTACGACAATCTGGGGGTTCTGGCACGATAGTTGGAAAAAATCATATGACTTTTGCAATTCCAGGATGAATTTTGATATCAGAAAGGATTTTTGCTTCAGATTTTGCAATTTTTTAGTTTTCAATATCAGGTTGTTTGCAAAATTTTATGTCCGGGTTTGAAGATCTATGTAACAGTTTGTCTCAGGTTTGTTCATTTCAAGTAACCAAGTAGATATCATGCACACACAGAACAACAATCAAGGGAACAAGCAATCATCTTAAAGAAATGAGCAAGGGACAAAGCAACCTTGCACATGAACAAGAATAGTGACTTATTATTCTAATCCCTAAGAATTCTGTTTGTGTATGCTCTCAAAATTTTTTGCAATCCCGCATACAGTGCTAGAAAATGAAAATTTGGCCACACTAGGGTTTTTAGTAATGGTCTGACTCTGCAACTTTTGTAATCTTAAGAGGGCAAAATCCAATCCAGGTGCACCGAGGTTTTGACACAATCTAAGAATGTAATCAATTAGGAGCTGTTGAGGAGATCTGATAGCCCAATAAGAGACTACACCTCTGGAGATTTCTTTCACAAGGACATTTATATAGAGGTTGCTGCTACCATGATGAAAATGGCTATTACCGCTTGAGGTTCCATCTATGTGGTTGACCCAATAAAGGGAATGTCCACTATGGTTAACCCTCTCTAAAGGTGACTCACAAAAAGGACCACAGGGGGACTTAGTTTAGATTCAAGGATCTGAGTTTTTGGTACTACCCAAAAAGGGAGTAGAGCATAATCCTCTATCCTCTTCACTTCACCAAAACATAGCAAAAAGATTCTTTGACATGCTAAGACTGAAACTACCTCACCAAGGTTTGTGATGTCAACAACAATGTCTATCGAGCTCTCTAAGTGGGACCAAGAGAGAACGTCCTGATCAAAGTTGAGGACTAAACCAAGTAGAACATGAGATAATAATAGTATCCTCCCTACCTACAAGGGGATCTATCTTCAAGAAGAGCTACACATGCAAAACAAGTGAATGAAGCCCAATCTCTCAAGAAGTCCACAAATAGTGTTCATAGGGCCTAATTACTATATGTAACAGATATGCAAAAAGAAAATATATGTTCTTTTTAGAGCCCAAAATCAAAGTGTGAGTTATGAAAGTAGAAAGACACTCAATCTAGACACGTGAGAGTTCATTTTATGTCCCAAATTGAAATGTTATTAGATGCAATAGAATACCTGAGTTCCCACTCAACACACTTAGTAGATATTTACCTAATTTGCAATTTTGTTGCACTTTCTTGTGAGCCAAAAATAACAAGTACCAATCAGAAATAGTAGATCTTAATTGTTAGGGTTAGCTATCTGTCAAATTTGAAACCAAAATCTGAAAGACAAACTGTAAATCTGATACGACAATTGAATTTTTGGTACCAAAACTCGTACGACAATGGGTGACATCTTGTACAACAATCTGGGTACGAAATGATAGTGGGTCTGTGCACACACGATAGAGTAATCTTGAAACAACAATGTAGAACAACATGCACGTTTCTCAAAAACACCAACTATCATATGATAGTTAGGGGGTCCTAACATGACACTTTGTCAAATGTTGTATGAAAATTATACGGAAAGAAAATAAAAATTGTAGTTTTGATAGAAAATGATAGAAATGAAATGGAAACCCATTTCAGGGCCCCATGGTGGGTGCTAGAAATGTGTGTGTGAAAATGGTACCTAGTTGTAGACACAACACTTCAATAAAACATTAGAGGCTAACAAATCGAGAAATCTGTAAATAAGATAAACTAAGCTAACCAGACGATTTACTACCTTCTAGTAGGTACGAATATGATATTCTTAGATTCAAACCGAGATCAGTGACAATGCAACACCTAAATGAAGGATTTAATGCGAAAAGATGAATGCAGATTAATCTATCTTTTTTTGGATTTTGTATGCAATAAGATGAAAAATTTGATATGAAACTAGTCTAGAATGGATTGAAATGATATGAAAATTGATCTAACAATGATATGTTATGATATGAAAATGATTGAATTGAAAACAAAGATCTCACAAATTGCCTGTTGCAAGAGCTTGATTCTTCAGATGCAAATTCGCCAAAGTAAGTATGCAAATTTGAGGGATCCTTTTGTGAGGAGTTGAGCCTTGATTATATAGAAATCCAGGGCTTGAGGGTGCATTGAGAAAAGCCACAAATCACTCTTGATAAACTCAAGTTGATTTTTGAGTTAACAAGAAATCAGGAATAGATCAACTCACAAAATCATGCAAAAGCACTTTTTAACTCAAAATAGAGTTTAGTTCACTTTTTCAACTCACAATCACATGTTGAGTTTAGAAAGTTAACAAATTGAAATTGATAATTGATTTGAAGTTGACTGCTTTTCTGATTGTGCATGATTTAATATAAATTAATTTAAAAATAAAGTGATTTATTCTCAACTTAACTGATTTTGATTTTAAAAATAACCGATTTATGGGTTAATCAATTATCAAATCAAACTTTTATTCAAAACTATATCATTAAATATTTCCAATTGGATTTAATTAATTGAATAGGAATTTAATCAATTATTCGTAGGATTTTTTATTTATTGTCAAAATTAAATAATATTAATTAGGAATAAATAAAATTAAAATTAATTAAATAATTAGGTGGCAAAATTAAACTTAATTAATTAAATATTCAAAATATTCAATTAATCAAATTTTAGGATAAATATGATTCATCGCCAAATAATATTTAATTAGGATAATTATGATAAATTAGGAATATTCAGGAAATATTCCCCGATGCAGAATTAGGATAAAATCAATTAGGGTTTTGATGAATTGATGTGCAAATGTGCCTTTGGTTAGGACTTTGATGTCGATTTTGATCAATTTGTCGATGTAGGAGGTTAATGAACCTATAGCCCATTTTTGGGGTATTACAAGAATGAGTACAGATAAAGTAAAGGGTGAGATTTAAGCTGAGCATTGTCAGCTGCAAATTATACATGCTATATGAGACGACTGCACATCAGTGGTAACAAAACTATTTGAGAACAAAGAATCCAAATAAATTTTTGAAGTCTGAAACTGAAGTTTATGTTATATTGCATGAAAGAAATGCAAAATTCCATGTTATAGGAAGTAGAGTCTTTGCAAAATTTGATTATTTATAACTAGAAATGACAAGTAAGATATACAAAGCATTTGTAAAGCATATTGTGTATGTCAGTAATTTAAAGTGTTGGTTGCCAAAAAAAAAATGAATATTGCGAGTGTATTTGTTGGGTGACCCCACAATAGTGGGTTACACTTTTTTAGAGATGCTGATTTTTGCTGAAATAACACATTTTTAATAAAATATGATGATTTAAGCCTTGAAAGGTTGCATTTGAAAGATTTAATTACAAATGGTTAGCTCAAATCCTCTTAGATAAAAAAAATATTGATATAATATCTATACTCCTCATTCATACCTATAATGGAGTCTCCTTCGCACCTATTAAAATGCTCACAAAAAATCACTTTGAATTTATCTTTTGGAAAATCAAATGATTCCATTTGACAAAACTATCTATGTATTAAGGTACTACTGAGAAAAATCTTTCCAATGATTATAATGTTAATACATATTAATTTTATTATGACTTTGTATTTTTAGTTTTACTAAATATAGATATTTCACCGTATTTCTATGTCTATGCTTGACGCTTATGGAAAAATAGTAAATGAGAGAAAAAAAATTCTAAAAAATATCTATGCCCTAGGTATTGAAGTTATCTTTCTATAAAAAAAATAAAAATGAAATTGGACAAATAAATGACAAGTTATAAGCTATGTAGTTAAGGTATGTCAAAATTACGGTTTAGTCAACTTCAAACGTTAATAAAATATGAAATAATCATGATAATGTCATCAAACCAATTGCATGCCCTCTCTATGAATGTTAAAAAATTAAATTTGAAAGAATCACATTGATATCTATTTTAAAAAAAAAGTTATGCTCTATGAAAACAATGTAACTCTTTGAAAATGGCGTTTTCAGCAACATACCAGTTTTCGTGGGAGAAGGAAAAAATGATTCAAAAATAAAAAAAATAAAAAATTTAGAATCTAGAAAAACATCCTAAAAGACTCTAATTTACTTCATGTTCTGATTTCAAACGGTTTAACTACAATATGCATCTAAATCTGATTTTTTTTTCTCAAAATGTAGAGTTCAGTGTCCATTCAGGCAAAAAAGTCTAACCCACTATTGTGGGTTCACCCTGTTACAACACAGTATCATTTTTTGGTTCCAAAAATATTCAACTATAGAAGTCGAAAAGAGAAATCTATTTTCTTAGCATGACTATATCTGTTACAACATAGCATCTTTTTTTTTGTTTCAAAAAATTCAACTGTAGATGTCCAAAAACTAAATCTATTTTCCGTGCACAATGTTTTGCTTATTCCGAAAATAAAACAGTAATATGTGAAGAGAAAAAACTTGGAGTGAATTTTGAGAGGCTTAATGTACTTGCATTTTACGCAAAACAAGTATGGTAAGGGCTAAAAGCTACAAAACAATGTTCTAAAATCATATTTTTTAAAAAAAATTGTAAGTAATAGGAATCAGAAGGTATTTGGAGCTTACGTTGTTCTATTGTGTTGCAATGGAGAGGATGTTGTTGTTCATTGCAATTGTAAAGGTGCCATCAATTTCAAATGTTTGCATCAGGCAAACAACTTCAGACATGTTTGTTTTGTAGTCTTCAAATGGTATTTCTTTAAGCCGAGGGAAGTGTTGCTCAAGGAGTTGTCCATGCATGGTGCAATCCACGATGTCATCTTTAGTTTGTATTATGCATTGCAAGAAGGGTTCGTAAGCAAAGGTTGTTCTTTTTGCACATGGAATGCAATGGGCATTGTTGGCGGTTGATGGTAACACCATTGATGCTGGCTGGTGACATAAGGTGCAGAAGAGATGGTATGGTGCGAGGTAAGCATTTTTCAGTTTTAGAGTGCCAATCACCTGCAATTGAAATGAAGATGTAAGTATGGATTTGAGACTGTTATTTAGTTACATGTAATATAATTATGGTCTTGTTTCAAAGACATAAAGGTTTTGTTCCTTACTTGGAGATTGGAGGAGACAATATTTTGTAGAGCAGTCCTTGCATACTCATCATTGAGATTGCCAATGAATGTGGATGGTGTTGTTTTTATGAGCGTTGTTCCTCTTGGCCTGTTATGGAGAACATTCTTAAGGAGTAGGAGAGGTGTTTGTGTAGATGCAAGGATTTTTTATACTGTTGCATAAGTGCGAGTGTGGTAATCTGGAAATGTAACCTGTAAAGGAATGAAATATGTTAGCCAATGTAAAAAATGGATTGTTACATGTCATAAAAAGATAATTGGATTTGATGTATGGAATAGATATCTTACAATAGCTATGTCTGACATAGATTCTCCATCTTTGACATGAAGGTGATACTCTTTTGGTGCATGGTTATGCGCTGCCACTATAACACCCAATGTACCGATTGAGTAGTTGCTAGTTGAGTGGATAAGTTGACATATTTTTGTGTCAGGCATCAATTTCTACTTGTTGCAGACTTTAGGAATGGTTTGTATGGATGTTTGTGCAGTAAACTGTAGACAATAATTAGCATCACCACTTTCATATTATGATTTTTTTTAATCTCAAATTCTTCTATACGAACACTTGCTCCAGGCAAGAGTTGGGCAAGGAATTTATTAACCAATTGGTTTGTAATGTTTTCTATAATGGTCATTTGGCCATGCATGTCGATGAGGTCAACATGTAGTATTGGTGCTTTTGGTGGGCTTGCAGGGTTTTTTGCATAAGCAGGTCCATAAGTCACGAGGATATCACCCTCAAAAGCAGTAGAAAACTGTGATGTACAAATTTCAACAATGCTGGATGAATGGTTTACTTTTATTTCCAGCCTGTTAGAATACAAGATTATTTATTTTAGATTCTATAATTATATGAAACCTAATGGAAACAGTAAAAGAGGCTAGGAAAAGTCTGACCTTTTTGCTTGTTGATTGTCGTTGAAGTTGTTACCATCTTCTAGAAGGTTGTCTTGTTGACTGGAGGATGTGAATAAAGATTTGGTAAATGGTCTTTGATAAGTTAGTGTTGCTACTATATGCAACCACAAGTACATGCAAGTGTGTTTGCATATATGTGAAGGAGACAAGTGGAGATGATGGCAATACCTTTTTGTGGGCGTTGTCAATTTTCTATCTGTGAAGTCGCCGGGCATTTGATGCTTGATGCTTGAAGCTTGTGTGTCTGGTTCATTGGTGGCAGATTCGGCTCTAGTTTCTAATGTTGTTGTTTTGGAGTGATCCATTGTGGGAGGTGTTGCTGGTCTGATCTGAAATAGGTCCTACAACATGAGCAACAAAGATATTAACAAGGAAACAAAGTCTGCCAAAAGCTAAATATGTTAATGGTAATGCAATCTAGTGTTGTGCTTCAGAATAAGTTCTAGAAGACTACCTACTGAATCTATTTAACTAAATTTTAAGCTAGTGAACATGGGAATGAAAGTTGGTAAAGAGATAGAAAACTGCTAACATTAGGAGTTTGTGAAAAAGCATGTCAACAAACTTACCTCAAGACTTAGCAAATTGTGTTAGGCAACTAAGATCCAGAAAAATTGTGTGTGCCTACATATAGTGTTTTGTTAGATAGGGTGGCAAAGCATTCTAAATAAAGTGGTTAGAGAAGAGGTTTGGGAAGCATAATGAGAGCATCAAACCTATTCTTTCATTCTGATTGAAGCAGTTTCTAATTCTGGAAACTAGAGGTGGAGCTCTAGAGCTATTGCAAAATGGTCTGACCAATATGTATCTAACAAACTAAATTTTGCTAGGGAAAGATCAATATTATATATCCAAAAGTGATCCAACAAACTACTTGCATATGTTGTTGGCTTGTCGACAAGTAAACTTAAATTGTATTGTTTCATAAGTTCTACAAGCATTGTTTGTGTTCTTGTGGAATGCAACATGTCAATGTTAAAGTCTCCGACAATTATGAGTTTTCAATTCACTGGTAGTGCAGTAAAGATGCTTATGATTAGATTCAATATGTGATCCATAGGTGCACCCGATGCTATATAAATGTTTGTGATATGGAAAGTATTGCCAAGATGAAATATATCAGTTGCTATGGATTCTAGGTATTGTGTTGCAAAAGTTTTAGTTTTTAACAATGTCATGGTTTTGGTATAGAAAGTCAGCAAGCCATGAATAGACAGTTAAGAATGAAAATTAAATGTCCCGTCTAGTAAGTGAAGATGTTGATGTATCTTTTCGTTTGTTTCTTGAAAGAAAAGTATAGTTTCTCTAAGAAAATCATGGTCATGGACTATTTCTTGTGCGTGCAATGCAAAGCTTTGAGTATTCAGAGAGCATACAATGACATGGTCCATTGGTACAAGAGAAAGACTATGTTGTAGTTTCCATTGTGCCAAAGTTCGAAGGTGTTGCCTTTCTTTTTCTACTTTTTGGGACACTTTGAAGTTTTGATGTTGCAATTTGTGTATCAAGTACAGGGTCTCAATATTTCTTACACAAGAAAGGGCAGTGTAGGCAAGACCACGCTAGTATACTTTAGAAGGGTCAAAAGCAAGTGAATCCATTGTTAGGCCTTGTGATCTATGAATGGTTTGTGCAGATGCTAGTTGAATGGGGAATTATGATCGAGTAACAATTTTTGTAGTTGTTCTGACTTTTCTAGCTATTCTCATTATTGGCATCTAAGAAGGCAAAATATAACTTGTGTATATGGCATGCTTTCTTTGGCACCATGATTTTACAATAGAAGGGTCATTGAATTGTATCCATAAGATGTCCTCATGGGTAGATGTGTGCATTTGGAAAATGTCATCAACACCATTGACTAGTCCATCTTGCGTGTCTAAATTGCCAGCTATTAGCTCAACCAAGATTCTTGGCTTTATATAGATTGTAATAGGCAGCAATGATTTTTCAACTTGTTAGTGGGTATTGTCAATGGGAGACTCTTTTTTATCAATAGCTTCAAACACATAAAGCTTAGTGGTCAAGAAGCTCAACATTCTTTTGTTATGTTCATTGACGGTTGTATTTCTTTGAAACAAGTATGGGAATTTTGGATCATTGGGAGGGGTCTTGTAACATGTTCTATTCAAATAGGATATGTGTTCATTAGTTTGCTGGCCAATTCTTGTATGGTTTAGAATGGAGATGAAATGTCTATATATTTGTCTAACTACATTGTGTAGTTCAAAGCAAAGGACATTTTCTAGCCAAAATGTGTATGGGATTTTCTCATTACTTATTTTTGGCTCTTCAAATATCCAAGCATCACATACAGGTTGTGCTTGCTACAAGTCACCACAAAATATTATATCAACATTTCCAAATAGTTTTGTTGGCATGTGTTTGATTTGGCATAGCCGCCTGTCTATATTGTATAACATTCTAGATCCTAATAGCGATGCCTCATCAATAAATAGAACCTGCAACTGGTCCAATTTCTTGGTTAGACTATCAAGTGTGTTTGAGTCCAAAGGCAACATCTTTGAAGAGCTACATGGGAGGTAGAAGATAAAATGTGCAGTTGTGCCACCTGCATTGAATGCAACTTTCCCTGTTGAAGCGAAAATGATTCCTTTAGGCTTGAATAGGTCAATTTCAAGCTGCTTATCAAAGTAGCAAATCATTGTTTGGAAAAGAAATTTTGCAGTGAAGGTTTTTCCAGTGCCAGCCCCTCCTATCAAGAAAAAATATAGTGGTTTGTTGGGTACAAGTCTCTTTGTCATCATTACATCTTTGACTATTGACTGTTGTTCTTTGTTCAATTGTCTTCGCAACATGAAATATTCTTGGTTATTAAGCAAGAATGGGTGAGCTATTTCTGAGAACAATGAGCGGGGAATATCTTTATTTTTTTGGTACTTTTCACATGTTCTATGTCATTTATGATGTCATATTTCTCTATTTCTATTTTGGTTTGGGCCTAGTCATTGTCATTATTGAGGTCTATTGCAGGATGGCTTCATTATTAGATTTTGTTGTGACCAGTTCAATGTCACCCCATGCACTAGATATATGTGTTGTGAACATCTTTTCAACATGTGCAATTTGCAATTTGTTTGCATCAAATGCTGAACTCCATGTTTTGTGCCCTAGTAACAATGATTGTTCATTGTTTCTAAAAGGAACTTAAAGCATAAGTTTTTCTCTACAGTAATTTTCTGGATCTTTATGCAGGTTGTATCTAACAAAGCGTATGATTTGTGGCTTAGCCCTTTTTTTTGTTCTTTTGATGGACTATTCGAGAAAAAAGAAGTATATTATGCAAGGGACAAGTTTTCATAGAGTTTTTGGATGTTGTATGTATTTGTCTATTACAAAGGCATACATAATGTTCTTAGAGTCGTCTCTTTCCTTTGCGAGTAGCTTGGGGCTTTTAACATCAAAATTATATTTTAAGGAGGTGTTGTATTGATGAAAATGGTTCTTCGAGAACTTCTTCATAATGGCAAAGAAAGAGCAATGTGAACTACTTGGCAACTAGACATTTGTTGGTAGTTTAGCAATGCATTGCCTAGCTTTCGTATGAAGTATATCTTATCGTTGTAAGCATAAGTACATTGTTGGCATATTTGGTAGAATGAAAGTGACAATGTTCTGTCATGTTTCATCATGTATGAGCTATAGTAAGATGCAACAACATATGCATCCAGTAAACTATGTATTGTATTTGCATACCATAGTCTTGGAACATTTTTAGCGAATGAGTTTATCCAAATATCTGCATGATGCCTTTTTAAGAAGACAATTCTTTGTGACAATGTTGCTTGTAACATTTCAATGTAATTTTCTTCATCAATTTCAAATTCATGTAAGAAATCGTCAAATGTAGCTTCTTTTGTGTAGTGTTTTCTCTCTAGTTGCTTGAAAAATAGCTTTGCCCCGTCCTTCATTAGAGGGCTAGTATTTTGTGAAGGTTCTAAAATTGTTGTTTGTCTCATGGGAGGCAAGGGAAAGCTAAATCAACAACTATTTGCTTTGTACCTTTTTCATGTTTTCATATGATGATGTGTCTGCATTTTGACTAGATGTGTGTCTAGTAATGTAAAGTCACATGAGATGTATTTGCCAATGAAACTTTCTATATCGATGTTTTTGCAATGTCCATATGTAGGTGCATCTACTACCCATAACATGAAATGTGTGTGTTCATTTCCTCAATTTTGGAATTCTGTAACAAAAAAGTAGTCAGATACTTTACCAAACAGGTCATGGTTTTTTAGCATCATTTTTTAAAATGCATTAAGCTTGTGATTGAAATAGCAGCTGTAAAGCACAAGATTTTTCCTAATTTCAAAGTCTAGGTCTTTATCCTCTATAGTTTCATTGTGCCTAGCATGTTGTGTACTTGATATGTACTGCAATGCTTTGCACAATAGCTCCCATAAGTGCTCAACACTTGCTAGTGTCACAATGAAAGTTGGAGGTCCTAGTTGTCGTATCATTGCAAATATGTTTTTCCTATTATTTTCTAAGTAGTTAGGAGATGTTCAAATACTCCTCAATGACCTGAAACCTAATGGTGACTTCAATATTTTTTCTAGATTAGTAGGGTTTCGCACATCCTTTGCAAATAATTTTTCACCTTTCAATTCAGCTTTCCTTATACAAACCCATGCTAAGGAGGATATTTGATGAATAATTATTTTAATAGATTTGAAAAATATATTTGTGATATGTGCTAAAAAGTCATCTTTATGCATTAGCTCCCACTTTACTATTTTCTGGTAGCTGAATTTGTTAGTGGTGTCTTTTGGTCATGTAGAACCATAAAACAGTGTTGGGAAATTTATTTCTTTTGAGTAGCTATCCTGGAAAATTCCAAGAGGTTTAAATCCTTCAGATGGCGCAATTTCAATAATGGTTGTATCAAGGTCTTTGATTGAATGTGATTCATCAAACCAATGTATAAGTGATTCAGTTATGGGCTCTTCCTGAAGTTGAAGTAAATCGCCATCTACATCAGTTTCAGAGTCTGTGTCTATGTCTTTGTCAATGTCTGTTTGCATTTGTTCATGTTTGTTTGCTAGTAGGGTTTCCCAATCTTTATTTATTGTGATATTTTCTTTTGTGTATAGTGGTGTCTTGGACAAAAAATTTAAAGCATCCATCACAAAAGTAGGTCTAACATTGCCTTGTGCATATGCATTTTTGTATTCCAATTTACATTTTAATCTAATTGCAATTATTTTTGTTTCATCTATATGTCTATGCAATGCTTGTTGGATTCTATCAAAATTGATAGGCACATTGATAATTGTACCATTCAAGCCATATTGCACTCTTTTGTATCCCAGTTGCCTAATCTATGCAAAGAAATACGTACGGAAACTAGTCTTTCTTCTAGGCCAGTCAAGGAACAAACAATATCTACTTGTTTATTGTGTCTTATGTTCCATGGTGCAGCGAACACGGGTATTTTTCCAAGCCTGACAACTTCTATACATCATTTGCAAATTGTTTGGCCTACCACAATGTTTTTTTTATTTGTTGCAATGGAAAGAAAAGAGAAATCATGAACAAATGCATTGGTTACCTTGTAAATATCTTTATGGAAACATAACATTTCACAAATTGCGCAGGCTTGAGTAGGTGTATCGTTAATGGCCAGCAGATATTGCTTAATAGATTTTTGGTTTGTATTGTTGATTGCAATTGCATCTGTATGGATTTTTGGGTGGTGCATTATTCTTGCTTTATGAAATACATACCTTGTCTTTGTCCTAGCATGCGATGTTGTTTGATGTATAATATCATTTGCTTGATCAGATTATTGATGGTTTGTGTTTGACAAGAGCTCATCCTTGTTGCGTATTGTTAATTTTAGCCACCGTAATGAGCATTTTGAATTCATTCTTTTGGTAGGTAAAACTGCATTTTGTTTAGTTTTTGAGCTTTGTGTTGCTAAGGGTGTTGTTTCTTTCATTGCAAATGCATTTTCACTGTCATGTAACAAGTCATGTCTTTTTCTAAGTATTTCATTTGAAAAATATTATTTTTCTTGTAATGACTTGTAATGGCAGTGGCTTGAACTGCTCTCGTAACAGCACAAGTTTATGTGCTATTTGGGTTCTATGCAATTGCATAGGACTTCTACTTTAGACCGAGGAACTATTTTCCATATGTATATGAATAGTGTTAAAATGGATTCAACACTATTCAAATGTAAAAGGGAAAGGGGGGAAGATATGAGATCTATCCTCAAACCCAAATTCCCAATAAAGAGATCCAATTTAATCAACCAAGAGGTTCATACACAATTGAATCAATTTATGGAGAATATGGAAGAGAGAGTAAATCCAATATTTCCCTTTGAATGAAATTTATGCTTGGAGTATGAAACAATTGAAATACAAATACTAACCTCAAATTAGGGCAGATCTGGAAAATGTTAAATTCTAATGTCTATGTGTACTTTCAGGTAATTCTGAAACATGTTGTGGACTGGAAATGCCGAGACAGAGAAAACCCAAAAATCTTTCTCCAAGATGAGCTCAGGTCGGGTTTGACCCTCATAAAAGGTCAAATACTACATTCTTTATTTGAAGTCCGATTCAAATTCTGTTAGTAGATCTCGAAAGTTTGTCGAAAAGGGTATCCAAATTTGCTCTCAGATCCAAAATTCCACACCTGTACCTACAAGAAAATGGGGGGTTTTTGTTGTATGGGGGGTTTTCCTTGGTCAAACCCCAATTTAGGAATTAACCTTGAAATTGAATTGAAATATAGTGTGCATAAACAAAGTAATTGAAACAAATCACCTCGCTTATGTTGAAGTCCTTGTAGAGGATTCGAATCCTCAAATCCACAAGTAGGAATGCTTCAATGGATGTAGGATGTCTCCAATCAATGGCATTTGATCTTCAACACCAATCTTGACTTGATCTTTGCATATGAGAAGGCTTGAATGAATGTGGAAGGATGGATCATCAAAGGGGGCTCCAAAGAGATTGAATCCTTCAATAGCTAACAATGGATCTCCTTGATGGATGAATCAATTGAATGCTTGAAGACTTTCTTGAATACTTGAATTCACTTTCTTTCACTTGAGAGCTCACTCATGAAATTTCTTGAGATGTGATGTGAAATAATGGATGAAAAAAATGAGAGAGGAAGGCCTCCTTTTATAGTGAACTAGGGAACAATCCTCTATAGGAGCCACCTTGGAGAATTAAATCCCAATTAGGTCCTAACCTTTAGAAAATATACCTAGATTAAATGCAATTAAAGGATTTACCATCTCAAAACCCAAAATGATTAACCCAGAGGCAGGAAAATAAATATCCCGAAAGTCCGAATCCTGAAAATTTTGGATTCTGGAAATTTGAATAAGGGGGGAAAAATCAAGATTGGACTTGACCTAGTCAGGTTTGACCTCGATCCTGGCCTAGTTAGGATCAACCTCGAATTTGACCCTGGGCCCAGATTCAGTCAGAGCCAAGTCAGGAGGTCCCAGGGATGCCCATAAACCTAGAAATGATATCAAACAGGGACAAAATGTCAGGGATAGACATAAAATCCTATGATGACTATGATGAAAGCCAGGAGGACCTATCTCTGAATCCTACCTAGAAAACAAAGCCATGGAAGAGGGAAATTAAGGAGAATCCTTGAGATCCTAACCCTAATTTCACCTAGAATGAAGAAATCAAGTGCCTAGAAGAAGTGGAAAGCGGGGAGAAAGGCAAATACATGAAAAGACCCGATCAAGGTGCTTAACATGACCCCAAACCACTTATTCAGAGGGCTAAATGCTCTTATCATGGAAGTGCTTCCATTTTAAGATGATACATTAAGCCCCCACTTTAGCAAGAGTATGGACTCGATGCAAACTCTTGGTAAAGGAGATAAGAATGAAAATATAATCTTATTGTAATCCAAGGGACAAAGAGAAACCTTAAGCCCCTAGGGACTCAAGTTTTCATCGACTCCTAGATCACAATAAGAGAGACATCTCTAGAGAGAGAAAGAAGGTGTGATTACCTCACCCAATGATAACTTATGTCCCATTGTGAACCACGCAGAAAAATGGCGCAACTGGAAAGATGGAATTGAACTGCCTAGTGAATGTGGCTACTCACTAGTCAACCCATCAAGGATTAATCCTTAGGAATATTCTATTCCATAAGAATAAAACCAAAAATAAAAGAGATCCAATCTTAAGGACACTTCCGACCTTAAGGGATCAAAATATATGTATATTTGAAACTGGAGAGATCAAGAGATCCTAAAATATAAACCCATGCTTTAAGGATTAATTACTAATCCAAAAAGGGAAAAAGTATCTTGAAAAATATGTATGTATTGAAAAGTGCATGTGTGCAACAGGTGAGTAGAGCGTATGCCCCCACATTAAAGTCATTGCTAACACTTTAACAAGAGCAATGGCTTTAATAGAAACATAAACAACTCCACTGATTACATTTCCACGTCGAGATGCCCCCAGATGAAGACAAATCAAGGGAAATATCACAAAAACATATAGAGAACATAGAAGGGATCTACCTACCATGGGGTTAGTATGATCATAAGATCATATATATATATGATATTATTGCAAATGAATTGACATCATTCCCCAAAGAAAGTAGAACTACAATCACAAAGGAGGAAAGATCACATAAGATATACGAAGGATAAACTTTTTGGACCATGACATGGAGACCAAAAGAATTAGTGCTACCATATCTCGAATCCAAGAAGATTACACAAGGAAACATTTACGAACAATAGCACAGTCACAACATAACATTGAACAACGCATAGAAGAATAAAGATACATATAGAAGAATTTGAACAATAGTTTCAACTCCTTTATCACCTTGCACCAACTGAGTAACAAGGATCGTATAAAAGAATCTAAAAACATTTAGCAATCGCATTACAGGAGAAACACAGTACAATAGGCAAACACACAACAAAGCTACCATGAAGGACAAGCTGATCAGGCGTGCCGCCTACTTTCCCCATCTCGTTGTATATAATTTAGGGAAGGTGGGTAACTCACAAGAGGGACTATATCCAACACAATAGGAATGATAGCCAGTTCCAAACAAGAATCCTCTTGAGAATCACTATGTTTGACACTAGGTGTAAGAGTCAATTGTGATGAAAGCGTATTAGGTAAATCAATGTCAATGTCAATAGTTTCATATTCATCATTAACATCATCAGTATCATCAAGAGTCTTCTTCATCCAAATTAATCAAAATAGGATTTAAGATATGAATAGAATCATCATAATCATGCATGTGAACATCATTATTAGTAACAATCTATTCTACCATATTATGCCTAGGTTTATCCATAGAAGGTAAAGATCTTTGAGCTCTAGCATGAGCACAATGCTTTTTACAACGTTCATTAGTAGATTGGTTTCATTTTGATTTATTTGAAATAGGTTGAGAACTAGGAGTAATAGTCATAGGGTCCTTCATAGGTTCTTTAGGAAGATCAATAGGATTATTAACCATAGGACAAACAATCACAGGATCTTTGATAGGTTCAGTAGAAGGAACTTGATTAACCGAGCTAGAAGTCATAGTTAAAGGAGGTATCGAGGGTGTAGGTAAAAGATCATGATTAAGATCCCTAGGAGGTGAACTTAATTCAAGAGTTTTACATTGTTTATAAGCTTGATATGATCAAAAAAGATTATTTGGTTGCGGAGGACATGAATTAGGTAATGAAGGCCAAAAGAAATCCAGAGCAGCACAATCTCTAGGCCTGGAAGGTTGATATAGACTATGATTAATTGTCTTCACTTCTTCATCATGAATGAACTTAAGACACTTATGGATAGGTGAAGCAACAACATGCATTGCAGATAACCAAGGAAAACCTAGCTTAACTTGAAATTGATCAGAAGTAGGAACAACAACAAAGGTAGTGTTCACAATTTTTCCACAAAGTTCAACCGGTAAAGTAATAGAACCAAAGGATGGATAAAGAAAACCATTGCAAGTTTGAATCCACACATCTGATGTATCATAAAAGTCACGTTGTAAGATTTTCATAAAAAGATTTTCTTTAGTGATAACATTAACTAAGGATGTAGGATCAACAAGACAACCATGAGTAGGTATCTAAGAAATCCTAGCAGCAATGTAAAGGGGACCATCAAGAGCCTTAATAGTCTTAGAGTCATCAAAGGTAATCAAAAGTTCCTGAGGTCTTTTATTCTTAGGTTGTTGTCGAGGTTTAGGTTGAGTTTTCATTTTAGGTTTAGGCTTTGGTCAAGGTTGATATTGAAGTTGAGGTTGAGGTTGAAGTTGAGGTTGAGGTGGAGATACAGATTGAACAACATGCTCCACTTGATTAACAACATGATTGAGATCATCCATCTTTGAATCATACATAATTTCCATAGTAGATGGTTAAGCAATAGTATTAGTATCATGCGTAGGTAAAGGGTTCATATAAATTTGAAGGTTCTGATTAGGAGGAGAGATAGATTTATTCCCACTACTATCCAAATTATCAACAGATAAAGCCTTAGAATCAATTAGATCTTGAACTTTATGTTTTAAAGAATAACATTTCTCAATATCATGACCATTCTGACGATGATATTGACAAAAAGCATTTTGATCAAAAGATTTAGATGCAATCATAGCAAGTAAAAGAGGTCGAATAGGAGGTAAAGTAATCATATTAGTAGCTAATAGCATATTCATAATACTATGTAAAGATTCAAAAAGAGGAGTAAACACATGATTTAATCAAAAAGCAGTGGATGCAGAAGTGGCATTGTGAGATGCAACAACAACTTGATTAGCAACTGCATTCGCTTGTTTGTTTATCTTGACATAGTTGTTGAATTTTTGAAACTTGTTTGGAGTAGGAGCACCATCACTCTTATCAACTGGAATAGGAGCCATTGGAGTGTTGCTCTCAAATTGACTCACTTGTAATTGATAATGATGAAGTGTTGCACAAAGTTGTTGAAAAGAGGTAAATTCTGTAAGTAGAATCTTATCTCTAATATCCTTTTGCAAATTTGAAATAAACATACGTTGAATATCAATATTAGGAACATGATAGGAAATCTGAGCATACAAATGCTTAAATCTACCAATAAATTCAGTCAATTTTTCCTTAGCACTTTGTTTACAATGCATCAAATCAGTCAAAGACACTTGCGGGCCAATATTATTTTGAAATTGTTGAATTTAGGCATTAAAAAGTTGTGGAAAGGAGTCAATAGAATAAGGAGGCAAAGAACAATACCATTGTAAAGCTTTGTCACAGAAAGTTCTAGCAAAAAATTTGGCTAAAATCCTATGATCATGAGCATAATCAGTACAAAGGATTTGGAATGTTTTAACATGATGAACATGATCTCCTTTTCCATTATAATTCTCAAGACAAGGCATCTCACCTTACTGAGCAACAAGAGTACAAATGATGTCTCGGGACAAGGGACTTCCCATGTCACATATAGGAATACTAAACTTGTTTTGAGTTAAAGAAGCAAGTTGTTGTTGTAAGGATGACACAGTCTGAGCCAAACTGATGATTATTGAATCATTAGAGGAAATAGGATGATTAGAAACATTAGACACAATAGGTAAAGTGTAAGAAGTTGCAGGAATAGAAGACACAATTGGAGGAACACTAGGAACTATAGTTGGAAGAGGATTGGAATAAGTAAAGGGAACATTATGATATGAAGGTTGTGATGTTGGAAGGGACACAGGAGGAACACTCATAGGAACAGAGGGAACCATCATAGTCACCAAAGGAGGAGTATAGATAGGTATACTAGGTAGAGGATGAGAAGGAGGTTCAACACTAGTGATAGGAGGAATCAACCCTAAATCTTGAGCTTCTTGAACTAAAGGTTTAACATTTGAATGCATAAGGTGAGTAATACCATGCAAGAGATTAAAACCTTGATCACTATCACAGAGAAATTTCTTAAGAGCCTCTATAGCTTGAATTGAATCTTGATTATGGTTCTCTTGAAGAAGCCAATTACCCATTTTATCAAGTTCAGTGGAAATTTTTTGGACTTGCTCAGGAGGAAATCTTAAAGCATCATCCTCATCATGATATGAGTGAGAAGAGTTTTTCTCCATAGTAGGATTGGAATCATGAAGAATCAAGTTATCATTCGAGATCCTAAGGAAAGGAGAGGAAGATTCAGGATCAAAGGCACCCATGAGTCTACGACTTCTTCTAATCGGAATATTATAAGTAGGACTAATGGTAGTAAATCTCATAAACCAATGTAATGCAAATGAACTAAACTAAAGACACATAAAGCATGAATATCAAATCTAATTAGCATGCAAGATCTAACTCAAAGGAAAAATCTAATACTAACAAGATAAAAGGAAAGCACAATATGCAATTCCACAATAAGAATAGAAAGGAATCTAACACCAAAAATGAAAGAGAGTAAGCTAGTCGGGTTCACCAAAATGAATAGAGTTAAAATGGATTCAACACTATTCAGATGTAAAAGGGAAAGGGGGAAGATATGAGATCTATCCTCAAACCCAAATTCCCAATGAAGAGATCCAATTTGATCAACCAAGAGGTTAATACACAATCGAATCAATTTATGGAGAATATGGAAGAGAGAGAGAGAGAGTAAATCCAATATTTCCCTATGAATGAAATTTATGCTTGGAGTATGAAATAATTGAAATACAAATACTAACCTCAAATTAGGGTAGATCTGGAAAATGTTAAATTTTGATGTCTATGTGTACTTTCGGGCAATTCTGAAACCTGTTCTGGATTGGAAATGTCGAGATAGAGAAAACCCAAAAATCTTTCTCCAAGATGAGCTCAGGTCAGGTTTGACCCTCATAAAAGGTCAAATACTACATTCTTTATTTGAAGTTTGATTCAAATTCTGTTCATAGATCTCAGAAGTTTGCCGAAAAGGGTATCCAAATTCGCTCTTAGATCTAAAATTCTGCACTTGTACCTACAAGAAAATGAGGTTTTTTGTTGTGTGGGGGGTTTACCTTGGTCAAACCCCAATTTAGGAATTAACCTTGAAATTGAATTGAAATATAGTGTGCATAAACAAAGTAATTGAAACAAATCACTTCGCTTATGTTGAAGTCCTTGTAGAGGATTCAAATCCTCAAATCCACAAGTAGAAATGCTTCAATGGATGTAGGATGTCTCCAATCAATGGCATTTGATCTTCAACACCAATCTTGACTTGATCTTTGCATATGAGAAGGCTTGAATGAATGTGGAAGGATGGATCATCAAAGGGGGCTCCAAAGAGATTGAATCCTTCAATAGCTAACAATGGATCTCCTTGATGGATGAATGCTTGAACACTTGAATGCTTGAAGACTTTCTTGAATACTTGAATTCACTTGCTTGCACTTGAGAGCTCACTCATGAAATTTCTTGAGATGTGATGTGAAATAATGGATGAAAAAAATGAGAGAGGAAGGCCTCCTTTTATAGTGAACTAGGGCACAATCCTCTAGAGGGGCCACCTTGGAGAATTAAATCTAAATTAGGTCCTAACCTTTAGAAAATATACCTAGATTAAATGCAATTAAAGGATTTACCATCCTGAAACCCGAAATGATTAACCTAGAGGCGGGAAAATAAATATCCTGAAAGCCCAAATCCCAAAAATTTTGGATTTTGGAAATTTGAATGAGGGGGGCAAAATCGAGGTTGGACCTGACCTAGTCAGGTTCAACCTTGATCCTGACCTAGTTAGGTTCAACCTCAATCCTGACCTAGTCAGGATCAACCTTGAATTTGACCCTGGGCCCAGATTCAGTCAGAGCCAAGTCAGGAGGTCTCCATAAACCTAGAAATGATATCAGACAAGGACAGAATGTCAGGGCTAGACATAAAATCCTATGATGAATGTGATGAAAGCTAGGAGGACCTATTTTTGAATCCTACCTAGAAAACAAAGCCATGGAAGAGGGAAATTAAGGAGAATCCTCGAGATCCTAACCCTAATTTCACCTAGAATGAAGAAATCAAGTGCCCAGAAGAAGTGGAAAGCGGGGAGAAAGCCAAATACATGCAAAGACCTGATCAAGGCACTTAACATGACCCCAAACCACTTACTTAGAGGGCTAAACACTCTTATCATGGAAGTGCTTCCATTTTAAGATGATATAGTATATAGCTGTATGAAATAAGTATGAAATCCATAACAAGAAAAATTCAGAACCTTCTAGGTTGTTGTAAACATATGGCATTCCCATCTTGCTAATTAGTGTTTGTTGTTGCAAGAGGAATTGGTTGCTTGACATTGTAGGTTGTTGAAGCATGTTGAAACAATGCAAAGAAAATCTATCTTGCATTGTCAATGCATTGGCCAATGACTGGCCATAAATAGTCATAAAGCAAGCGCATCAAACCGAGTATCAACCAAGGTAGCAATAGAAGCAAACATGCTTTCACCACATGGAGCAACAAATGTAGGTAGTTTTTGGAGGCCAAATTGATCAAGTTCTGCATCTATTACACTAGAATTGCTATTGATTTCACAAGGCACAGTTAACAAATGGATTTGCATATTGTGCATTCTATTGTATGTGTTTTTTCTTGAGAAGATTTGTTCATAGTGCCCAGCTAATGGATTGACATCATGGAAAAGAATAGATATTTCAAAATGAGAAGCATCTCTATTAAAATGCAAATATGGTTTCTTTCTTGTCATAGACCAAATGCATATGGATATGACCAACGAGCTAGCCAATGGATACAAAATGTGTCACCCCAAAGGCCAATTTCACCAATTGTGCTGGTTTTTGTTGTGGAAAGCCTCATCCTACGCAAGTATGTGGCCTTGTCATTAAATTTTTGCAAAGCTTGAAGTATTGATGGTTGGAGCTCGTGCTCGTAAGAGTTTAAAGTTGCACCACAATGATTGTGAAGGCAGTGCAAGAAATGGGTAAGAAGACCATTGCGTAGTTCAAAGGATGTATAGCGACAGTGAAGCAATACATGGAGCGTGTCAAATAAGCAATCACCGACCTTAAAGTTGAATGTATCAATTTGAAAGCATTGCACATTGTCTAAAGCTTTGTCAATTGATATGTTTTATATATTGTCATTTATTTTGTATGTTTCTACTATTATTGGATTATCTGACATTTGGTCTATTTTTTTGTAAAGTATTTAGGAATGTATTGCTTAATTGATTGATAAAGGAAAATGAATTTGTACTGGGAGAAGTTTTTATATATGTGCACAAAGGAATGTTAAATATTCACAAAGAAGGCACAATCCAAAAGTATTTGTAGGTACAACTCTTTTTTAATGGTTTATAGTGGAATGTGCACAGTGCAAGTACTGATCAAAATCTGGATCTAGTCACAATTTCCTTCAAAGTCTAAAAGTGTGAACAAAGCAAGGAGTAAATAAACTCAAAACTATGTACCAGAAAGCTATAACAATGTCTAGTAACCTTCAAGAGCAGGGGATCAAGAGTTCTTATATTTTGTGCATGCAACAAAAGTCCTACAACATAAATGAAAGTCACATTGTAAATACATATGATTCAATGTAGATCAATTTGCAAAGAATATAATACAGTTCTACGAGGGAAATGTATAAGATTTATTTTTTTCACAATCAAGTGGACCTATATTATTGACATATCTTCCATGTCCATGTTATAACAACAAATGAGCAATATCAAACACCTGGGTTCTTTTTTTTATGTGCACAATATCGATTAGCCACAATGTCCTATACAAAATTCATATATTCAAGCTAAGAATCTGTAAATACTTTCCACGTGCATAATATAGCTACCTAAAAACCAACAACATTGAACATCTAACAAGTCCTCTAGAACATGAAATGCATTTATGGTAGGTGTAAAAAATATGCACTAAATACTTGTGATTAAAAAGAACCAATAACCATTCTTCTTTTAATTTTAGACTTTTATTACAATTTATTTTAGCCACGACAAACTCTTTTTAAATAATTCTTTTTTGGTTTTGGAAAACCTGGTTAGTCTGTATGATTGTTCAATTATTAGCAATGCTATAGGTATTCTTATTGTATTGAATTAACTATTAGTTATATTTAATAATATATGAAGCTAGGAAGCTCTAGTTTAGCTAACAAGCTACTAGAACAAAGTATAGTTATTATGAATAGGATTAATATGAATAAATAATCATGGATGGAGGAATCTATTTTCATAATGTTATTATGTAAGATGAATCTGTATCATATGGGGGAAGGAAGGTTTTTAAAAAGAAAAGGAGACAAAAAAAAGTAAAATAAAGGGAAATAGAATTGCATCAACTAATTTGTTTGAAGTAGTTGCAAATTATTTTAGACATCACCTTCATTTAATAATAACACAAGTGACTGTAACAGTTTCTAGCGATGTTAAGCTCAAATGGTCTAGTTGGTGGAATTATTTGTCTCATGAACAACTCACCAGTATTCCATTCAAGTTGCGATACATCCGGCCCTACAAGTTACTATTCACAAAATATTAACTAGAGTAGAAACATCGACTATAGCAGAGGAAACCACAGCATAAGCATCGACCATAACAGAGGACTGTATTCTCGATATTTGTACTTAGATTATGTTGGTCAAGCCAACTCAAACTATGATAGGTAATCTTATTAGTAATTAGTTTTCGCAGACTTATCTTTCACAAAAATAAGCATGCCCTCTTACACCTTGTGAGATTTGATGACAGTGTTGACTAGCGTTGAATGCCAAATCATTATCTCCATGATACACATTTCTCTTAGACTATTGTACAATGTCATCGATCTAAGCTACTTGTGACATGATTTCAACACTAGGATAGGGTTTTCAACAACTTTAAAGACTGTACATTGATTACTTCAACTGCTCCATTAGCTCTACCTTCAATTGGCATATTAGATTATGATTTAGGGCTATCTATAAGACATATCACTTTGTTCCAAAGCTCTTGATACCTTTGCAACACTTGGAAAATCTTTTTAATCAACCTAATATATATTGATTTTGTGAATGTTTGTTCAGCATGCCATTATATGATATGTAACTTCTCTTTTGGCTATGACAAACATTCCATAGGCATTAATTTATATGTAGTGCTTTATATATGCAAAGGATAAGTTGGTGTGGATTCAATTGGATTTAGTTTCCTCTTAACCAAAGTCTCTTTTAAAAGTCAAAAGACTATTGTTTTACTAATTTAAACAATTGAAATAAATAATAATAAAGTTGCAACCTTTGGTTACCCATGTTAGGGAAGGGTTCCAATAAATATAGACAATTTTTTCCTACATTTTTTTTTTGCAACCTTAGGTTAGCCATTATTTTAGGTACAGGTTTCAATTCCAAGTGAATTGTTGCTTTTTGGATAGTATGTGGTGGAATGAGAATATTCTTTAAGAACATAGATTTTATTGATTTATGTTTTCGTCAAGAGAGAAAATTTGTATGTAATGAGGAGAATGGAAGCTATTATTGCATTAAGAACATTATAAGTAGGAATATATATTAAGAAAACCTCTTGGGATTTGCATGGAAGGGCTAGAGTTTGAGAGTTCGGACAAGACTGAAAGCGCTAAAATACAAGCCTCTATCGATGATGGTAAGGAAGACAAAAATTGTGTGGATGGTTGTTTGTGGAGAACAAGTTGCTATGGATTGGGGAGATATGGTTGGAAACTATATTGCATTTAGCATGAGAGGTTGTGTTTCTATGGCTACTCCTAGTACGGTGGTTTCTCTTGCCTCTATTTGTTTGTAGAGTCATAATTGATAGGTAATAGTCAAATGAAATAATTATATAGACTAAGAATAGGATGCAGGAGAAAATTTGTATGCAATGCAGAGAATGGAAGCTATTACTACGTTAAGCACATTATAAGTAGGCATATATATTAAGAAAACCTCTTGGGCTTTGCATGGAAGGGCTAGAGTTTGAGAGTTCAAACGAGACTGAAAGCGGTAAAATATAAGCCTCTATCAGTGATGGTAAGGAAGACATAAATTGTGTGGATGGTTGTTTGTGGAGAACAAGTTACTATGGAATGGGGAGATATGGTTGGAGACTATATTGCATTTAGCATGAGAGGTTGTGTTTCTATGGCTACTCCTAGTACAGTGGTTTCTCTTGCCTCTATTTGTTTGTAGAGTCAAATTGCTAGGTAATAGTCAAATGAAATAATTATATAGACTAAGATTAGGATGCAAAATGGAACAAAATGTTTGTTGATTGTAGAGAGGGATTATCCATCCTGATCACATGTCTAGGGATATCATTTTCCCTTATGCATGGAAGGAAGTACAAAATTGGGATTTAGTTTGGTTCTGTTGCAAAGACTAGTTTTCAATAAGTTACCATCTACCAACGACAACTTTAAAATTTATGAAGTGATTAAATTAACAAAGTTAATCTCAAATTTAAAATAGATGTGAGGATGTGTCCCAAAGCATAGGATTAAACATAATTGTACATGCCTCAAAATTGGATATCATAGACTACTAAAATCATACTCAATTTGTCATTCTTCTCCTTGTCACACTTGATATCTCATATGTCATTTATGACTGAGAAAATTCATAAGTAAAAATAAAATTTCGAACATATGATAGGAAAGAGGCATTTTTCATGGAACATATGTCAAGTTGGGTTTTTTTATGTTATTAATGGTAAAGTTGTAATTTATTTAAATATTTGGCATTGGTTGTTCCCTTCAGAGCAATTTTTTTTTCCCATTTTTTAATTATCGAAGTACAAAAGAAAAGTTAGTATCCACTTACATGAATCCAAACACACCTTTTGTTGCATGATAGATTATTATTTTGCAATGATTAACAATAAATTGAGGATATTTTTTAATTTATGTTCGATTAAAATTAAAATTAAAATTGTAAAATATGAATTAGTAAAACTACAAATAAAAGTAAACTAAAATATACTTTAAAAGGACAAATTTAATTAAAAATTTAATTTTTCATCTATATAACTTCTATATATAAAGATGAAAATAACTACTAATAGTTTTATTTTAAATAAATAATTATTAAAAGCTTATTAATATATAATAGATTATAAAAATTTCTTATTGTTAATTATATTTATATTATATCTATTATATTAAAATAAAAGTTAACTTTTATTTTTTTACTTAACTAAACACATATCTAGATAGTTATAATTATATGTTATATATATCTAATAATAAATATGGGAAAAATTGTACAAAAGTGGTGATTGAATTAAAAACAAGATGAATTATTTGTTAACCTTGAAAATGACTTGAATTAAGAATTTAATATTTTACATTAAAGCCTTTGCCTTTGTGTGCACGTGAAATCTAAGAACCAATAATGTTTAAAATAAAATAATTCATCTTTATCTAGCAGGTCCCACAGGGGGCGGTTATCATTGGTATTCTAGCCAACGTTCTATAATTTAGTTTAGAGGGAGAAGCTCTGGCATTTGGTCAAAAGTGCAAGTGTCTTATATGTGCTTCCACATCTTGCACTCTCCTCTAAACGTGGCATGTCATCTTTCATCAAGTGTTAAAACAACACAAGTCTTGCCTAATGTATTTGAGTTGAGTTTAAAAACTTTGCCATAAGCCATAGTAAATGTTTACACATTAACTTATAAACTAGATTTTTCTATGATTTATTTAAAAATTATTCAATCATAAAATCAAATAGTAATTGTAATAATAAAAAAATCTTTAAGCAAAAATAATGTATTGTAAATAATATAGTATACTTATTATTTTATAATAATTTGATGTTTCTATAACCAAGATCAAGTATATACATGTCTTATTTTGTTTTCAAGTTTTTTAAATTCAAAGTTTATTAGATTCATTACTTTCATCTCCTTATGTTTTAAAAAAAAGTAATTAATTGAATAACTAATTTAAGTTGAAAGCTGAAATTTTTATTCAATAAAAAATAATTAATGATCCAAATTTTTAAATTTTGTAACTTGCACAAACTGTGAACTAAAAGTTAACTTATTTAATTTTACCCTTGTCTAATGACTACCTATGAACTTGTAAACCCATACGAACAATATTATGAAAATTTACGCATATCAAATTGAAAATTAAAATATTGACTAAAGATGCACATGACAAGGGACTTTCCCCATGCGTTTGGTTTGAGGGAGGGCAGCTAGGCTGTAGTTTTGATATGTGCAACATTTTCTAGAATAGCTAACATCATAATCTAATCAATGATAGCTTCAAATCATCTTATGCATCCATTTATAAAGATCTAAATATGACTAGAACAAAAAAACTCGATCGATATGAATGGTAAATACAATAGATTATATATCTACCTCTATAATTAGATATAATTCTTTTAATCTAAATCTTCATTAATATTTATAAGATAAAATAATGTTTATAGTATTGTATATTTATAATATATATTCAATTATATTTTTATTTAATATTATAAAATACTTATAATACTTTTCATTATTATTTATATTATATACAATTAATTAGAATATAATAAAATATGTTCATTTATAATAAGAAAATTGAATATATGATATAGTAAAATATGTTGATAGATAATAATTTATATTATTGAAAATATAGAATATGTTTACATGCATTCATTTGAATTTGACATTTTGAACTAAATTAATGATTTCTGGTTGAGAAATTATGTAGAAAAAAAAACAATATATAGTAATAAAGAATATTTTAAATCCAATCATTAAATAGATTGTTCTTTCAACTTCTATTATTTTTCCTCTATTATTTTTCTCTTTTTTATATCGTTCTTTATACTCCCCTCTATACTCTATAGAACATAAATTAATTATAGATACATCAAGCAAGTAATTAATATAGATAAACTAAAATTTAATTATATTCTAATTTAGAATATATTGAAAATATTTTGAATATAAATAATATATAATCTAAATTATATTTTTAGTAATATAAAGAATAATTGACATTAAACAAATATATTTTCTTTTTCTTTTTATGGGATGGTTCCTTCATCATTGTTGATTGCGAAACAAATGGCTATCTTAACCACTCATCTCAAAAGTGAGCCCAATTTTCTCAGAGAGAATAAGTCTTTGTGATAAAAATCAATCTAAACTTTTGATTAAAGTATATGAATAAATTAAAATTTTAATCTAAATTCAATTAACATTATATATATATATATATATATATATATATATATATATATATATATATATATATATATATATATATATATATATATATATATATATATATATATATATATATATATATATATATAATCATTCTAATCAATAATTATGGTAAAATCAATTTTTAAATTTCTCTTATTTAGGAAAAAATAATCTTTTAAAAAATTATTCTAGAATTTTTTCTATAGATATAAAATCTATATTATTTAAACACCCATGTATCACAGGTATTCTTGGACCCAAAAGTGGATGTGCTTCTACTTGCAGTTGCTTTGTGAACAACAAAACAACCGTAAATAATAAAGAAGAATTACAAAAATAATTGACCCAAAATAAACTAACGGTCTTGGACGCGTGTCTTGTCTTATTTCCTACACCTTACATGCATGTATATACATGTGCCTTTCTATTGTTTTTGCCATTTTTAATAAATATTTTTAAAACTTTAGTCATTGTTAACGCCCTGTTCCTGCTCTTACATAGCACAAAAATTCTAAGGTTCTAAAAAATCGCTTGTAAGGAATAAATCTTTAGATTGAAGAAGTGGAGGAGTGGCTCTATTCACAAATTGGGGAGTTGTAGGCGAAATCGGTTCTTGAGGCATGAGATTACAATCATCAAATCACTGAACTCTCCAACAGAAATTGGCGCAAATGCAAGATCTTGTTGCACAATTTCAATGCAATCCCTAATAATGATTTTGGTACCAAATTGGTTTGTTCAGAATGAAGAATGGATATGTAAATTTCACATGTACAAAGAAGAATAGGAGGCCACATCACTTCCAGATCAATACTCGATAACAAAGTAAAAAGCCATAGGAGCAAAGACATAGGAGGCATGAGTAGATCAAGAAACAAAGTAAGCAGAACAATAATTCATGCTATAGGGACGTTTCAAACATGAATCTAGAGGGACCAATTTCTGTTGCATTTGGAGGCCTTCTAGACCTTCAAAAGTTGTATGTGTCGATTTCTTCCTTGGTCAATTTTCATAGTGCTATGTAGTATCAGTCTAAATTAGTTTTGTTTTTTCACATTGACAGCTTGAGACTTTCTTAAGCCAAGCAATCAATTACTCTTAACTGTTGTAGGGACTTGCATAACAACTCACTTACTGGATAGTTGCAAAACTTGGCATTTTATCTAAACTTGAAACATTGAAACCAAATATATTATTCTATGCAGAAATCTCAGCTTGAACATACTAAATGCAAAAATACTAGACCTAGTACATTAACGAGCCTACAAGATCTGTAAGTCTTCTTTATATATTCAGGTTTGGTAAGAATGGATATGACAATCAAGATAAGGGTTCTCACAAATTTCTATAAATTTCAAGCAAATGCTAAAGGAGTTTATCTTTCCAATACCCAGTTCACAACTTAAACGCAAATTTCTATATGCATAGGGTTTGTATGATATATAAATGTAAATGGGTGGAAATGCAATCATATGCAACGAGCAAAACTGTTATTGAAAATATCATGTTAAATTCCTTACCATCAATTCAAATCAAGTAGCTTTTGAATTTCTACAGACTAGAGATGAAAGGTTGGCATTGCAATCATATGCTACCAGCTACAGTGCACTAAATACCAAGTCAACCCCTTGCAATAATTTAGATCAGGTTGCTTGTGAATTTGTACAGATCATAGGGATATGCTTTAGGAATCTAATTTTCTTAAAAAACAAGTCTCTTTCAACAAATATGAACTGCATAATAGGTTCAAGATCACCCGCAACCCCAAAAATAAGAAAACCCAATTGCATCCACAACTTCTAAAACATATCATTTTCAAACCATATTTGAAATAGCAGAATTCCTAAAATACATAGCACACCTCACAAGCTTCAAAAAGCCATAGGGGTAAAAACTTGTGGAGCTTAATCATTAACATAGAATTGTTAAATGGCAGCAAAGAACACCAGAAAATGCCCAAATTTAAAAGGAAATAAATCATTAACACAAAATTGTTAAATGGCAGAAAAGAACACCCCAAATACCCAAATTTAAAAAGAAATAAATCATTGAGATTGAATCAGATTCAAAACGAACCCCAAATACTAAAAATTATGAGGACAAAAAATGATGAAAACCAAACTAAACTCAAAACTTGGTAACGAAATGATTCAATGAAGTGCAGTGAAACTTACGTCTGAGGTTCTGAAGAAGATGAAGAGTTGCAGAGAAATCCTGAAAAACCTTACCTCTGCAGTTGCATGAACCAAATAAGGAAAATATATGCATAAACATTTAAAGACACTTGCCCTTTTGTAGAGTTTGCACTATGGTATTAATAATTCCAATTGCAAATCTTAAATGTGGATTAAGGAATCCATCCTTGACCGTACTCAAGCCATGTGAATAGGAGAATGCAAAAAATAGTTGTCTAGCATTTTTTTTATTTTTATTGGTATTTACCAGTCTAAAAATTATTTTTACCCCCAAGAAAAATGCTTTAGTCCAATAAAAAATTTAGAATTTTGTATTTTTTGAAAACATAAATTCTACAGTTCAACACATTACACACAACATTAGAAATAAATTCAAATGTCTCAGAAATAATTGCAAACTAATAGGAGAGAATTGACATGAAAACATAAGTCTCTGCCTATAAATAGGTAGGGTTTAATAAATTTGGGAAATCTTATCTCCCTTCTAAGGTCAAATTGGAAATTAATTTAGTTTGGATAATCTTTGAGATCCATTTGAAAGTAAACTTTATAAGTTCAATTTTCTACTATGTAAATTTTTACCAATTTACCTTTTTCCTCTTCTATCTAATTTATTTCATCTTCATTGTTATTCTTCTCTATTTCATTCTTATTCTTTGTTGCAGGTTGGAGCCTAACAAATGGAGGTTGCCATGATTTGGCTAATGAAAACATACATACATACATATATACACAAATACATACATACATATATTTAGACTAAATAAATTTAAATGTTGTTGTTATATTACTTTTTCCTTTTTTCAGATTTAAGAATTAATGTTTTGAATTTTGTTTTGTTTTTATTTATTTTACAACCCCATTAATGGGGGAGGGCTGAGCCCTAGCTTTGGTGGCTTGCGACCACACTATGGTCATAGACCCCAAAGGGGTTGTGACCACACTGTGGTCACATAATCTAAAGGTTTGCATCCACAGTGGCTCACATGTCCTTTATGGCCTGCAACCTACTTGAAAAGAGAGGGGGCATGGGGAAGGGCTTCGTCCCTTCCCTCCTATTAGAAAGCAAAGTCCACCAACACAAATGAGAGGGGGGGTGAATCAGTTGTGAGCTTAATTAACTTAAACTCAACTCTATCAAATCTTAAGCTTGTAATCAATAACAAAAATAAAAACAAGATAATAAACATAGATAATAACACCAGATATGTTAACTAGGGAAACCCTTGATAAGAGGGAAAACCCCGGTGGGAATGATGCCCAAAAAATGATTTAAAAATATAAAAGTTCCTTGTGAAAGAATAGACCTTGTTAGAAGTTTGTTACAATGCAATCAATACATATGAGTCATTGTTAGGAGACTTTGGATCTCTACTAAAAGATCCTAACCCTGTGAGGAGTTGATTGAGAAACACAACAAAGACAACTGAACCCACTGTCCAAATTGCTTCAGGATTGTCTTCACTAAACAATCTTCAGGATAACACATCTAAGGGTGAAATGACTAAAACAATAACTCTCTTTTCCTATATAGTTCCCTTCAAGTCCTCAACAAACTAACAACATCATCTTTTACTCTAATCATAAAGATTTCGCATTCAAAGGTCGCACAACATTTCATGACCGCATGATATATTTATCAAATAAACTTCCTTTCCTTTATACCAAGTCCTAATGATTATTGAGTCGGCTAAAAGACTTTCTCAAATTACAATTAATAATATAGTGTTGGAAACTGCAATTGAAACAATTGTATTGTCATTGATGTCAAACCTTAATTGGTAAGATTGTTTCTACTTAGGAAAGTACTATATCTATTTGAGTGTTGCTAAGGGGATAGGCAAGGTTGGTAACAATAGCACCTAAGGAAAGGTTGAGTTATCTTGATACTAGAAAGTGTACTTGACTATGTTGCACAATGATGAGACAATGTGTTGTTTATACTAGTAAGATTGAAGACTAAATTGGTAGGCTTGACCGAGAAAAGAATGGAAAAATCATGTTTAAGCCGAGTAATGTTAGTGTCGACCGAGTCAGTGTATGCTGAGAAAAATTCTAGTGTCGACCAAACAACAATTAATTGTTGAGGAAGACAGTGCAAACCGAGGAAATATTTTTAGTAATGACCAAACTTTTTACATGAAGACCGAGTAGTTGATCACAATATTGACCGAGCATCAACAATTTTATATTTGAAGATAATTTAGTTTTGGAGCTGACATTGTTGAATTCTTGGATTATGTAAAATGTGTTGACTTTATTTATTGATTGTTTGAAAGCATTAAATGCACTATAAAATGTTTTATTGTAAATCTTGAAGAGATTTTAGATGATTCTAGAAAAAGAGCCGAAGAACATGAAGCGAGTAGATTCAATGAATTTGACCTAACCCTAAGATCTACAAATGAGATTGAGCGGCATAAGATAAGTTAACCTAATTGAGGAAAGTATAAAGGGAACCTGAGCATTTGGATATGCAAGTGCATGGGTGAATAGAGAATGCTGGAAGATTAGTAAAGTTTTATTGACTATATAAGTAAAAAAGGTTGAAGGAGAATTGTGGTGGTTGCTTGAAGAAAAGTTTCGAGAAGATTAGAGATGGAGATGGAAAAGTTTCAAAGTCAGTAAACCAGCATTAGTGTACGAAATTAGATCTGATATTTGCAAAGTGAGTTGTATATTTTTCAGATAAATATTGCTACTACTTTCTAACCATTGTAACAGTCAAAATCCTTTTAACAGAGGTTGACCTAACAGTCATATGATAAATCCTTTGAACAAGGTTGCATTCTAATGGAGCGTATGTAAGTCCTATGACAAGGCTCACTTTTAACAGGGTGATTGAAATCCTTTAATCGGGTCACACCTGACAGTGTGTATTGTAACCTTTGACAGGGTTGGCTTTTTATCGAGCTCACTTTAGAAGAGTGAAAATAATAGTAGCATGTTACAAAGTGGTTTTTCCCACATTGGGTTTCCACTATAAATCCTGGTGTTAATACTTGTGTGAATGTTTTGGTTTGAACATTTCTGTGTTTTACAAGTTAAGTTACAACTGAGTAGTGGATTGCATTGTTATATGTTTCTATTATTTGAATTAGTGATGACCGAGTTTATTTTGGTTATTGGATCTTACTTAGGGAAAAGTTTGTAATTTTGTTTTATACATCAAGACCTGAGAACAACTGATTCACCCCCCCCTCTCTGTTGTTCTAAATCATATTAACAATTGGTATTAGAGCTTTGTTGCTTATTATTAGTGTTGACAGAAATCAATTTTAAAGGTGCCTGAAGAAAATGATCAGGATGTATAAGAAGGAGGTACCGAAGTTGAACAAGGAAAACTTCCCTACATGGAAAAACTTGATGAAGCTACATCTGGTTGGTATTGGTGACTCTGCAAAGTACTACATTGAGAATAGATATGTCTCACCTGTCGCACCTTTGACTACCGAAGAAATGAGAGCTAAGCAAGAACATAATCAGGCAATGCTAGAAATTGCATCTGCCCTAAGTTATCCAGAATTTGAGGACATCAAGGATTGCACAACTGCTAAGGATATGTGGGACACTCTTGCAAGGATCTATGGTGGTGACTTAAATGTACTGAAAGCAAAGGTCGAGAGTTTTAGAGGTAAGTTTGATGAAATGAGAATGCAAGAAGGTGAAAACATTGCACAATATTGTGGTAGAATAAAAGAAGTTGTGAATGCTATTAGAGGAGCAAATGGGGCTATTGATGATGAAACTATAATTGGGAAAGTACTAAGAACCCTACGTCCTATATATGCTATTAAAATCTCAGCTATTCAAGAATCTAGATGCAACTCTGCTAATGTGCTTACTTTGGAAAGTTTGGTTGGTAAGCTGACTGCTTTTGAACTCTCTAACTATGGTAATTTCACTGTTGGAAGCATTGGAAATGTTGAATCTGCTTTCAAGTCACAACTAGTTTTGAACAAGCCAAAGAAAGAAAAAGAAAGATGCATCAGTGAAAGTGAAAGTGATAGTGAAATTAAAAGTGACAGTGACACTTCTGATGAAGAACTAGAAGATCTAGAAGCTCCTATGGCTAGAAGACTGAGAAGGGGAAAAGGAAAGTATAAAGGTAAACTCCCTATTATATGTTTTGCATGTAATAAATTTGGTCATATAGCTGCTAGATGTCCTGACAGGAAGGATAAAAATGATGAAAGAAAAAGCAAACACAAAGATAGAAGAGATGATAGAAGCTACCAATGGAACAAAGACTACAAAGGAAAAGGTAAGAAATCTTGTTACATTGTTGAAAAAGAAACTGACACTGATAGTGATGATTTTGAAATTGAGGTAGTCTATGTTGCAATGAAAGATGAATCTGATGAGGATGAGAAAACTGCATTGATATCCTATGTGAACAAGAATGATAAATGGATTATTGACAGTGGTTTTTAACATCGCATGACTAGTGACAAAAATAAGTTTGAGACCTTACATCATTATAGAGGTAAAAGTGTAAAATTTGGTAATGATGCACCATGTCATGTTAGAGGAAAAGGTTTGATTAAACTGATTGATAAGATATCTTGTGAAAATGCATATTGGGTTGAAGGTCTTAATTATAATTTGTTAAGTGTTGCTCAGCTTAACAAAACTGGTTACCGAGTGGAATTTCATCACAAGCAAGCTAAAATATTTGATGCTACTGGAGAACTAATTGGAAGTGGAGATCAAACTAGAGGTAATTTGTTCTATCTTGACCTATCTGAAGAAACATGTTTAATTGCACAACTTGATGATATTTGGTTATGGCATAAAAGGCTATGTCATGTTAACTTTGACAACCTGGTAGAGATAAGTAAGAAGAAAAAGGTAAGAGGTCTACCTAGATTGAAGAAACCTGAGAATGTGATGTGCAAGGAATGCTAGTTAGGAAAAATGACAAAGTCAAGTTTTAAGAGAAAATCCTTTACTTTTGAAAACATTTTAGATTTGGTTCATACTAACCTTTGTGGACCTATGGGTGTGTTGGTGCCCAAAAATGATGGATCACTTTTGGCCAACTGACAGGTACACACTAATACCTCTGCAATTCTAGCTTAATCAAGCCAAGGCTGGTAGGCCTAAATTCACTTTAAACTATCAAATTCTCTATGTTACACAACTATGTACATAAATAAACAAAGTTCCTAGCAAGGTGGTGAATGATCCTTGGAGGAAAGAAACAAATACTCTAATAATCTCTATTCTATAAATCTTGACTAAAGTGGATTAAACTAAGGACTCAAAAGTAATATTTTTGAAATAATGATTATATAATCTACAAACCACAAAGTATGAACCAAATGACAATTTCCAAATTATAGTTAGATTAGTGCCTTCTAAATACTTGGGCGATAGAGTCATAAAAATTTCAATCCTACGTACAATCAGAGATGGTTTTAAGGTAACTCACTCCTGTAAAGCAAGACCATCACCCTACAAGCTTCTATTGAAACAAAATTTAAAACAACTTATACAATAGGTCCTATGATTTTTAACCCAACTTAAGAGCCCGAAAGGAAACAATAACAAGTTCTCAGACCATGCTACCATTATTCAAATTGTATAAATTAGTCATAAATGAATGCATCAAATAGAAAAACACAGTAGGATACCTTGATTTATAGAGTAATCTAAAAGACTAATTGAAAACATATAACTTATAACCACAAATAAAAAAGAAGAGCACTTATCTTTATTAATGTTGAAAAAAATAGTACATTAGAGTTCATATTGTAGTTTTGATCGAATTATATCCTATGAAAATATATCTTGTATTGTATTGTCCCTCTTTACATTTTACATTATGTATATATACATGTTTGAGTAGCTTTCACACCTCTTTAGGGTGAAAAGACACACCCTTATTACAAATTGTTTTGAAAAAATGATAAACTAACTAAAAAATAACTACCTAACTTTCGGATTTGGGCTTGGTTGAAAAACCAAAACACCTTGTGGAAAGCTAAGGTTTTTAGTGGAGATAGGAAATTTGATTTCCCGAACTGGGTCTTTTTTAGATTTTTAAAATTCAACCATCTTCTACCTTTGTCGACATCATCTTTGCAGCAGGTCAGAATTCTAACATTTTCTGAAGGCTTTGATCATAGAATTTTGATTGTCCTTGTCACAGAGCTTCCTTCCATAATATCTCAAATTGTTAATTGAAAATTAATGTAATATTTTATCCCATTTCATGTACTCATCATTAATTATTTGGCATGGAGTTTAAGAGGCCATTTTTTAGGGTTTTATCACTAGATAGGACTCCAAATTTTGCCCAAAATTTAGAGCTCCAATAGGGTGTACAAAGTTACTGTGGTGCTAGATACTTTATCTTATTTGTTGATGATCATACTAGGATGATGCATGTAATGTTTCTAAAAGAAAAATCTGAAGCTTTTCAATTATTTAAGTGGTATTTGGCTAAGGTTGAGAAGGAGACAGGTAGGAACCTAAAATGTCTTAGATCTGACCAAGGTGGAGAATTTACATCAAATGAATTTAATCTATTTTGAAATGATAGAGGAATTAAAAGAAAAATGTCTGCACCTAGAACACCTCCACAAAATGGTATAACAGAAAGGGAAACAGATCTATCTTGGATTGTGCAAGGACATTGTTGATTGAAAAGAATGTGGCACAAAAATATTGGAAAGAAGCTATAAGAACTGTTGTCTATACTCTTAATCGGGTACAGATCAAGAAAGGTACAAATCTGACACCCTATGAATTATGGCATGGGCATGCACCAAGTGTTAAATACTTTAGAATATTTGGAAGTAAGTGCTATATATTAAAAGACACTAGGAATGGAAAGTTTGATGCTAAAAGTGATGAAGGCATATTCCTAGGGTATTCCACAAAAAGTAAAGCTTGTAAGTGTTTGAACTCTAACACTAACAAAATTGTGGAAAGTGTGAATGTCAAAATTGATGAGTATGCAGAAAGAAATGAAGCTGACAGCAAAAGAGAATCAGAAGATTATAGATCTTTTGTGTACATTAATGAAGAAGAAGAGGCAAGTAACAGACTTGCACCTGATGCCGAGTCTCGGGTAAGTAATGCTGAGCAATCGACAGATGCTGTTGAGCATCAAGAAAATAGTGCTGAAAGAGAACAAGAACATGCCGAGCTACAAGAAAATGCTACTGAGTATCAAGAAGAGGTTGCTGAGCATTTAGAAGTTGAATCTGACAATCTTGTTGAGGAACATGATGAAATAGAGGAGAGAGGAGCTGAACCTATTTTGGAAAAATATGTAAGAAGACATCACAAGCCTGAACAGATAATTGGAGACAAAACTACTAGAATTTAGACCAAAAGTAAGACTAAGGATCCAACATGCCTATTGTGTGAATTTGAACCCAAGTCAACTAGAGAGGCATTGGAGAATGAAGACTGGATACAAGCAATGAATGAAGAAATTGATTAGATTGAGAAGAATGATACTTGGACTCCGAGACCTGAAAACAAAAATGTTATAGGAACAAAGTGGGTGTTTCAGAATAAGATGAATGAAAATGGTGAAATAACTAGGAACAAAGCTAAGCTGGTATGAAAAGGCTACGCACAAGAAGAAGGAATAGGTTATGGGGAGACATTTTCCCTTGTAGCTAGAATGGAAGGAGTAAGAACTTTGCTTGCATATGCTACTTATAAAGATTTCAAGGTATATCAAATGGATGTCAAGTCTGCATTTTTGAATGGTATACTAGAAGAAGAAGTTTACATAGAATAGCCATAAGGTTTTATTGATCCAAACAGAAGACACATGGTGTGCAAACTGAACAAAGCACTATATGGATTGAAACACGCTCCCAGAGCATGGTATGAGAGGTTGCACAACTACTTGATATAGATTGGATTTTCAAGAATAAATGACACAAGTAATCTATACATGAAAGATGAAGAAGGTAAAGGTATCCTGTTGACAAAATTTTTTGTGGATGACATTATTTTTGGTGGACAAGATGCATTATGTAAAAGATTTTCAAATGAAATGCAAACTAAATTTGAAATGAGTATGTTTGGTGAGATCAAATTCTTTGTTTGTTTACAAGTATATTAGAGGGAGAATGGAATTTTCATTACACAGTCTAAGTATGTTAATGAAATACTGAAAACTTTTGGGATGGAAGATGCTAAACCAGTGGGAACTCCTATGGATGATGCTGCAGAAGTAAATCAGACTTTGTACAGATCCATGATTGGAAAATTGCAGTATGTTGTACATAGTAGACCAAATATTGCACTAGTTTTTGGGATTGTGACAAGATTCTCTACCAATCCTAAGGAAACACACATGATGGCTGTGAAAAGAATTATGAGATACTTGAAAGGAATTGTTGACTATGGTCTATATTATAAGAAGGATGACAAATTTGAACTCAGAGTTTATACTGATGCTGATTGGGCAGGAAATGTAGATGACAAAAAGAGTACTAGTGGTGGAGCTTTCTTTCTTGGATAGAGATTAGTCTCCTGGATGAGTAAGAAACAAAATTGCATTTCCCAATCTACTGCCGAGGCCGAGTATGTTGCTGCTGTAGTAAACTGTTCAAATTTGGTTTGGATAAAACAATTGTTGATAGGCATGAAAGAAGAAATCATTGAACCTGTTGCTATTTTCTGTGACAACACAAGTGCTATCAATATTTTTAAGAATCCAGTGATGCACACTAAGACCAAGCACATTTCAATCAAGTATCACTACTTGAGAGAATTAGTACAAGATAAAGAAGTCCGAATGGAATATGTGAATACAAAAGAACAATTAGCAGACATATTCACTAAAGCTTTACCCAAAGAAGCTCATGAGTATTTGAGAAGTTAATTAGGGGTCCTTCTCCTAACTGAGGCCGCCTAGACAAGCTAGGAGCACTGCATCAAATGTGCTACAACAGAATATTTGACAAATTGATGCAGAAGATTGTCACACTTTAGGGATGGCCTAGAGTTGTGAAAAGAAGCAAAAACAAGGAATTAGTCATAAGCAAGATGACAGAGGGAGAAACATTGAGCTACACAGATATTATCTACATCTGTTGGATGTATGTTTTAGTTGCTGCTTTGGCATTTTTATCAAAGAGGGAGATGAACTAATAGGATAAAACATGACACTAAAGCTAATGATGAAGAACTAAAATGAAGGATCATGATAGAGGGAGATCTGAATACTTTTGATAGTCACAGAAGTGAGGCTTATAGGATTCTGAATCAGAATGAAGCTAAGGATATTATAAATAATTATCTGATGAACAGATAAGTTTTTGGATTGGTTGGTAATCCATGTGTTATTTAGGTGATATCATATGGTGTTTCCATCAATGCCAAAGAGGGATATTGTTGGAAATTACAATTGAAACAATTTTTGTATTGTCATTGATGTCAAACCTTAACTGGTAAGATTGTTTCTACTTAGGAAAGTACTATATCTATTTGAGTGTTGCTAAGGGGATAGGCAAGGTTGGTAACAATAGCACCTAAGGAAAGGTTGAGTTATCTTGATACTAGAAAGTGTACTTGACTATGTTGCACAATGATGAGATAATGTGTTGTTTATGCTAGTAAGACTAAAGACTAAACTGGTAGGCTTGACTGAGAAAAGAATGGAAAAATCATGTTTAAGCCGAGTAAAGTTAGTGTCGACCGAGTTAGTGTATGCCGAGCAAAATTATAGTGTTGACCGAACAATAGTTAATTGCCGAGGAAGACAGTGCAAGCCGAGGAAATATTTTTAGTAATGACTGAGCTTTCTACATGAAGATCGAGTAGTTGATCACAGTATTGACTGAGCATCAACAATTTTATATTTGAAGAGAATTTAGTTTTGGAGCTAACATTGTTGAATTCTTGGATTATGTAAAACATGTTGACTTTATTTATTGATTTTTTGAAAGCATTAAATGCACTGTAAAATGTTTTATTGTAAATCTTGTAGAGATTTGAGATGATTCTAGAAAAGGAGCTGAAGAACATGAAGCGAGTAGATTCAATGAATCTGACCTAACCCTAAGATCTATGAATGAGATTGAGTGGCATAAGATAAGTTAACCTAATTGAGGAAAGTATAAAGGGAACCTGAGCATTTGGATATGCAAGTGCATGGGTGAACAGAGAATGATGGAAGATTAGTAAAGTTTTATTGACTGTATAAGCAGAAAAGGCTGAAGCAGAATTATGGTGGTTTCTTGAAGAAAAGTTTCGAGCAGATCAGAGATGGAGATGGAAAAGTTTCAAAGTCAATAAACCAACATTAGTGGATGGAATTAGATCTAATATTTGCAAAGTGAGTTGTCTATTTTTCAGATAAATATTGCTGCTACTTTTTAACCATTGTAATAGTCAAAATCATTTTAACAGAGGTTGACCTAACAACCATATGATAAATCCTTTGAACAAGGTTGCATTCTAATGGAGTGTATGTAAGTCCTATGACAAGGGTCACTTTTAACAGGGTGATTGAAATCCTTTAACTAGGTCACACTTGACAGTGTGTATTGTAACCTTTGATAGGGTTGGCTTTTTACCGAGCTCACTTCAGAAGAGTGAAAATAATAGTAGCATGTTACAAAGTGGTTTTTCCCACATTGGGTTTCCACTATAAATTCTGGTGTTAATACTTGTGTGAATGTTTTGGTTTGAACATTTTTGTGTTTTACAAGTTAAGTTACAGCTGGGTAGTGGACTACATTGTTATATGTTTCTATTATTTGAATCAGTGATGATCGAGTATATTTTGGTTATTGGATCTGATTTAGGGAAAAGTTTGCAAGTTTGTTTTATACATCAGGACCTGAGAAGAACTAATTCACCCCCCCCTCTTTGTTGTTCTAAATCATATTAACATTTAGGACATGAATAAGAATTTACAATACATGTTTCATTACAACTAAACACTTCCATAGAATTATTAACCTGTAATTGGCTCTCAAAGAAGTAACACACTTCACATCATCCACAAGTCTCTACAAAATGCAAAGTAGATTCTACCATGTTTATTCAAGCATCCTGAACATGTCTTCAACAACATATTAACCTCATTGAACTAGATATAACCTTGTCGAAACAATAAATCATTATTAACTGTCACTAGTTCTTGGAAACTCTCACTATGAATAGTCTTCAGTAAACTTTGCATAACTCGAACATATCTACATAAATTTTTTTGTTCTTACAACCAAATCATCAGAATACGTTCCTGAATTCTAATAAATCTTCACAAAACTCAATTCATTAGCATAAAACCTCACCAACCAAATTTGTGCCTGTAACTCTGTTAACTCTGTCCAGAAAACATATATGTTGATATCAATGACAAACCCAATCATGAATGTAACATATAAGAACTCAATCATCTCTAATCAACATCCAAACTTCCCTGCTAACACCATTCATTAACATTCATGCTAACAATCTCCCCTTTTGACATTGATGGAAACATATATGAAAAACCATCTAGTCCCATCCTATCATCATAGATCAGTAATCTCTCCCATCAATAAGTTTCTTCCTCATCTTCCTGTACTCACTCTCATACTCGTATTCATTCTATTCTTAAAGATTTTTCATGTATATCTCTTCCCCATTGACATCAATGACAAAGGTGTCAATATATCAATTCTCAAAGTTTAATCATCTCCAATACAATCTACAAAAGTGCCTGAGTATCAAGAGATACTGTAGAAAACTCATGTCTAAGAGTCCTTAATGACTCAACTCAAGTAAAGATACTCCCGCATAGGAGAAGCATCAAGTATCCTATCCAGATAGGTACAGTGCTTTGATCACGCTAGATTGATGCATTCATGTATCCATTAATTTGAAGAGGGTTGGGGAATAAACCCAAGCATACCTCTTAAATACTCAAAAGTATCCTTAGCCAAAGGTTTTTTTAATATATCTGTTATCTGTTCCTTTGTACTAATATACTCCAATCTGATTTATTTTTCTGCAACCTTCTCTCTCACAACATGATACTTTATTGCAATATGTTTAGTCTTTGAGTGTAATACTGGATTCTTTGACATGCTAACTATACTTGTATTATCACAATATATGATAATAGGCTTAGTAAATTCAATGCCAATATCCATCAACATTTGCCTCATTCAAGTGATTTGATTATAATTATTTGCTACTGCAACATATTTTTCTTTTGTTGTACTCTGTGATATACAATTTTATTTCTTGCTCAACTAGGAGAGCAATCTTCCTCCCATGAAGAATGCTCCACCACTTGCACTCTTTTTATCATCAAAATTTCCTCCCCAATCTACATCAGTGTATGAACATAGTGTAAAATCATGTGATCTATCATACCATAGCCCATATTCTGATGTACCCTTCAAGTATCTAAAAATCTTTTTCACTACTGCAACATGTGTCTTTAGGTTCTACTTGAAATCTAGCTACAATCCCAAGTGCATTAGTTATATCAGGTCTTGTGTGATTTAAGTATTGTAGTCCTCCAATCATAGATTTGTATCTTGTCTGTGTTGTATTCAGTGATTCATCCTTGCTTGACAATTTACATCTAGTTACCATAGGGGTTCCAACTGGTTTACAATTCTCCATTCCAAATTTTGTCAATAAGTCCTTAAGATAGTTTTTTTGTGATATAAACATGCCATCCTTGTTTTGTGTGATCTAAAATCCCAAAAATTATTTCATCTCACCAATCATGCTCATTTCAAATTCATCTTTCATTTCATCTGAAAATTTCTTACTTGCTTCATCATTGTCTCCAAAGATAATATCATCAATAAATACTTCAACAATCACTAATCCATCATCATTTTTTCTTTAGTACATATTACTATCTGCATTACCTTTCTTGAATCCCAAACTGATCAAGTGTTTGTCTAACCTTGCATACCAAGCTCTAGGAGTCTTCTTCAATCCATACAGTTCCTTATTCAATTTGCAAACAATATCCTTATCTTCTATTAAAGAAAGCCCATTAGGTTGTTCAATGTAGACTTCCTCTTCAAGTTCTCCATTAAGAAAAATTTATTTACATCCATTTGATATACCCTGAAGTTTTTAGTACAAGCATATACTAAAAACATTCTTACTACTTCAAGTCTAGCCACAGGTGAAAAGGTTTCTTCAAAATCAATACGTTCTTGTTGCGAGTATCCTTTCTATACCAATCTTGCTTTGTTTCTTACTACTTCACCTTGCTCATTCATCTTTTTTCTGAAAACCCATTTTGTACCAACAACATTCTTATCTTTAGGTCTAGGGACCAACTCCCAAGTCTTGTTCTTTTCAAATTGTTCAAGTTCTTCTTTCATTGCTTTCATCCAATGTTCATGTTTGCATGCTTCATCTGCAGTCTTTGGTTCAACTTGATATATTAAACATAGTTCTTCATTTACCTTGTTCCTTGTCATAACTCCTTTGTTTGTGCTTCCAATGATTTGACTTGTAAGGTGATTTCTTGCAACATATTTAGGTGTTCCTGGTTCAACTCTGACTTCTTCTCTAGGTGTTGATTCAGGTTCAACTCTTGATTTCAATCTAAACTCTTCAATCTGGAAATCATTGTCAGTTTCATAAAATAATTCCTGTTCATCATTCTGATTAATGTTAGTCCTTTGTCTTTTATCTTCATTAGAAACATAATCAATAATTCTCTCCTAAATTCTGAACTTCTCATCAACCTTCACATTTTTACTCTCAACAATAGTCCTCAATCTTTGATTAAAACATCTATATGCTTTAATTTTTAACGAATAACCAAGAAAAATTCCTTCATCACTTCTAGCATCAAACTTTCCAATATCATTATCTCTTTTGATATAACATTTACTTCCAAAGATTGTAAAATATTTCACAGTAGGTGTATGTTCAAACCAAAGTTCATAAGATGTCTTACCAGTACCTTGTCTAATATGAACTATGTTCATTGTGTAAACTACAGTGTTCACTACTTCTCTCCAAAAGATATGTGATACATTACCTTAGCATCATAGCTCTAACTGCCTCATTAACTGATCTGTTTCTCCTTTCTACTATACCATTCTGTTGCAGTGTCCTAGGTGTTGAAAGTTTTCTCTTAATTCCATTGTCTTCACAAAAGATATCAAACTCATTTAAAGTGAACTCTCCTCCTCTATCAGATCTCAACCATTTAATCTTTAAGCCAGATTCATTCTCAACTCTATTCTTCAATAACTTAAACTTCTCAAATGCTTCATATTTTTCTTTAAGAAATACAAACCACATCATTCTTGTAAAGTCATCAATAAAAAGCATGAAGTACCTTTCACCATATAATCCTTTTTTCCTTATAGGTCCACACAAGTCTATGTGCACAATCTCCAACTTGACTAATGTTGTAAACATTTTTCTCGAAAATGAATTCATTCTCTATTTATCCATAACACATTCCTTGTAAAATATGTTAGTAGGCTTCACAATCTTAGGCAAGTCTCTAACTACATTAGATGAGCTGATCTTCACAATATTATCAAAGTTAATATGACAAAATATCTTATGCCATAGCCAACTTCCATCCACTTTAACAATCAAACATGTCATTTGAGTAGGAGACAACTGAAATACATTACCTTTTGTCTTTATACTTGTTCCAATCTATTTTCCCTTCAATGTCTTTAATAACACAAGTCTTCTCCATCAAATATAACTTGTATCCTTTGCCCATAAACTATCCAACACTCAAAATATTATGTTTCAATCCATCAACAAAGTAGACATCTTCAATGTTAGTCTTTCCATCAAGTGTACTATATCCTTTTTCCTTAATCTAACATGGTGAATTATTTCCAACTCTAACTATTCCTCCATCATATCTATCAAGTTCAACAAATTTATCCACATCTCTAGTGTGTTGGCATTAAGCAGAATTGCCACTAGTGACAACACTTATTTGCATTCTAGGTGCAAACCGAGCAGAACAGTGCAAACCGAGGAGACAGTGCAAACCGAGGAGACAGTGCAAACTGAGCAGATAGTGCAAACCGAGCAGACAGTGCAAATTGAGCAGACAGTGCAAACCGAGCAGACAGTGCAAACTAAGCAGACAGTAAAAACCGAGCAGACAGTGCAAACCAAGTAGACAGTGCAAACCGAGCAAACAGTGCAAATCGAGCAAAACAGTGCAAACCGAGCAAGTTAGTACAAACCGAGCAGGACAGTGTAAACCGAGTAACATCGTGTCTACCGAGTCACCAGTATTTACCGAGTTCAAAACCTACCGAGTGGTCAGTATGAACCGTGCCTTCACTTCTACCGAGTGCATGACGATGCCGAGTAATGCAGTGGACACCGAGTATCAGAAAGTCACCGAGTTAGTTTGAAGGAACCGTGTAACCATACTTGGGCCGACTTAGTAGCACTTATGTTTATTTGTCAAGCCAACTTTGTAATTGTAATTGTAATTAATTGTTTAAGACTTGTATATAAACAATGTTGTAAAAATGTCAAGAAGAATGTAAGAAGCATGTATGTGAAAAAGAAAGAAAGGCAGAGATAAGCGAATTACAAAGGGCTTCAGCAGTATAAGGAACAGCAAAGACAAATTCATCACAGAAGGTGATCAGCACATCAGCGAATCTCAATCAGCAATCCAGTTGCAAAGCAAGAGATCTACTGTTTCATCCTAACAGGTGAATCAGTACTAAATCCTTTAACCGGGTAGACTTAACAGTCTTTTGTAAAATCTCTTTACCGAGTGCATACTTCATTGTATGTTTGTAAATCCTTTAACAAGGTGGATCTAGCAATCCTTTTTTGCTCCTAACAGGGCAGATCATTAGAAGTGATCAAATTGTAAGCCTTAACCGGCCAACTTTATTCTGCAGTACTAAAGCTTTGTGGGTTTCATCCCCACCCCAGTTTTACTTTCTTTTTGGAAGGTTTCTGGGTAACCAAATCTATGTGTCATTATTGTGAATGCTTTTAAGTTTCATGCTTTCTGTATGCAAAGGTTAAAGTAAATTACATGTTAATACATCTGTAATTGAAAGAAAATTTGGAGTTACTGATTCACCCCTCCCCTCTCAGTAACTCGGTTAATTCCTGAATATTTCCAACAATTGGTATCAGAGCAGCATTGGTTCTCAAGACAAAGCTTAACTAGCTTGAGCAAAGATCCAGGACAATGGAGGTATTCAAACTGAACAAGGTGATTGAAAATGAAAAGCTAGATCTGGAAATGGCCATAGCTAAACTTAAAGAAGCAAAAGAACATCTTTCCCAATCCCTAAGAAGAAGGAAGGAACTTGCAAATCAGATGAATGATCAGAATTACATTGAAGAAAAGATTGAAGATCTTTTTCCCTCAAATAGCTCAGATGAAGCAAACAATGCTGTCAAAGAACTCCTAGAAAAGAATGGGTCTCTGCAGGAAGAAGTGAGAAAATTAAAAAGAGAACAAGAGCTACACTCTACAAGATTTTGTGAGATCTTGGAACAAAGAAACAAGTTGAAAGATGAATTAGATGGAAGGAACATTGAAGTCCAAAATAAAACCCTTCAGCTAGAAAACCTAATTGATCAGATCTCTCATACAAATGAGGAAATTCTGAATCTAAGATCAGAAATAGAAAACACAAGAGAAGAACTAAGATCTGAAAAGGAAATCAATCTAAGATTGGTGGATGACCTAAACGCTGAAAAAAAAATCAATGAAGGAATGCTGAAAAGTCAAGAAGACTTGAATCAGCTGTATGAGCGAAATCTTCATAGGCAAAAAGGAAAAGCAGGACTTGGATACAAAGGAGAAGGTGAATCTTCTAAGCAAGGTACTCAAAGGAATCAGAAACCTACTTGTAATCACTGTGGTAAAATAGGACATACTTCAAATAAATGTTGGAACAGTGAAAAAGCAGAATTTAATGGAAAATGCTACAACTGCAATCAACATGGTCACAAAGCAAATGAATGCAGGGAAAAACCAAGATTCGGAGGTAATTGTCACAAATGCAACAAACAAGGTCACAAGGCATCCGAGTGCAGATCCAAAATATTCAATCCAGCAGAACAAATTATGAAAGCAATGTTTGGATGGGACTACAACACCTGGTGTAGATGTCATTACTGTGGAGAATATGGACACATTGGCATGAATTGCATAAAACATCATCTAAGGAAAAGAGATACTACCGTAAGATGCTTCAAATGCACTAAACTCGGTCACATAGCCAGAAACTGCATGAATGCTAGTGAAAGTCTCATATCTATCAAATATGCAGTTAGATCTACTGAAAGAAGACACAAGGATCCGGTCCACACTGCTAGACATCCAACACATGATCCTTCCCATCATGAATACAATGTATAAGCACATTGAACATTCCAAAACATTGATTCATGACAATCAGTTCTCTATAGCAGATCACATGATTGAACTCTCTGCAGAAGTCCAAATTGCAATCCAAACATGCAAGATTCTGCAAGAAAGTTGGGACAGAACCCTGGCACTAATAATGAAGGTACATTCTGATTTTCTATCAAATTTTGGATTCTCTCTGTAAATCACTTGTATATGCACCTTTGGCATTATCGTCAAAAAGGGGGGAGATATGTATAGAGGGAGATATCTGTATAGAAGAAGATTTGTATAGAAACAGTTAGCACATTGAAAGGGGGAGACAATGTATAAAGCCCTATAACAAAGACAAATTTTGAAAAATCAAAATAAAACTCAGCATGATTCATGTATATAAGTTTTGGCCAATAAGTGTTTTTGTCACTAATGCCAAAGGGGGGGAGATTGTTGGCATTAAGCAGAATTGCCACTAGTGACAACACTTATTTGCATTCTGGGTGCAAACCGAGCAGAACAGTGCAAACCGAGCAAACAGTGCAAACCGAGCAGACAGTGCAAACCAAGCAGATAGTGCAAACCGAGCAGACAGTGCAAATCGAGCAGACAGTGCAAATTGAGCAGACAGTGCAAACCGAGCAGACAGTGCAAACCGAAGCAGACAGTGCAAACCGAGCAGACAGTGCAAACTGAGCAGACAGTGCAAACCGAGCAAACAGTGCAAATCGAGCAAAACAGTGCAAACCGAGCAAGTTAGTACAAACCGAGCAGGACAGTGTAAACTGAGTAACATCATGTCTACCGAGTCACCAGTATTTACCGAGTTTAAAACCTACCGAGTGGTCAGTATGAACCGTGCCTTCACTTCTACCGAGTGCATGACGATGCCGAGTAATGCAGTGGACGCCGAGTATCAGAAAGTCACTGAGTTAGTTTGAAGGAACCGTGGGTAACCATACTTGGGCCGATCTTAGTAGCACTTATGTTTATTTGTCAAGCCGACTTTGTAATTGTAATTGTAATTAATTGTTTAAGACTTGTATATAAACAATGTTCTAAAAATGTCAAGAAGAATGTAAGAAGCATGTATGTGAAAAAGAAAGAAAGGTAGAGATAAGTGAATTACAAAGGGCTTCAGCAGTATAAGGAACAGCAAAGACAAATTCATCACAGAAGGTGATCAGTACATCAACGAATCTCAATCAGCAATCCAGTTGCAAAGCAAGAGATCTACTGTTTCATCCTAACAGGTGAATCAGTACTAAATCCTTTAACCGGGTAGACTTAACAGTCTTTTGTAATAATCTCTTTACCGAGTGCATACTTCATTGTATGTTTGTAAATCCTTTAACAAAGGTGGATCTAGCAATCCTTTTTTGCTCCTAACAGGGCAGATCATCAGAAGTGATCAAATTGTAAGCCTTAACCGGCCAACTTTATTCTGCAGTACTAAAGCTTTGTGGGTTTCATCCCCACCCCAGTTTTACTTTCTTTTTGGAAGGTTTCTGGGTAACCAAATCTATGTGTCATTATTGTGAATGCTTTTAAGTTTCATGCTTTCTGTATGCAAAGGTTAAAGTAAATTACATGTTAATACATCTGTAATTGAAAGAAAATTTGGAGTTACTGATTCACCCCTCCCCTCTCAGTAACTCGGTTAATTCCTGAATATTTCCAACATAGTCATGTGATGAGAAAATCCACTATCAATAATCCAATCAGACTTTTTTCTATTCTACATGTGAAACTAAATCTTTTTCTTCTTTTACTTCTTTTTCATTAGAGTTTTCATCTTTAATAGCAACAAATCCTATTTCATCTTCCTTTTTATCATCACTTTCTAAAAAGTTTACATCTTTAAATGCAATTTCTCCTTCTTCATCAACAACAACAATTTTCTATTTTAGGTTTATAAGGTTTTCTATATTTGACATTCTTTTCTCTTTTAGGACATTTAGATGAAAAATGACCAAGTTCTTTGCATGTCCAACAAGCAAAAGATTTCTTACCTTTAGGTTCTCTCCATGTAATTAGTTCTATTACATCATCAAACTTTCTTTCTTCTTCTTGTTTAGCTGCCAAATCTCTAGCATAATCTCCACTGGTACTTGTACTTGTTGTCAACACTAGGCTATCCTTTTGTACACTAAAATTTGTTTCCATTCTAGGTGATCCTTCCATCTATTTCAACCATTGCTCATGTGCCTGCAACTTCCAATTATCAATTCTTTTGTAAAGTCAGGTGTAATCATTTCTTCAATAATAAAATCTTTTGTATTCATAGGCCTTGTGGTAGAGATTTCACTATCTTCCATATGATTTCATCATCTGATTTACTTCCACCACAACTCTTAATTCCTGCAACAATCTCAATAATCCTGCTAAAGTAACCTCTTATAGTTTCATCCTCCTGCATCTTAGCACTTTCAAACATACTAATATAATTATGCAATTTAGCTTTCTTCAAAGTTTCATCTCCTTCAAGTTTTTTTTTCCAATTTAGTCCAAATCTCAATAGAAAGTCTTAGATCTTTTACCTCAGTATAATTTGTATGTGGAAGAGATGATAAAATAGCCTCTCTAGTAAGCATATTGCACATGTATTGGTTCTTTTCTTCATCTATACATGAATCAAGTTTTCCTTCTTCTACAACTTTCTTCTTCATCTCGATAGCCATCTAGTAGTGAATTCCCATGCATAGAAAATGTGTCTTCATTCTTTCCTTCCAATTGTCAAATTTCACTCCATCAAACTTCAAACTTTCTTTCCTGAAAAAATGTAGTAGCCATGAATCTCCTTAAGCTCTTAAATTTTTACTTCAAGGACCTAATGCTCTGATACCTATTGTTAGAAAGCAAAGTCCACCAACACAACTGGGAGGGGGGGGGGGTGAATCAATTGTGAGCTTAATTAACTTAAATTCAACTCTATCAAATCTTAAGATTATAATCAATAAGGACAATAACTACAAGATAATAAATATACGTAATAACACCAAATATGTTAACTAAGGAAACCCTTGATCAGAGGGAAAACCCTGGTGGGAATGATGCCCACAAAATGATGTATTAATATAAAAGTTCCTTGTGAAAGGATAGATCTTATTAGAAGTATGTTACAATGAAATCAGTACATATGAGTC